>CM038682.1:98157564-98679302 GCA_021605205.1 Aegilops longissima | reverse complement strand
TTTTGTAAGTAGGTGCATACGGCACAAACTTTAGTACTATATACTATCGCACTACACGTCTCTCTCTATATATGCCTGGAGATTGTGCTACTCCCTCCGTCCAGGTGAATAAGTCATCTTTGGTTGTGCACCGTGACAAAGTAGTAGGGAAGACTTTAAACACCTAGACGGAGGGAGTACTACTATTACTTATGTACGGGAAAATGCACGTTTTAACATTACGATGCGGTTTTTGTAAAAGTAGAAAAACAGCACTAGTCAAGCTTGTGAAACAATTCAATGCAAAACAAGTGCAAAAATGCTCGTTTGATTGTTGATTTTTAGCTTCCTTCTCTGTGGTTATTTCTTTGTCGTACTTTGTACGGAGTATCTCACTAGTCGGAAAGGCATGCAAATTCCCAAACCGCTTCCTACACCCTGTATCGAATTTTTTGCCAAACAAGTTGTGTCGTGCAATTGGAATTCCAACTTGAGTACTAGTACTACTAGTACGAGTACCAGGGGCCAGTTCGTTTAGGCTTCTAGATTAGTAGTAATCCCTTTACTACTAGCTCCGTCCTGGTTTATTGTTCCCCATTGTAATCTGTGTCAAATTTTGATCATAAATTTAACTAATGAAATGTTTGTGATGTCACATGCACTAACATTTTATCAGTTAAATCTTTGGTCAAAATTTACCACAAATTACAATGGTGATGAATAAACCTGGACGGAGGTACTCCCTCCATTTTTGTATACAAGGCCACTATAAAAAATACATTTTGCATCTATACAAGGCCACCAACAGTAAACGAGACAAATATTAATGATGTTTCCTCGTACTACTAACCCATGGCTTAATTACTACTCCCTCCGTCCCATAATGTAAGATGTTTTTTCACACTAGTGTAGTGTCAAAAAACGTCTTACATTATGGGACGGAGGGAGTAGAATGCATGTAGTGGATGATAATGACAAACTCATCTACTTCCTCTCTCACGGCCACTCAATTTCTTCTAATGTGCATGCACCCTATTAATTAACCCAGTAAACGAGAAAATAAATTGACTTGTAAAGCACACATTGATTTTTATATTGGTACCTGTAATTTGATTTTGTGGCCTTGTATATAAAAATGAGGGGAGTACTAGTAGTACTACCTCCGTCCGGGTTTATTGGTCCCCATTGTATTTCATGCCAAATTTTGACCATAGATTAAACTAACAAAATGTTCACGCATGTCACCAAACATTATAATTTTGATAACTATGTTCAAATACGAATCCAATGAAATAATTTTTCTTGACATGCATTAACATTTTGTTAGTTAAATCTTTAGTCAAGATTTGACACAAACTACAAATGTTACTCTCCACTGTGACTAGTCTTATCGGAAAAGCTGGGGAAGAGACGGCTTATTTTTTAAGCAGCCAAAAGAACTGGCCGTAGGAGTAGTAGCTAGGGATCGAGTGTGCGAGATGAACCAGAGAAAGTAAATGCAGAGAGATGAAATGCAAAAAAGACGGAGGGATGTGATGGTTGCTTGTCCGTTTATTTTACCAGGCCACTTATTACTGGCAGTGGTTGGGTTTTGTGATATGACGGCTTTACTGCCGCACCACAAGCGGGGTGAGACTCCCATGCAGCGCCGCCCTCTACACTTGTACTACATCGGTCGTTGTTTATTAGTCCCCCATTGAATTTGACTGAAGATTTAACTGACAAAATGTTAGTGCATGTCAACAAAAACTATATCGTTGGATTCGTATTTGAACATAGTTTTGAATGATATAATTTTAGGTGACATGCATCAGCATTTATCGTACTATATATAATGTTAGTTCAATTTTTGGTCGTACTAATCTATAGTAGTAAGGTGCCCGTGCATTGCACCGAAGAGTGAAATGCATTGATCGGGGAGTTGTTTATTTTGACAAAGGATGTGGGGGTCATCTCATGTGTAACGGGTATCGATAGGTTTCTTCGGATATTATTTCATGTCTAGAGCTCACAAACATACAGGTAAAATAGATGAAAAGGTATCTTTTGCAAACAAAAGCGTTCAACTCTTCAACCTGCATCCCAAACTTGTGAAGAAATAACACTTATTGTGCTTTGCAAGAAATGATCTTTAAGAATTAGTTTTTGAGTATCGATTGTTATACATGTTGGCTGCAGATGACATGACACTTTCTTATAGTCAACAGTTGGCTATACTATTAAGTATTAACCATGCCCTTATACACCTACACGGAGGGATTAAATCAGGATGACTTGGAAGGGGGCAGAGGAGATGTAAGAAATGGTTCATCGTAAGTCTTTCACCAGTACTGTAGTAAAAATTCATACATGGAAGATTCTGGACTAAACCATAAATGGATACACTTTTATTCATGTGCGATACTCCAATAGAGCAAGATCATGCATGGAAGTCTCCACATGCTTAGGCAGCGGATTTCATTGAGTGAAGACTAATGATCAACATTTAACTTGGTAATGCATATGTCCAAGTGAACCCCTTGGAGTCCCCATGCACCGTGTTGCGGGGTAAATCATACCATGTGTCTTCCATGTCCACATCGGCGGGAAGGTCCCAGCTCTGCACAGTCCTAGTCAGCATGATGGAGCCGGTGTCGCCGCCCACATACCTCTGAGGGGTCGTAACAGTGAGCACGCACCCGTACATCGGCCTCATGTCAGTGTCAGCGTCAGTGGTGTCACCGCTGACACACACTACAGAGAGGGGGCGGCGGCCTGCACGGGCCTCGCCGGTGCCCACGATCAAGAGGAAGACGCGGTCGTCCTCCTCCGAGACTAGCAGGCGGTGGTGATCCTCCAGCGACTCCGGCATGGTGAACGGGTAGCACGTCTCGTACTTGATGTTCTCTGCCAAGGGCCAGTAGTGACCGCTGCACGCATCCGTGAGGTGATGCACGATGTCCGTCGGCGAGCCCCAAAACGGCATCGGGTACTCATAGCAGTAGACGAAGGGCTCCTTGGAGGCATCGACCAGGCCGTCCATGAAACGGGAGTGGCTGTAGGGGTTGTGCCAGTTGAATATATGAGCAAGTTACTACGAGATTTAATCTTAATAAGCACAAAATAAATCATGACGGCTATAACAGAGATTAAACTAATCATGTGGACTAGCATAGTAGATGAACAGATATAATCTAGTAGGATACAGAGTAGAAACATGAATTCTACCACGATTTGAACAGGAAGGACAGAAACACATACGGTGCAACGGGAGCAGCACCGTTGGCTTTAAGAATTAGTTTTTGAGTATCGATTGTTATACATGTCGGCTACAGATGACATGGCACTTTCTTGGAGTCAACCGTCGGCTATACTATTAAGTATTAACCATGGCCTTATACACCTAGACGGAGGGATTAAATCAGGATGACTTGGAAGGGG
Organism: Aegilops longissima; assembly: GCA_021605205.1. Classification (NCBI taxonomy): domain Eukaryota; kingdom Viridiplantae; phylum Streptophyta; class Magnoliopsida; order Poales; family Poaceae; genus Aegilops; species Aegilops longissima. The sequence continues at coordinate 98,675,903 of CM038682.1, read as the reverse complement.
CAGAGGAGATGTAAGAAATGGTTCATAGTAAGTCTTTCACCAGTACTGTAGTAAAAGTTCATACATGGAAGATTCTAGACTAAACCATAAACGGATACACTTTTATTCATGCGTGATACTCCAATAGAGCAAGATCATGCATGGAAGTCTCCACATGCTTAAATAGCGGATTACATTGAGCGAACACTAATGATCGACATTTAACTTGATAATGTGTATGTCCAGGTGAACCTCCTTGGAGTCCCCGTGCATCGTGTTGGCGGGTAAAGAAGACCATGGGTTTTCCAAGTCCACATCGGCGGGAAAGTCCCAGCTCCGCAGAGTCCAAGTCCGTTTGATGTAGCCGGTGTCGCCGCCCACGTGACCTGGAGGGGTAGTAACACTGAGCACGCACCCGTACATCGGCCTCGTGTCAGTGTCAGCGTCAGCGGCGTCGCCCCTGATGCACACTACAGAGACGGGGCAGCGGCCTGCGCGGTCCTCGCCGGTGCCCACGATCAAGAGGAAGACGCTGTCATCCTCCTCCGGACTACCAGGCGGCGGTGATCCTCCAGCGACTCCGGCATGGTGAACGAGTAGCACGTCTTGTACTTGATGTTCTCTACCAAGGGCCAGTAGTGACCGCTGCACGCATCCATGAGGTGATGCACCATGTCCGCCGGCGAGCCCCAAAACGGCATCGACCAGGCCGTCCATGAAACGGGAGTGGCTGTAGGGGACGTTGCGCCAGTTGAATATATGAGTAAGTTACTATGAGATTTGATCCGAATAAGCACAAAATAAATCGTGACGGCTATAACAGAGATGAAACTAATCATGTGGACTAGCATAGTAGTAGGATACAGAGTAGAAACATGAATTCTAACATGATTTCGAACAGGAAGGACAGAAACACATACAGTGCAACGGGAGCAGCACCGTTGGTGTTGAGGTTGTCGCCCATGTCGTTGAGGAAGAGGTTGCCGAGGTCGGGGAAGAAGTCGTCGTCGGGAAGTCGTGGCTGCCAGCAGTCGCGAGAGTGTGCTCCCCAAATTTCAACAGTGCCGGCCGAATGGAGTGCAGGAGGGAGTGGTTATAGGGGACGTTGCGGTCGCCGAATGGAGCGCAGGAGTAGCACATGTAGTAGTAGATGGTGTCCTTACTAGTACTCCCTAGTCTCTATCTATCTACTCTTATAGAAAACCGAGTTGGTGATGATGGTGTGCCTACCATCTTGTAATATAGACCGTCCGATCTATATCTGACGGATAGAAAGCCAACTATGACAATTTTACAAAAGATACCCGCACCTCTCTCCACATTTACAGATAAGGCCTTGCCTCGTTCATCCTTATCTCCCATAACGTCGTGCTCCTCCCTAAGTCTCTATCTCTACTCTTATCTCTATCACTACTACTCTTCTTTGTTTTTTATAACAAATCGAATAGTACTGCGCCATCCGCTGCACGCCCAGCTGAACATGCCTCCTCGCCTCCATCATCACCAACTGAGTCTTTCATAGGAGTAGGAGTAGAGAAAAAACCGACTTGGTGATGATGGCGTGCCGTGCACGGGCATCTTGCTATTTTCTGCATATAATTTCAAACACCACGTAGACACGGTCTTTGAGCATGGTTCGTAATCGTTCCACGCTCGGGCATTGAAGTTTGTAACTAGTTTAGATTAGAATATACTACTCCTCCGGTGCTAGTAGTAGAGCAGAGTCCTACTCTACTACTCTACTCAAGCAATTTAGGGCATAGTAGTAGGTACTGTAGGGAGTACCAGTACTGTGATCACTCAAGCAAGTTGTCTGGCATCGATATGACCCTACGCTGCTGGTATGTGTCTCGTAAGTCAAGCGGCATGTTGTATTCATCATCAGCTATCCACTTCCCGCATCACATATTCGCTAAGGCGCCTCCCCCCTCGTCCGAAACCCAAGCACTAACAATGGCAGAACCGAGCAGCGTCAGCCAAAAGAGTGGCTGGAATTCGCTCCCCACAGAGGTAATCAAGCTCATTGTTTTGCGTGTGGACAATCTCAGTACCATGCCGCTCGCCGCGTGCTCGTCGGGGTTGTACCGTTTACTCAAAGCCCTTAGGCCGGAGCTTTTTAAGCCAACTCCTAGCTTGTTGATGCGGCCTGATCTTCATAAACGGCGTGTCATGCAGCATAACGATCGTAGGGTGGCGAGCATCAACCCCCTTGACTGCGATCCGATCCCTGTCACCCTCAACTATATTAACGGTATGTACTGGGTCGGCATGAACACATCTTGGATGGTGCTCGTCGACGGTCGCGGCAGCTGGATGCTCGTAGAGGTCTACACCCGGCGATTGATCCCCCTTCCTTCGATTAACACTGCGTTGCTTTGGCACCGCGGCCCAGAATACTCGGAATCTTACAGTAGCCAACATGATACCAAGTTTGATTTGCTCAAGGTTGTAATCTGCCAAGTGCCCACAAGATCTGTGAATTATAAAGACTTCAGGCTAATTGCATTCTTCAACCGCGGTCTCGCCTATCTGACAGGTCACTGCGGTAAGTGGATAAATCTGCACATCCATCGCAGGATCATACATCCTCCATGGTTCTCTGATGCCATTGAACACAAGGCCTTTATTTACGTTGTCGACTCCTTCTATGGCTGGACGTATTGCTGGCCTACTCCAGTCATCGCCACAATCGGCTGTTACAGCAGTATGTTACTTTCCTATGATATCATGATGGCTTGCTTATATTACTGTCAACATTTACTAAAAAATATTCATGCTCATAACATGCTGTTCTTAAGATTGACTACATCAAGAGCCCTTTTTTATTTGACTCCAACTTGATATGATGTTGTATGCCGCCTGGTGTCCCTACCCTTCCTAATCCCAGAACCTTTCAAAGAAAAGAGGCATGGCAGTTGCAGGTGGTTCCTGGCTCGATCAGACGACGGCGAACGATTGATGATCGTTTGCACGTACCGGACGTGTTGTTTTGCGGAATACAATCACAGTTACTGCAAGATCATTGAGTAGGATCCTAGCTTTTCTGGGCCTTCAGGAATTTTTGACTGGAGGCTGGTAAGTAGCCTTGGTACACGCTCTCTGTTTGTCGGACTGAATTATCCGATTAACCAGGAGATAACCGACGGCAAGGATCATGATGGCAGCGCGGTTTCGTTCATTAGGAAAAACTGCGTGTACACAGCGTACCATGCGTCTCTGCATGCACCATACCCTGATATGTGCCGCCACGCTCTGCAGCCCAAAGTAGGAGAGAGGGTCGCAAGTATCAGACTTCGACCTACTCGCTGGAGTTTCCCCCGTCAGGCACACATGTAACACCCCGGATTCGATGCGTCAGATGTCCTCCAGTTATTCGTCATTGTTGCCATGTCATTTTCTTGCGTGTTGCATTTTCCATGTCATCATGTGCATTGCATTGCATACGTGTTCGTCTCATGCATCCGAGCATTTTCCCCGTTGTCCGTTTTGCAATCCGACACTCCTATGTCCTCCGACGTCCCCCTTTTGTCTCCTGTTGTGAGCGGGTGTTAAATATTCTCGGGATGGACCGTGATTTGCCAAGCGGCCTAGGTACACCACCGGTAGACCGCCTGTCAAGTTTCGTGCCATTTGGAGTCCTTTTGATACTCCAACGGTTAACCAAGGAACCACAAAGGCCTCTTTTGTGTGCAGCCCAACACCCCTCGGCCGTTCGATCTCGATCGTGTGGGCGAAAACCGCACCTCATATGGACACTCCTAGCTCCCTCTACCTATATATATGTGTATCTCTCCCAAAAAAATCCCGCAGTCCAACCCTAGCCTCTCCCTCTCCGTGCCGCCGGACGCATCGCGACAGCCGCCCACAGCCAGCGGGGGCTTGCCATGTGGCGCGCCCGACGCCCACCTCAGCCCGTCGACTCCACTCCGTCGCGCGGCCCGCCCAGGCCCATCCGGGGCCCGCGAGCCGGATCCGCCCGCCGCCGCCCGCGCTCCCTGCCGGACCTCGCCGAGCTGCCCGCCGCTGGAGTCTCCGCTGCGCGCGCCGCCTCGCTCGCCGCGCGCCTTGCCCCGCCGCCTCGCCGCGAGGGCCGCGCCGCCAGCGCCGCTGCTCCGCCATCTCCCTGCGCGGACCCGCCGCCAGCTCCGTGCTCCGTCGCCGCCAAGGTTCGCCGTCGACCATCGCTGCCATCGGACGACCCCACCCCCCGCAGGTCCCTCGCCACCGAGTCGATGCCTCTGCCTCCACGCGCCTCCCCGTCGCCGTCCTGCCTCGCCCGTGCGGATCCGGCGAGATCCGCCCGGAGCGCCCTCTCCCGCCTCGTTGGACCTCTCCTCGGCCAACTCCGGCGAGAGCTCCGGCCGGATCCGAGGGGGTGGATCAGATCCACCACTCCCTCCATCCAAACGCGTCGTCCCGATCCGGATCCCTCCGTCTCGTACGACCCCGTCCAGTTTCGGAGGGTAAAATTCCACCAAGTCCCTGAGTTTTTCAACATTTTGTGCACCTGTTCATCATGCCATAACTCCATGCATATAGCTCTGATTCATGGATATGATATAACAAAATGTTCATCATGAGATTCTCTACATTTCGTTCCGTTGCTGTCAGCCTGTCAACTTTTAGTTCAGTTTTGCCATGTGTTTTGCTAGTGATCCATGTACCCTATGAACTTTCTCTTGCCATGCTTAGCTTCATAATTATGTCATCTTACTGTTGTTTTACTTCACATGCCACATATTTCTTTGTGGTGAGTTGTACAAGCTCACCAACATGCCTACTTATCACTGTTCCTGCCATGTCTGAATCTGTCATATCATTTGCCATGTTTGCATAGATGCTACCATGTTTTCTGTTGATGTTTGGAATTAGTTCAGTAAGGGAGTTTTGTTCTTTGTCTTTAGTACTAGAATGACATGCCTTTGTTTTCCATGTTAAGTTCCTGTAGCATGTTGTTTGATAGCTCTAAACATTGCAACCTGATGTTATTTCTGGTGATTTCTGGAGATAGCTCAGTGTTCATGTTTTGTCATGCTTTACCTGTACATCATGTCCATGCCTTTTTTTTCACGTTGAGGTGCTGTAGAATTTTGTTTTGATGCTTGCTAGATGCCTAGTTGCTGTTTTGGACAGCTTGTCCTTTAAACTTGTATAGAGTGTATGTGTTGAACCATTGCTCCGTTTTGAGTGTGCTCTATATGAAACTTGCTTGATTTTGCATGAAGTTTCATATTATCATGTTGCATCCATGTTTTGAGAGTGTTTGCTTGATGTTTGTATGTATTTTGCATCAATGCCATGTTTAACTTGTTTTGCCCATATCTTCTAGGCCGTAGCTCCGAATTAAATGAACTTTATATGTAACTTGACTATAATCTCGTGCGGATCATCTTGGTGCATCTTAACTTGCTGTTGAAAAACTTGAACATAAGGTTTATTCAGTTCTGGACCAATTTCTAAATTTGCATATGAGGACTTACCGGAATTGTTATATGTTGTTTCCGGCCTCATTTAAACTTGCTTTGATGTGTTGTTCTTTGTTGCATCATCTCTTGCCATGAGTAGCCTCGTCTAGCTTTGTCATGCATCATACTTGGTTGAGCATCATGTCATGTATATGTGTGGTGTGTTTACCATGTTGTGTGCTTCTTCTCGATAGTTCCTGTTTCATTGCGATCGTGAGGATTCGTTCGTCTACGTTTGGTTCGGTTTCATCCGTTCGTCTTCTTCATGGACTCGTTCTTCTTCCTTGCAGGATTTCAGGAAAGATGACCGGCACCTTGGATCTCATTACTATCATTGATATGATAGTTCCTTCGTTCTATCGCTATGCTGCGCTTCGTATCACTTGTTCTTCAAGCCTTCCCAAATTGACATGTCAGCCTCTAACCTTTTCACCCTTCCTAGCAAACGTTGCTTGGCTATGTTACCTTGCTCAGCCCCTCTTATAGCGTTGTTAGTTGCAGGTGAAGTTGAAGATTGCTCCATGATGGACAGGATTATGTTGGGATATCAGAATATCTCTTATATTTAATGCATCTATATACCTGGTAAAGGGTGGAAGGCTCGGCCTTATGCCTGGTGTTTTGTTCCACTCTTGCCGCCCTAGTTTCTTTCATATCGGTATTATGTTCCCGGATTTTGCGTCCCTAACGCGGTTGGGTGATTTATGGGACCCACTTGATAGTTCGCCTTGAATAAAACTCCTCCAGCAAGGCCCAACATTGGTTTTAGCATTTGCCTACCACCTATACCTTTCCGTTGGGAGTAATTAACCCGAGGGTCATCTTTATTTTAGCCCCACGGGCCAATGCTTGTCTCAGTGTTGGTCCAAACTAGAGCACTATGGGGACCATCCCTTGGCAACTTGGGTTACGTTGGTACCTGTACGCTTTGCTTATCCGGTGTGTCCTGAGAACGAGATACGTGCGACTCCTATCGGGATTGTCGACACATCGGGCGGCTTTGCTGGTCTTGTTTTACCATTGTCAAAATGTCTTGTAAACCGGGATTCCGAGACTGATCGGGTTTTCGTGGGAGAAGGAATATCCTTTGTTGACCGTGAGAGCTTGTGATGGGCTAAGTTGGGACACCCCTGCAGGGTATAAACTTTTGAGAGCCGTGCCCGCGGTTATGTTGCAGATGGGAATTTGTTAATGTCCGGTTGTAGATAACTTGACACCAGATACGAATTAAAATGCATCAACCGCGTGTGTAGCCGTGATGGTCTCTTTTCGGCGGAGTCCGGGAACTGAACACGGTTTTGGGTTATGTTTGAAGTAAGCAGGAGTTCAGGATCACTTCTTGATCATTACTAGTTGACGACCGTTCCATTGCTCCTCTTCTCGCTCTTATTTGCGTATGTTAGCCACCATATCATGCTTAGATGCTGCTGCAACCTCACCAGTTTACCCCTTCCTTTCCCATTAAGCTTTGCTAGTCTTGATACCCATGGTAATGGGATTGCTGAGTCCTCGTGGCTCACAGATTACTACAACAACAGTTGCAGGTGCAGTTATGCGATGATCTGACGCGAGAGCGATGTTTGCTTGTCTTGGAGTTCTTCTTCCGTTTCTTCTTCGATCAGGGGATAGGTTCTAGGTCGGCAGCCTGGGCTAGCAGGGTGGATGTTGTTTGATTTTTTTTTTGTGTTCCATTGGTAGTCGGATGATGCTCTTATGTATGATGATGTTGTATTCGTGTGGTATTGTATGCCTTTTGTATGTATCCCCGTCCATTATGTAATGTTGATGTAATGATATCCACCTTGCAAAAGCGTATCAATATGCGGTTCTATCGTTGGTGGGACCTTCGAGTCTCTTTAGGATAGTATCGCATATTGGGCGTGACAACCCATCTGGTTCAAGCCGTCAGCCAATCTCCACAGCTTAATAAATAGTAACATCTAACTGAGTCAGTTAGTTAGATGCGTACACTTGGTGTAGTAGGATCATTATTTAGTTTGATGCATACACTTGTTCTTTTTTGGTAGCCCTTTTGTAATAATGGCTGATGTTTGGTTTGGAAGAGGGAGATGCGTCTTCACTCTTCTGGCATGCTTACTGCTTCTGTTGCACCCCCAGCCCTGATTGCTGCTGCTGCTATTTTCAATGTAAAATCAGTAGTATATTTCGGCTGTTTGTTGAATAAATGTGTTGTTAGAATGACAAACACAATGTTTTGGAAGTCGTTGCACGGTTCGATCGTTAGTGCCCCGTACCGTACGTAACGCATACTATTTTTCGTACGGAACACATTTTCCACTTGTTGATAACATGCAGCCCACTAATGAAGGCCCAATAGAGGAGCCCATAATTAACTGGAAGGGAGGCTCTCACATGAATCTGACCCAGGTACATGCTTATGGTCCCCTAAACATAAATAAGTAAATAAATAAATAAAGATAAATGCTCATGCACCAGTTCTTTATATTCATGATTTAACAGGAGGATATTATTTCCTATGATAGTGTTGTTACATTCAGTCGATATTATTCTTAGGCAAAGATAGCGACCAGTCTTCTTTCTCCCAGCATTTTCTTCCTGCAACCAGCGGACCCATGCAAATCATAGTCAACATCGTAAATAGTTCCGGTCCATTTTTATTTTTCAATAAGAATGTCCAACCCAGCCCAGCACATTGGCGACGGCACTTTATCATCCGCCTTGGTGCGCTCGCCGCGGCGCCGCCGTCCAGCCCTGTCAACATAGTTTTTTTTTGAAACGGTCCATGTCAACATAGTGAATCAGGAGAGAACTGTATTTGTCAGTATGACAGTACGGACCCACCAGGTCCACTCCTGAACACAAGCAAGCGCCTCTTTTACTACTCAGATGCACCCCTCGTTTTTTTACTCTAATCCACCCTGCTGATATCCAGGACCCGCATCATTTTTAACGTATAGTCTATTAATGACAGAATTGCACAACTTTTTTTTGAGTAGTAATTTGGAGGAGCGGGCTATAAACTGGTTTTTGCGGTCTCTGTGGCCCGTCTAACAACATGACCAGCCCAGCAGGTTTTTCTTTGGGAAAATAGGTAGCCCAGTATTTCTTTTTGAAGAATACCCAAGCTAGGCCTATTTCTTTTCTTCGACTTACTGGGCTGCAAATCTTTCAAGACAAGGAGGGATGCATTCCGGCCTGGCCAAAGAGTATGGTCAGTGTCTGTTCAAAGTAATATCAAAGGGGTTGAAAATTCCAAAAAATTATAGCAAATGGGATATTAGTTTCTTTTTTTGTTTTTGTTCTTCATTGATATTTTATAGTATTTCTTTGGATTTAACATGACCTAGTACTAATTTATTTTTTAAAATTTGTTTTAGTATGGCTACTAATTTTTGGATTAAGAATATTCCCCAGCCAAAATTTGTGAATTTTCAAAATTTCGCACATATTTAGTTAATTTTTTTAACCCTAGTACTGACCAGAAAATGGGCAGCAATTCTAAAAATGAAAACGGCTGCAATAATTTCCATATGAATTAGAAAATGAGTAAAAATTACAAAATTAATAGCAAATGGGTTGTACACACCACAGATTTCGAGGCTGGCTTGTTTATGCAAGGCTTTGTCAGTCAACACACGATTCTAGCAGTGGTGACTGTTGGGTGTCCATCCAACAGCCGACGTGCTTCTTCAATCTCTGATCTTCCTGCTCCAGCCGCCTAAACTAGCGCCAGCGGGACTGCCTGCTCCCTCCTCTTGTGGCCCGCTGTGATGCCGCGCAGACTTCCCCGGCCCACCCTACTCCCTCCGCTGGCCTGGCCGCACGCAATCAACTGCCTCCTTATTACACGAAAAAAATGATTCCTCCCACTAACATCTGGGGCGCACCGGTTGGGAGGCTGACCTGTGGGCCTACTAAGTTGACGTGTATGCAGGGCTTGTCAACTTAGTCAACAAATGATTGTAGCAGCAGTAACCGTTGGATTTGAATCGAATGGTCATGCTGCTTCTTCAAGTGTTGCTCTTCTTACACCAGCCGCCCAAACCAGCGCCGGCGAGACCGCCTACTCCTGCCTCCAGTGGCCGGTTGTGCTGCCGTTGAGGCCTCACCGCCCCCTACTACTCCCACCGTTAGGCAAGCCATGCGGCGACGGCAGCCTCACACCGCAGCTGAACCAGTGAACCCTCATACTCCTCACCGCGTGGGCATCCACCGCCACGTCTTCCCCGGCTCCAGGTCATCCCCTTCCTAGGCCTCGCCGTCATCCATCGCCCTGGTGCTCTCAGCACGGGGTGGTCAACATGGTCATGGAACGACTTCCATCGGACGTGGACTATACGTGGAGAGGGTGACAGCTGGGTCCACGGCCGCACACAAGGAAATGTCTCCTTATTACGCGCAAAATAATGATTCCTCCAGCTGACATCTGGGACCCACCGGAAGGGCCTCTGTATTTCGCAAAAAAAAACATTCCCCCCCTGACAGGTCGGACCCACCAGCTATATCTTCGCACGCAAGGAAGTGTCTCCTTATTACGCACAAAAAAATGAATACCCCCCTGCTAGCTGGGACCCACCATAGTGGGTGCTGACTTGTGGGCCTACTAAGTTGACGGGGACGGAGGGCTTTGTCAACTTAGTCAATACTCCAGTGACCGTATGATGTCCATCCAACGGCCATAGTTCTTCTTCAACCTCTGGTCTTCTTGCTCCAGCCACCCAAAGCAGCGCCGGTCGTGCCGCCTGCTCCTGTCTCCCGTGGCCGACTATGCTGCAGCAGAGGCCTCACCACCCCCTTACTACTCCCACTGCTGGCCAGGCCATCCCTCTACTCACCCACACCCCCTGTTATTCTGCGGCGACAGCAGCCTCACACCGCAGCCGAACCAGTGAACCCTTGTACTCCTCTCCTCATGGGCATCCACTGCCGTCCCTAGCTCCGCGTCGTCCCCTTCCTAGGCCTCGCCATCGTCCACCGCCGTGGTGCTCTCGGCGCGGCGTGGTCAACATGGTCAAGGAACGACTTCGATCGGACGTGGACTGTACATGGAGAGGCTGACAGCTGGGTCCACGGCCGTAGCAAGGAAGTGCCTCCTTATTACGCGGAAAATAATGATACCTTCACCTGACAGGAGGGACCCACCGGACGGGCCACTGTATTTCACGGAAAAAATGTTCCCCCCTGACTGCTGGGACCCACCAGCTACATCTTCGCACGCAAGGAAGTGCGTCCAGGCAAAAAATAAAAAAACGATTCACCCCCCTGACTGTTGGGACCCACCAGCTACATCTTCACACGCAAGGAAGTGCCTGACAGTCGGGACCCACCTGGTCGAAGCGTACATAGCGTTGTCATTCTGGTCGTGAACGTGTACGTACATACTGGTGGATGTAGAGGCGCGCACGTGTCGTAGTAGAGGCGCGCACGTAGCATGTACACGTACATACAACGGCCAGTGTGCAAGAAAGAAAATACGGCCACGTATGTGTACATACGGGCGGGGTCTCGAACGCCTACTCGCGCATATGTACGGCCAGGGCTCGTGTACATGGCTGGGTCGGAACAGAGAAACAACGTCGTCGTCGTGTTAATGGGGAGCCAACCGGCTGTGTCGGAACGGAATGCGTCGTCGTGATCATCGGGAGGATTTGGACAGAACACGGCCTTGTGTTCGACCGACCATGTTCGAAACGGGATCCTGTTCATCGTGAGGGGTCCGGCGTACCGCAAAACGGAGGAAACAGACTTGTGTTGGACCTCCTACGGTCGAAACGGGATCCTGTTGATCGGGAGGGTGTGGAGTACCGCATAATGGATGAAACGGACTTGTGTTGGAGCTCTACGGTCGGTATGGGGGTCTTGTTCATCGGGAGGGGTGTGGAGTACCGCAAAACGGGATTCCACGGGATACTGCTCATCTCCACCGTAGACCTCCTCCAGCCTCCACGGGCTATTGTTCATCCATAGTCGACCTCCTCCAGCCTCCACCTGCGACTGTTCATCCACTGGCTCCTGTTCATCCAGCCTCCACCGTGCGCTACTCCACCGGCTACTGTTCAACCACCCCTCTCCATGGGCTCCTATTCACCACCCCTCCACGGGCCACTGTTCATCCACCCCTCCTCCGTCTACCATTCATCCAACCCTCCACGGGGTCGTCCTGTTCATCCAGCCCTCCACGGGGTCCTGTTCATCCAGCCCCAACCGGCTCGATCGATCGGGGTCTTGTTCATCCAGCCCCAACCGGCTCAATCGATCGTGGTCCTGTTCATCCAGCGGCAACGCCACGGGGTCCTGTTCATCCACCCCCACCGCTCACAGTTCATCCAACCCCCCTTGCAACGCTCACTATTCATCGAAACCCCCTGCAACGATCACTGTTGATCGAGAGGCAGCATCGGTCGGCTTCAGTTAGCAGCAGTAGCAAAGGAATCGCTCGATCACTCGGGTTCAGTAACGCGTAGTCTGAAGTGCAATCGCTCGGGTTCAGTTAGGCGACGCCTCGCTCAGGTTCAGTTAGAGCCCAACGCCTCGCACACACGTGCATACGTGTAGGAGAGAAACGCGCATCGCTCGGCCCCCGACCACCTACCGTAACCGGGAACTCCCCGAAATTTTCCTCGCCCTTGCTTCTACCACGGTTTTTTCCATCATGGACGGCCCAAAGAATGTCATGCAGCTGCGTCTCCGGCCCGCCCAGGATGAAAAGCCCATTTTCTGTCATGATTTTTTGTCATAGAAGTAGGATCCCACCACATCTATGATGATACCGGGTTTTGTCACAATTATCGTTATGAAGTGTCATAAGTATGACAGAAAAAAATTCGTTTGGCCCAAAATGTCACGGATGCGTCTTTTTTTGTAGTGTTACATGATCAAGATTGTGCTAGGTAGCATTCCACATCAAAAATTATCTTTTTTATCATTTACCTACTAAAGGACGAGCAGGAATTAAGCTTGGGGATGCTAATACGTCTCCATCCTATCTATAATTTTTTATTGTTCCATGCCAATATTATTCAACTTTCATATACTTTTGGCAACTTTTTAAACTATTTTTGGGACTAACATATTGATCCAGTGCCCAGTGCCAGTTCCTGTTTGTTACATGTTTTATGTTTCGCAGAAACCCCATATCAAATGGAGTCCAAATGGGATAAAAAAGGACAGAGAATATTTTTGGAATATTTATGATTTTCTGGAAGAAAAATCAACGTGAGACGGTGCCCGAGGGGGCCACGAGGAAGGGGGCGCACCCCTGACCCTCGTGGGCACCCTGTAAGGCAGTTGATGCTCTTCTTTTGCCACAAGAAAGATAATTTTCAGAAGAAAAAATATTGGTGAAGGTTTCAATCCAATCGGAGTTACGGATCTCCGGATATATAAGAAACGGTAAAGGGCAGAATCTGAGAACGTAAAGACAGAGAGAGACAGAGACACAGATCCAATCTCGGAGCGGCTCTCGCCCCTCCCACGCCCTGGAGACGATGGACCAGATTGGAAACCCTTCTCCCATCTAGGGAGAAGGTCAAGGAAGAAGAAGAAGGGGGGCTCTCTCCCCCTCGCTTCCGGTGGCGCCGGAACACCGCCAGGGGCCATCATCATCACCGCGATCTACACCAACACCTCTGCCATCTTCACCAACATCTCCATCACCTTCCCCCATCTATATTCAGTGGTCCACTCTCCCGCAACCCGCTGTACCCTCTACTTGAACATGGTGCTTTATGCTTCATATTATTATCCAATGATGTGTTGCCATCCTATGATGTCTGAGTAGATTTTCATTGTCCTATCGGTAATTGGTGAATTGCTATGATTGGTTTAATTTGCTTGTGGTTATGTTGCAGTCCTATGGTGCTCTCCATGTCGCGCAAGCGAGAGGGATTCCCGCTGTAGGGTGTTGCAATACGTTCATGATTCGCTTATAGTGGGTTGCTTGAGTGACAGAAGCATAAACCCGAGTAAGGGGGTTCTGGCGCATGGGATAAAGGGGACTTGATGCATAATGCTATGGTTGGGCTTTACCTTAATGATCTTTAGTAGTTGCGGATGCTTGCTAGAGTTCCAATCATAAGTGCATATGATCCAAGAAGAGAAAGTATGTTAGCTTATGCCTCTCCCACATAAAACTTGCTATCGGTCTAGTAAAGTAGTCAATTGCTTAGGGACAATTTCACAACTCCTACCACCACTTTTCCACACTCGCTATATTTACTTTATTGCTTCTTTATCTAAATAGCCCCTAGTTTATATTTGCGTGCTCTTTATTATCTTGCAAACCTATCTAACAACACCTACAAAGTCCTTCTAGTTTCATACTTGTTTTAGGTAAAGCGAACGCTAAGCGTGCGTAGAGTTATATCTGTGGTCGATAGAACTTGAGGGAATATTTGTTCTACCTTCAGCTCCTCGTTGGGTTTGACACTCTTACTTATCGAAAGAGGCTACAATTGATCCCCCATGGGTTATCACTCTTACTTGTGGGTTATCACTATGTGGGTGAAATGATGATACCATGCCAACTTTCAACCTTTTTCAGAGTTCATTTGTAGTGCTTTTCCATTTCAGGGTCATTTAGCTCAAAAAAATCAGTAAATGCATGAAAAATAGAAAATGAAGTAAAAAAGGGTTAAAAATTGATGATGTGGATTTGAATGGTGCATATTGAACGCACAAATAGTCTGGAGGTGAAATTAGTTTAAGAAAATGAAATGCCTTTCTAATAGATGAGTTTTCGTCCGAAACCATGATACTTAAAAAGATATTGTCCATTTTGTACACGAAGTGCATCCAGTTTTTGCCGCAACCCTCTCAACTTTTTAGCACATGCTATTTGGGTGAAATAATGATATCATACCAACTTTCAACCTTTCCAGAGTTCATTTGTAGTGCTTTTCAATTTCAGGGTCATTTAGCTCAAAAAAATCAGTAAATGCATGAAAAATAGCAAATGAAGTCAGAAAGGATTCAAAATTAATAACATGGCTTTTAACGATGCATAGTTGAAATAAGTTTAAAAAATGAAATGCCTTTGTAACAGACGAGTTTTCGTCCGAAACCCTGATACTTCGAAAGAGATTGTGCATTTTGTACACGAAGTGCATCTAGTTTTTGACGTAACCCTCTCAACTTTTTAGCACATGCTATATGGGTGCATTGATGATACCAAGCCAACTTTCAACCTTTTCATAGTTCATTTGTAGTGCTTTTCAATTTCAAGGTCATGTAGCTCAAATCTGTAAATGCATGAAAAATAACGAATGAAGTCAGAAGGGGTTGAAAATTGATGACATGGCTTTGAATGGTGCATACTGAACGCACAAAAAGTCTGGAGCTGAAATAAATTTATAAAAAATGAAATGCCTTTGTAACAGATGAGTTTTCGTCCGAAACCTTGATACTTGGAAAGAGATTGTGCATTTTGTACACGAAGTGCATCCAATTTTGCCCGTGACCCTCTCAACTTTTTAGCACATCCTATATGGGTGCATTGATGATACCATGCCAACTTTCAACCTTTTCATAGTTCATTTGTAGTGCTTTTCAATTTTAAGGTCATGTAGCTCAAATCAGTAAATACATAAAAAATAACAAATGAAGTCAGAAGGGGTTGAAAATTGATGATGTGGCTTTGAATGGTGCATACTGAACACACAAAAAGTCTGGAGTTGAAATAAGTTTAAAGAAATGATATGCCTTTGTAACAATTGAATTTTCGTCCGAAACCCTGATACTCCGAAAGAGATTGTCCATTTTGTAGACGAAGTGAATCCAGCTTTTGCCGTAACCCTCTCAACTTTTTAGCACATGTTATGTGGGTGAAATGATGATACCATGCCAACCTTCAACCTTTTCATAGTTCATTCGTAATGATTTTCAATTTCAGTGCCATTTAGCTCAAAAATATCAGTAAATGCATGAAAAATAGCAAATGAAGTCAAAAAGGGTTGAAAATTTATGGCGTGGCTTTGAATGATGCATACTGAATGGACAAAAAGTCTGGAGTTGAATCAAATTTAAAAAAAGAAATGCCTTTGTAATATATGAGTTTTGATCCGAAACCCTGATACTTCAAAAGAGATTGTCCATTTCGTATACGAAGTGCATCCAGTTTTTGCCGTAACCCTCTCAAATTTTTAGCCCATGCTATGTGGGTGAATTGAATATACCATGCCAACTTTCATCCTTTTCATAGTTCATTTGTAGTGCTTTTCAATTTCAGGGTCATTATAAAGCTCAAAAAAATTCAGTAAATGCATGAAAACTAGCAAATGAAGTCACAAAGGGTTGAAAATTGATGACGTGGCTTTGAATGCTGCATACTGAACGCACAGAAAGTCTGGAGTTGAAATAAGTTAAAAAATTGAAATGCCTTTGTAACAGATGAGTTTTCATCTGAAACCCTGGTACTTCAAAAGAGATTGTCCATTTAGTACACGAAGTGCATCCAGTTTTTGCCATAACCCTCTGAACTTTTAGCACATGCTATGTGAGTGAAATGACGATAACATGCCAACCTTCAACCTTTTCATATTTCATTTGTCATGCTTTTCAATTTCAGAGCCATTTAGCTCAAAAAATCAGTAAATACATGAAAAATAGCAAATGAAGTCAAAAAGGGTTGAAAATTGATGGCGTGGCTTTGAATGGTGCATACTGAACACACAAGAAGTCTAGAGTTGAATTATGTTTAAAAACTGAAATGCCTTTGTGACAGATGAGTTTTTGTCTGAAACCCTGATACTTCGAAAGAGATTGTCCATATTATACACGAAGTGCATCCGGTTTTTGCCGTAACCCTCTCAACTTTTTAGCACATGCTATGTGGTTGAAATGATGATACCATGCCAACTTTCAACCTTTTTCAGAGTTCATTTGTAGTGCTTTTCAATTTCAGGGTCATTTAGCTCAAGAAAATCAGTAAATGCATGAAAAAGAACAAATGATGTCAAAAAGGGTTGAAAATTGATGACGTGCGATTGAATGGTGCATATTGAACGCACAAAAAGTCAGGAGTTGAAATAAGTTTAAGAAAATGAAATGCCTTTATAACAGACGAGTTTTCGTCCGAAACCATGATACTTCAAAAGAGATTGTCCATGTTGTACATGAAGTGCATCCAGTTTTTGTCATAACCCTCTCAACTTTTAAGATCATGATATTTGGGTGAAATAATGATACCATACCAACTTTCAACCTTTTCAGAGTTCATTTGTAGTGCTTTTCAATTTCAGGGTCATTTAGCTCACAAAAATCAGTAAATGAATGAAAAAAAGCAAATGAAGTCAGAAAAGGTTCAAAATTGATGACGTGGCTTTGAATGGTGCATACTGAACGCACAAAAAGTTTGGAGTTAAAATAAGTTTAAAAGATGAAATGCCTTTGTAACAGATGAGTTTTTGTCCGAAACACTGATACTTCGAAAGAGATTGTGCATTTTGTACACGAAGTGCATCCAATTTTGCCCGTAACCCTCTCAACTTTTTAGCACATCCTATATGTGTGCATTGATGATACCATGCCAACTTTCAACCTTTTCATAGTTCATTTGTAGTGCTTTTCAATTTCAAGGTCATGTAGCTGAAATCAGTAAATGCATGAAAAATAACAAATGAAGTCAGAAGGGGTTGAAAATTGATGACGTGGCTTTGAATGATACAAACTGAACGCACAAAAAGTCTGGAGTTGAAATAAGTTTAAAGAAATGATATGCCTTTGTAACAGATGAGTTTTCGTCTGAAACCCTGATACTTCAAAAGAGATTGTCCATTTTGTAGACGAAGTGAATCCAGCTTTTGCCGTAAGCCTCTCAACTTTTTAGCACATGCTATGTGGGTGAAATGATGATACCATGCCAACCTTCAACCTTTTCATAGCTCAAGCGTAATGCTTTTGAATTTCAGTGCCATTTAGCTCAAAAAAAATCAGTAAATGCATGAACAATAAAAAATGAAGTCAAAAAGGGTTGAAAATTTATGGCGTGGCTTTGAATGGTGCATACTGAACGGACAAAAAGTCTGGAGTTCAATTAAGTTCAAAAAAAAGAAATGCCTTTGTGATATATGATTTTTCATCCGAAACCCTGATACTTCAAAATAGGTTGTCCATTTCGTATACGAAGTGAATACAGCTTATGCCATAACCCTCTCAACTTTTTAGCACATGCTATGTGGGTGAAATGATGATAACATGCCAAACTTCAACCTTTTCATAGCATGTTCGTAATGCTTTTGAATTTCAGTGCCATTTAGCTCAAAAATCAGTAAATGCATGAAAATAGCAAATGAAGTCAAAAGGGTTGAAAATTTATGGCGTGGCTTTGAAACTAGCAAATGAAGTCGAGAAAGGGTTGAAAATTGATGACATGGCTTTGAATGGTGCATAACGAACGAAAGTTTGGAGTTAAAATAAGTTAAAAGATGAAATGCCTTTGTAATGTATGAGTTTTGTCCAAACACCGACATTTCAAAGAGATTGTGCATTTTGTACACGGCGCATCCACTTTGCCAGAATCCTCTCAACTTTTAGCACATCCTATATGGTGCATTGATGATACCATGCCAACTTTCAACCTTTTCATAGTTCATTTGTAGTTTAATTTCAAGGTCATGTAGCTGAAATCAAATGCATGAAAATAACAAATGAAGTTTAGGGTTGAAAATTGATGACGTGGCTTTGAATGATACAAACTGAACGGACAAAAAGTCTGGAGTTGAATTAAGTTCAAAAAAAGAAATGCTTTTGTGATATATGAGTTTTCATCGGAAACCTCGATATTTCAAAAGAGATTGTCCATTTTAGGTACACGTAAGTGCTGGTGCATACCGAACGGACAAAAAGTCCGGAGTTGAATTAAGTTCAAAAAAAAGAAATGCCTTTGTGATATATGAGTTTTCATCCGAAACCCTGATACTTCAAAAGAGATTGTCCATTTCGTATACGAAGTGCATCCAGTTTTTGCCGTAACCCTCTCAACTTTTTAGCACATGCTATGTGGCTGAGTTGAATATACCATGCCAACTTTCAACCTTTTCATAGTTTATTTGTGGTGCTTTTCAATTTCAGGGTCATTTAGCTCAAAAAAAATCAGTAAATGCATGAAAACTAGCAAATGAAGTCAGAAAGGGTTGAAAATTGATGACATGGCTTTGAATGGTGCATACTCAACGCACCAAAAGTCTGGAGTTGAAAGAAGTTAAAAAATTGAAATGCCTTTGTAACAGATGAGTTTTCGTCCAAAACCTTGATACTTCGAAATAGATTGTCCATTTTGTACATGAAGTCCATCCAGGTTTTGCTGTAACCCTCTCAACTTTTTAGCACATGCTATGTGGGTGAAATGATGATACCAGGCCAGCCTTCAACCTTTTCATAGTTCATTTTGTAGTGCTTTTCAATTGCAGGGTCATTTAGCTCAAAAAATCAGTAAATGTATGAAAAATAGCAAATGAAGTGAGAAAGGGTTGAAAATTTATGACGTGGTTTTGAATGATGCATACTTAACGCACAAAAATTCTAGAGTTAAAATAAGTTTAAAAAATGAAATGCCTTTGTAACAGATAAGTTTTTGTCTGAAACCCTGATACTTCGAAACAGATTGTCCATATTGTACACGAAGTGCATCCAGTTTTTGCCATAACCCTCTCAACTTTTTAACACATTCTATGTGGGTGAAATGATGATACCATGCCTACTTTCAACCTTTTTCAGAGTTCATTTGTAGTGCTTTTCAATTTCAGGGTCATTTAGCTAAAAAATCAGTAAATGCATGAAAAATAGCTAATGAAGTCAAAAAGGGTTGAAAATTGATGACGTGGCTTTGAATGGTGCATATTGAACGCACAAAAAGTCTGGATTTGAAACAAGTTTAAGAAAATGAAATGCCCTTGTAACAGATGAGTTTTCATCCGAAATCATGATACTTCGAAAAAGATTGTCCATTTTGTACACGAAGTGCATCTAGCTTTTGCCGTACCCTCTCAAATTTTTAGCACACGCTTTTTGGGTGAAATAATGATACCATACTAACTTTCAACCTTTTCAGAGTTCATTCTAGTGCTTTTCAATTTTAGGGTCATTTAGCTCAAAATCAGTAAATGCACGAAAAATAGCAAATGAAGTCAGAAGGGGTTCAAAATTGATGACGTGGCTTTGAATGGTGCATACTGAACACACAAAAACTTTGGAGTTGAAATAAGTTTAAAAAATGAAATGCCGTTGTAAAAGATGAGTTTTCGTCCGAAACCCTAATACTTCGAAAGAGATTGTCCATTTTGTACACGAAGTGCATCCAGTTTTTGTCGTAACCCTCTCAACTTTTTAGCACATGCTATATGGGTGCATTGATGATACAATGCCAACTTTCAACCTTTTCATAGTTCATTTGTAGTGCTTTTCAATTTCAAGGTCATGTAGCTCAAATCGGTAAATGCATGAATGTAACATCCCAAATTTACAATTTGGAATGTTATACATAGATCATCATTGCATATCATATTTTATTGCATTTTGGCTTGATCCGAGAAATTTCACGCAACTGAAGGACCCATGGAGAGAGTTGGGGTTTCATTATTTTCATATTTGAGTTTTCTCAAATTTTGAAAATAGGATCATTTGATTTAATTATTTTATCTTCAATTATTTCTATCATAAAAATACGAGAGAGGGGAACAAAATGACTTTCCCAAAATAAAGAAATATTGTGGGTTTAATATTAAAATCAAATAAGATTTTATTTCGGAGTTTATCGCTATTTTATTTGAATTTAGGAAAATTGCACGTTTTTCAAAACAGCATTTTAGGGCCAAGAAAATGTTCATCGCGTTCTAAATATTTTATTTAGACGGTGCAAATTTGTTTTGGCATTTTTAGAGTTTTATTTTATTTTCTAGGATTTATTTTAGTTTCGGCGGAATTTATTTAAAAAAAATAAAAAATCTTTCCCCGCGGACCAAACTGGGCCGAAGGCCCAGCCGGCCCACCTGCCCGCGCCGCCTCGCCCAAGCGTGGCTGAGCCGGGCTCCTGCCGGAGTCTGTGTCAGCGTCGCCGCCGCCGCCCGGGGTTGCCCCCTCCCCCAAGTCGGACGCCCCCTCCCCTCTCCTTAAATACCCCGCCACCTCGCCGCCTCACCTGTCCCGCCCTTGATTACCAAGAAGAAGAAGAATGGCCATGACGCCCGTCGCCATGGACGCCCGACCTCGCGCCACCCTCCGCCGCCTGCCAACACCTCCCGCCCGCGGAGCCCCGAGCCCCGCCGGACCCGACGAGGTAGCCGCCGCCCGCCGCCATTTTTTTAATAAAACCGTTCGGTTTTAAAAAAAAAACCCTAGATTCGGTTTTTATATTTTTTTCGGTTTAGTCTATTTAGCGGACGTTCCTCCGTACGTTCGTTTTAACGAACACTTTTCGTCTTTTAGCCACAGACAGCGAACTTTCGTTCGTTAGCCTGTTCTTCCGTTTTTCTTTTTCTCGGATTTTCCGTGATTATTTCTGATCGCGATTTTTGATCCGATTTTCGTTCTAGTATAACTTTTCGCTTGTCTATCGGAATCAGGCAATTCAAACGCCTAGAGTTTCGTCTCAAAATCCTCTTTCCGTTTAACCAACTCAAACAAGTCTTTGCTACTGTAAAATTTGACTTAGGTCCAGATTAGTAGAACGAAGCTTGTTTCTTTCGCCGTTTGAGTTTCATTGCTTCGTTTGATTTGATTCTTTTTGCAAACCAGAGTTCTTAAGTTGAACTTTCTGGTTATATCTCTTATTTGACTTTTACCTATGCATTAGATGAGTGCTTATTGTATGCTTGTTTGTTTGCGATAGAGTACCCGGAGTGCGCCGCTTGCTACTTCGAATCTCTAGGTTTCACGGATCATCAGCAAGGCAAGTAACACTTTGATCATACCTCTTTACTACCCAGTTTTATTGCATTAGATCAATCCTCAAACAACTGCATGATTAGGATCTGATTAATATGTGGGTTTTGGGGAGTAGATGAGGTAGTACCTATATCCTGGTTACTTTCCAACCTTTGGGAGTTACTTCTACGTTTGCTTATATTGCTATGCTATGCTAGTAGACGTGGATTGGGTGAGTGTATCCATGACAGATGTGAGATTGTTAATTAATGGTTTACTTCAGGTGGCAACTTTAATACACATCTGGGTGGATTGAGGCACTTGGGATTCTAGTGATTGCCTGTTGTTTCTCTTTATGGACTGCCACCCAGGCTCAAAGGGATCATGATATTATTCATGCTAGAAACTTCCGTGTGCAGCCGCAAGCTACTATGGGCTCTAGCATAGTTGATTAAGTCGTGTGAACTCTTACAGTGGTAGACTAGCAGATGGAGGGGAAAGTAGGTGTAACTGTCTACCCATCGTAAGGTGCAAACGCCTCTGAAAGACTATGTCTCAGTCATCCGTTTTCTCAAACACCATGTATTGCGAGAATCCCAACGGAGGAGAACGAGTCTTGCGGGGAAAAGTGTGCAAACCTCTGCAGAGTGTATAAACTAATCATGGTTAGCCGTGTCCCCGGTTATGGATGTTTTGAGTATCTAGTACTTGGATTATCATGTGAATCCCATCATGTTACTTTAATTAATTTTGTTGGGTTTAATGATGATGCATAATTGGGATTGAGTTGGGCGAACCTTCTCAATGTTTAACAACCACCATGATAGTTAAATAAAATTTATTCCTTTGTAGTAGGGAAAAATTGGCTTTATGCAAAAATGTAACCATAGAGCTTTCCACCAGCCATATATGCATGTAGTATAGCATTATTCTGTTCATTACTCTCTATGTGTTACATGCCAGCATATTCCATGTGCTAACCAGTTTTCGGGCTGCAACGTTCATGTTGCAGAGTTTTCAGACGACGAGTAAGGTGCCTTAGGTCGTGGTCTTATACTCAGTGATGTCGTTGGAGTTGATGGACTCGCTTATCTTCCAAGCCTTCCGCTGTTATCGTTATTAGATGGCCTTAAGCCATATATATTGTAATAAGCTCTCTTTTGAGACATTCGATGTAATAAGTGTGTGATTGCTACTATGCTATAAATCCTTCAAGTACTGTGTGTATCAGCATTACTGATCTAGGGATGACACTGATGCACAGAGATCAGACTGTCTGAGGTCTGGTAGCTACAATAAAAATAACAAATGAAGCCAGAAGGAGTTGAAAATTCATGACGTGGCTCTGAACAGTGCATACTGAACGCACAAAAAGTCTGGAGTTGAAATAAGTTTAAAAAAATGAAATGCCTTTGTAACAGATGAGTTTTCGTCTGAAACCCTGATACTTCGAAAGAGATTGTCCATTTTGTAGACGAAGTGCATCCAGTTTTTGACGTAACCCTCTCAAATTTTTAGCACATGCTATGTGGGTGAAACGATGATACCATGCCAACCTTCAACCTTTTCATAGTTCATTTGTAATGCTTTTCAATTTCAGTGCCATTTAGCTCAAAAAATCAGTAAATGCATGAAAAATAGCAAATGAAGTCAAAAAGGGTTGAAAATTGATGATGTGGCTTTGAATGGTGCATACTGAACGCACAAAAAGTCTGGAGTTGAATTAAGTTTAAAAAAAATTAAATGCCTTTGTGATAGATGAGTTTTCGTCCGAAACATTGATACTTCGAAAGAAATTTTCCATTTCCTATACGAAGTGCATCTAGTTTTTGTCGTAACCCTCTCAACTTTTTAGCACATGCTATGTGGGTGAAATGATGATACCATGCCAACTTTCAACCTTTTCAGAACTCATTTATAGTGCTTTTCAATTTCAGGGTCATTTAGCTAAACAAATCAGTAAATGCATCAAAAATGCATCAAAATTGATAGCAAATGAAGTCTAGAGTTGAAAAAATGGGTTCAAAATTGATGATGTGGCTTTGAATGGTGCATATTTAAAGCTCAAAACCTTTTCATAGTCTAGAGTTGAGCTCAAAAAATAAGCATTTAAAAAAAATTGAAATGCCTTTCTTGAGTTAAAACAAGTTTTAAAAAATGAAATGCCTTTGTAACAGATGAATTTTCTTCCGAAACGCCGATACTTCGAAAGAGATTGTCCATTATGTACACGAAGTGCGTCCAGTTTTTGTCGTAACCCTCTCAACTTTTTAGCACATGCTATGTGGGTGCAATGATGATACCATGCCAACTTTCAACCTTTTTCAGAGTTAATTTGTAGTGCCTTTCAATTTCAGGGTTATTTAGCTCAAAAAATCAGTAGATGCATGGAAAATAACAAATGACGTCAAAAAGGGTTGAAAATTGATGACGTGGCTTTGGATGGTGCATATTGAACGCACAAAAAGTCTGGAGTTGAAGTAAGTTTATGAAAATGAAATGCCTTTGTAACTGATGAGTTTTCGTCTGAAACCATGATACTTCGAAAGAGATTGTCCATTTTGTATACGAAGTGCATCCAATTTTTGCCGTAACCCTCTCAACTTTTTAGCACATGCTATTTGGGTGAAATAATGTGGCACCCCGGCTCAGAGAAACCGGAACGAGTAGAAGTCTCTAGAATAATGCACTGCTTGACATAGAACAAATCAGCTCTTATTAAAAGAATAATTACAAAGGTCTGATGTTACAAAGGTTCACATCAGCACGGCGACACTACGCCTTCGATGCTACACTTGATCTATGCTAGCAGCAGAACAACTCGTAGAAGCGGAAATCTTCTAGCAGCGGAACAACGACGAAGGTAGTGAACTCCACTCCGCAGGGACTCTGGCTGGGACACGATCTAGCTCACACGGACGGAAACCACGACAAGCAATCAAGCAATCACGGCATCACCTACAATCTGGCATGACACGCCAGGTCAGTACATCGAATGTACTTGCAAGCTCACAACAACCAAAAGCATCAAGGCAAGACAACAACATAGCATTAAGCAGGTTAATTAAATTAACCTCTACCATGATATGACAGCAATTACTAAGCATGATATGAACTACTGCAGTACTTATAAACCAACATCTCATTCCCAACAACAATCTCATTCTTGGCTAGCCGGCCAAGCAATATACCATCTCGACCACCTCGTGGTCCATATGATCACCTCGTGATCAAACCATCCTCATGATCACCTCGTGATCAACATATCCACACGGTCACCTCGTGACCACATCACAAACTGAATGATCATCCTCAAGATCATCTCAACATCATCATCAACATCCTGCCAAACTGTTACTGCTCACAGACATCATATAAATCAACTACAAGTCATTCCGTCACGTGGGTGTTGATCAAACGGTGTGACCTAGTACGGACGTGGCTATCGATAGCTTAAATACACACTCTGCAGAAGTAGCGCACTGTGCCCACACCACGGAACCGATGGCCTCGCACTGCAGGAGCACGCAGAGGTAGCCGCAGAGCGGCGAGCATGGCAGCAGAGATCTCAGCATGACGAGAGAGAGTGCGGAGTAGCAGGACCAGTGAGACTGGGTCGGCGTACGAAGAGTAGCAAGCAACTGGCAGCAGTGGCAGAGCTGGTATCTCAGGTGAGATGTCAGTGCGAGTCATGGTAGTGCGTGAGTGAGCAGATGGTAGTATTAGGTAATAAGCAGATGGTCTGATGAATGAGAGACTGAGAGTGTGCAGAGAACTGTTGTGAAGTATGGGATGCATGATCGAGAGCAGATGCTTGGAGCTAAGAGGCTGAGATGTAAGCATGGAAGATCTGGTCAGTAAGCATGAATGGCAGAGGCATGGAGATGTGCACAGATTGATCGACAATTAGCAATGGAGCTATGCATAGAAGCTCTGACTATGCAGCAAAGGATCAGGCAATAACACTGGTACTAGTAGTAAGATGTTGACATAATCATGAAATGTGAGCTTAATGTGCTCGGGGAAGGCGACGGCGAGACACGAGAGGAGTCCACGGAGGCGAGGGAGCCCACGAGCACGGGAGGAAGAAGACGGCGACGAACAGAGCCAAATGGCCACTGTCCGCCCGTGGTCACGCGGCAGCGAGCGGCGTCGGTGAACAAGCAGATTGAGGGGAGAGGGTCTAGGGCAGCGATGGCGAGAGCTAGCTGCTGGACATGCTCACGAGCCAAGACGACGAGAGGGGAGGGCCCGAGCAAGAAGTCATCCAGCTCGCGTCCATGGCATGCCAGGCGGGCGGTCACCGCGCCCACGGGTGCACACAGTACAAGCGATGCCAAACGATGTCCAGGGGTTAGTCCTTCCGGTAGGTCTCAAGCCGAGGTGGTAGCTCGATGAAAACTTCTCCGTTAAATGGTAAGCAACCTCTGAAGTTTACTACGAGAAACTTTATCAACTAAGTGTGATCAACAGAGAGATGATATGGGTCAAAAGTTATGTGCAGGATGTTTAGTCCTGGAAGGATTATAGTCCTTGGGAGTTTGAGGAGAAATGGACCAAGAATTAGTATAGTTGCATCACAACTGCATTTTGGTCCAAAATGAAGATCATGATGATGCTCTCACGTAGAGTAGCAACTTGGGCTAAGATTGGGCAAATCATGATTATTTGGACATATGAAGATGTGTAAAAAGCTCATGCCAAATGGACAAGCCAAAATGGCACTTGCTTCACAAACATCATTTCTGTCCGTAAACTTGAAATAGTTTTGTGGTCAAATGGCTCAATGAAATGATGCCAAATTAGGCGGAGAGGTGTTTTATGGGTATAATAATGATCTGGTAATTTATCAGGATTTTGAAACAACATAAAATGCACTTGCTTCACAACTGAAAATGTTGCGAATCAAAGATTTGCTCCTGTGCTCACATAGATGATTGGATGGGGCTTCAATGGGTGGAGAGGGTTAATATGAGCACATTAAGGAGTGTGCAAAAGTTGAACTCATTTGGGTACTCCTAGCCAAGACTTCCTTCACAAAGCCTTCGTATCACGTAAACTTTGAAAATTCACCGAGGAAGATTGGCTAGGCAAATAAAGTTGAACTTGTGCATGAGGCAATTATTTGGACATATAAGCATGCCCAAAAAGGTTGCGAGTCACTAGGAAAAATATAAATGACACTTCCTTCACAAAGTGCCATTTAGGTCAGAATAGAAAAAGGAATATTTTGGAATTATTTTTGAACTGGCCAAGGAAATGTTTGGGCTATTTGAGCTATATATGACCCAAAGGAATTGTGAGAATTATATGGGGATTTTTGGATGGACAGAAATATAGGTTGCTTCACAACCTAGGGCAGATAGGGTTATTCCTTTAATGAAAAAGGAATTTTCCCTAGAAAAAGATTTTAGGGTTTGGTCAAGGAGTGAAGTGACATGATCTTGGCAAGATTTGAGAATGATGATCCAATTGGGAGGGGGAATGAGTATGATTTCCTAGGTGGCAAGGCCACAGAACCACTCCAAAAAGAAAAACAGAGAAAAAACCAAATAAATCGGAAGAAAAAGAAAAGGGCCAAAATCCAGGCTGATACAATCCTTGCCCCCTTAAAGAAATCTCTCCCTCGAGATTTAGTTGCTCTGGGAACAAGTATGACTTCAGGACACCGTTTCCAACTCGGGTATCCTTTTTCCTTTATTTATTGTTCCCCCAAGAATTTCAGATGATCAACTTACCTTGCTCTGGGGTGATCTTGCTTCACCTTTCACCAAATTCAGACGGGTTGTTGCTCACATACCAAATCCTTTTCTTCGACGCAAATTTTCTCATATCTGCGGTGATATCCAATGGACTTAAGCAAAAATCTTTCCTTTGGTCATGAAACCTTTTACTTGACATGGGGTTGCTTCAAATAAATGCAGGCCTTCGGTTTCAATAAATGCTGAGAATTATCATGGCCAATCTTCTAACGGGATCTGACTGCTCATAGGTGGCACTGATTTATCTTGATTTATTATTTCTTTGGCTCGAGCCTGAGATATGTACCAAAGATTTGACTGCCTTCATCGTGAGCAATATAATGGTGTATGGAGATATAGTTGTGCCATACTTCAAATATTTACATCTTGAGACTGGCCCGACAAGTGGCTGACGGACAAATGATTTTCCTGACAGACTGACCATGTACTTGATTTCGTCGATGAGTATACCAGGTCTGAGCTAATTGTTCAGCTTTTGATTTTTCCCATGTGGTCGATATACCCATTTGTGGTAATAGGCTGTGATATGCTTTAATATTGCTGCTGAGGTCAAACTGTTGAGGTTGCAAAGGAATTTTGGACTAGAAGAACAGACTTGGATATTCCACACTAACCATTTTAAGCGGATCAGCGGATATGAAAATCCTTGTAAATAGAGTAGGCCCTTGAGAGTATGCCTTTGGGGATCCATATGGAATAATGGCCTCCGGTGACTTGGGTATCCGGACCACGATGGTTGTGCAAAATCATCATACCTTTGCTGTCGATCTCATCCTTTTTACGGTCATGATTTTCTTTGTTAGGATACCTTACTGAAATAACTTGGCCACAAATGTCCTTGATTCTTCATATGACCATGGACGTGATTAGTGCAATATTTTTGACATTAGTCCTTGTGCTTGTTTTCTGACCTGGGTCCGCACACATATGACATATACCCAGGGTTTGTAGCTGTACGGAGCTCATTGTTGAGGCCAATCATACAAGAAGGTGACAAGATTTCATGATATCACCTTGTCAGTTGCGGGAATAATGACCTTGATGACCATTGTAAGGCTGTGGATTCTATGATGTCATCCCCATATCTTGTCGATCCTTGTAATTCATGATATGTATTGCTGCTCATCTTTATTTTCCTTTGCCTGACTCGCGAGGTTGTGGGATCCTTACTTTCCTTAGGTATATCTGTTGGATCTTTGCCGCATCTCGTATGAGTTACTGATATGACTGGGGATGCATGCTCACCGTATATAAGAAGGATATGCCACCGAACACTCGATCCTTGCGGTAGGCATATGTTTTGACTGAAATGTACCTCTGACAAAATTATTGCAAGTCTGGTTCTTGAGCGGTACTGCCATACCTTGGCAACTCATCATATAATCTCTGAGGATGGTGCATGGTGTGGTACTGGCGCAAACTGAATGGCTTATGAGAGAAGCCATCCGGGTAGCTTGCTGAGGAAGACTTGTTAACTTCTGCTCAAATCTTTGGTCTGGGTATCGTGCAAAAGAAGGTTTTATAGCTTACACACGAAGCTTGTCCTGAGTACTGTGCTGGAGAAGCCTGAGTTCCGTACTTGAGAAGCTTCTCCTCGTGTTTTCTTGTTGAGAAAATTTCATTTCCGTCTGTCAGAAGCTTTTACCGAGGTATCTTGCTGAGAAAGACCGGGTATCGTGGGCCGGAAATTGTTCGCATATTATGCTGAGGAAAATTGAGGAGCCTTGCATCATAAATTTCTTTCGATGGAGTGTGGAATAATACTGGTTTCCAAAACTTCATACTGATATGCAAACTGCAATCCATACACACGCCCATAATATTCTGAGGATGATTATTTGCATGAGAAAAGAAATGGTTGACTGTCTTCCTCTAGCATATCACATTCGACTTTATTTCGATGATAACATATTTCAAGCATCATGCCTTATTGAGCCAAAACTTTGTATATGATCCATACCTATGTCTGAAAATATACCGCTCACCTTGTACCGACTTGTTCTTCTCGCTGGCTGGATCATAACTGCTGTGAGGATTTGGTATCGATGGGGACTTGATGTCGATAATCAATCCAATACACCATTGGTATTCTCAGCATATATTAATGCTATAATGCGGTTGATTGGTAGACCAAAATGTTTAGCTGAGCTTCTTCCAAATGTTTGAAATCCTTATTACTTCTTGAGTCCGGTGTCGGTTGATGGGCAACTCTCTATAGGGGAAAAAATAATGTAACACCGGGGCCCAAAAAGAAAGAAGCAACAGAAAACTCAACGAAACAAAAGCACACAACAACAAACAATTCACACACAAACAATGTCACATATGACTGCTAGTCACACAATATGCATGCCTACCTAAGCACACAAATCTCAAGGGATGTCCGGTTTTACAATCTAGCATGTTGTGACGATGTGCACAAGGATGAATAAATGTGTGGAAGAATTGGTCTAAACAGTGCTACCCCAAGTGCTAGCTAAGCCAGATGGCAACCTGAACTAGCTCGAGCGAGGACACACTTGGTAATCATGTAGTGGGACACGAAGGTCGCAACCACATTATTATCAAGCGGACGGAAAAAGAACCGTACTCGTCCAAGAAATAGGATAGCAGGGAAAAACGGAGGCTGCTAACATTGCCCTTTCTTGATAACTAAGATCATTAAGGGTTTCCAACACGACAAAATAAAAGAACGATCCGGATAGAAGCATGTCCATCACCGAAATGATAGACGGACTGAAAGAAAGACATCGGCGCGATGCTCGAGCACCATTTTTGCAAACAGTGTCGGGATCACTTGGCATCACTCTGCTGGGACAGAAATGACCCCTAACACCGAAAGAAAAGGGAACTGGAGAAATGCAAAGGATCAGTTGTAGTGGATCCGAACCGATGCCATCTACACTCACCAGATAAACCGTTATCATAAATACTAAGGCTATATGCATGCTATGCAACAAACAAATGCAGCAACCAAATGCAATCATCAAACCAGACTCTATACTACAGATTTCTTCCAGTTTCTACCGCTCGCGCTGACTACGGCGTCCTACAGCCATACCTGCTCTGATACCAAGCCTGTGGCACCCCGGCTCAGAGAAACCGGAACGCCCCGTATTCCAGCCCAGAGATCGAGGAGAAGTCCCTGGAATACGGCACTGCTTGACATAGAACAAATCAGCTCTTATTAAAAGAATAAATACAAAGGTCTGATGTTACAAAGGTTCACATCAGCACGGTGACACTACGCCTGCGATACTACACTTGCTCTATGCTAGCAGCAGAACAACTCCTAGCAGCGGAAATCTTCTAGCAGCGAACAATGACGAAGGTAGTGAACTCCACTCCGCAGGGACTCTGGCTAGGACACGATCTAGCTCGCACGAACGGAAACCACAACAAGCAATCAAGCAATCACGGCATCACCTGCAATCTAGCATGACACGCCAGGTCAGTACATTGAATGTACTTGCAAGGTCACAACAACCAAAAGCATCAAGGCAAGAAAACAACATAGCATTAAGCAGGTTAATTAAATTAACATATACCATGATATGACAGCAACTACTAAGCATGATATGAACTACTGCAATACTGATAAACCAACATCTCATTCCCAACAACAATCTCATTCTTGGCTAACCGGCCAAGCAATATACCATCTCGACCACCTCGTGATCAAAACATCCACATGATCACCTCGTGATCAACATATCCACACGCTCACCTCATGACCACATCACAAACTGAATGATTATCCTCAAGATCACCTCAACATCATCATCAACATCCTGCCAAACTGTTACTGCTCACAGACATCATATAAATCAATTGTAAGTCATTCCGTCACATGAGTGTTGATCGAACGGTGTGACCTAGTATGGACGTGGCTATCGATAGCTTAAACACACACTCTGCAGAGGTAGCGCACTGTACCCACACCACGGAACCCATGGCCTTGCACTCCCATTCGGGTGGACCAATAGCGTTCCGACAAAACCGATCTACTGCCATGACACTCTCCCGGCCACTCCGACCAAGACCCCCTTTGGGTTCAGTCCTGGGTGGCCCCGTGCCTACCAAAGGCACCAACGGCCATCGTCGTGGCAAACAAAAACAGTCCCAAACGGGGGCAAAAGCGCGCAAAATCCAACTACGGGCACACAAGGCTTACGTCCGCCTACCCTATCAGGGTAGCACGCGCCCATAACCTTCCCTCGTTGGAGGCGCCAGCGAGAGGCATGAAAATAGCATCACATTGGGGCCTTCCATAAAAGGCAAATGTGGTTGCACCGAAAATCCGGTTCGGTGGCACCTGACCAACTTAATGACAGAATTTAACCCCAAGAATATAACTGTGATAACTGATACTCCGATATCAACTATCAAACTATAAGCAAGTCATAGCAATATCCAACAAATAATCCAAGCATAATATCATCATACCAAAATACTCCGAGGATAGCATAACACTACTATCATGATGAATCCGAAAACAATAATCCTACTACTCCAATAACAAGAATAAAGCTATCCATCTAAGATCCACATGTAAACACCATCTCCAAAAATAATACTCCAAGCAACAGAACACCAACTAGCATCATGAAAATAATCATACTAACCACTAATAATCCAAAGGTGGCATGATATCCAAAGTAATACTCCAAAATATACTAACATATACCATCATGGAAATAATCATAATACCAACCACTAATACTCCAATAGCAACATGATACTCATCAACTTCAAGCATAACTCCTAGTAATCCAAACAATAGCATGGCAACAGCAATATCAAAATAATGCTTTGAGAAAATGCCATGCACAAAGTCATGTAGCTAAAGCAATATTTAAAACAATTTCAAATAATTTAAACCATGTCACTACATTACGGTGATGCAACTAGAGGGTGTGGCTTGCTGGGGTGGAAGAAATCACCGGAAGAAAGTGCGAGAAGCTCGCAGAAAGAATCGCCGGAAATCATACTTTCTCGGAGGGGGCTGAATAAGGGCAAGGGCATAATGGTCATTTTCAGAATGTCAAAACATGGTGAAAGTGGTTCCATCAGAACAGGCTCGACGAAACGAAGAAGTGGGCTTTGGATTCACCTGATTTGGAGCTACGGTTTCTGCCAGGGACCTCTTTGTAATAAAAATCATCACAAACAGGCCCTCCGCTGAAAAAACAGAACGCGCACTTGAGGAAATACGCTCTCGGAAAACGTATTCTTGCGAATACATTTTCACATAACCACGTCAGCGGGGTGGGGTCAGCGAGCTTGGACGCTGACACGCGGGTCCCACCCCACCTCTCTCTAATCCTGGCCTTCTCCTTCTTCCCCCCGACGGAGCAGAACAGAGGCGAGGCCGGCCGCCCCGACGACGACCGTCGGTGGGTCCATCCACCTCCCGCACCGTGCCGCCTATCGGCATGCTCAGCAAGCCGAGCCGCGCCGCCCTGGACCATCCAGATAGCTCGGGGAGGTCGGCGTCGAGGGGAGCTACGGCTGCAGCGGACGAGGCTCCGGATAGTTTTTGAAGATGAGGGCATGGTGACTCCTGCGATGAACGGGGAGCTGCGGGGAGGCTTTGGTGGTGGAGGAGTCTACTGGTGGTGGAGGAATGAGGAGAGGGGCTCCGGCTGGAGCCAATCGGGGAGCGTGGCTGCGGCGGCCATGGCGGCCAACCGAGGCGATGTGGGGCTCTAGAGTCGAACGGATGGGTCGGGGAGGTTGCTGGGAGGGAGAGGGAGAGCTTGGAGCACTCGGAGGGCTCGGGGGTGGCCTTATATAGGCGTGAGGCGAGCAGGCCGAGCTGGCACCGTCGTGGATACGTGTCCGGCGCCGCGGACGCGTGTGCTCGCGCAAGGACTCGGGGAAGGCGACGGCGAGACACAGAGAGGAGTCCACGGAGCAGAGGGAGCCCACGGAGCACGGGGAGGAAGAAGACGGCGACGAACAGAGCCAAATGGCCACTGTCCGCCCGTGGTCACGCGGCAGCGAGCGTCGGTGAACAAGCAGATTGAGGGGGAGAGGGGTCTAGGGGAACGACGATGACGAGAGCTAGCTGCTGGACATGCTCACGAGCGCGAAGACGACGAGAGGGGGAGGGGCCCGAGCAAGAAGTCATCCAGCTCGCGTCCATGGCATGCCAGAGCGGCGGTCACCGCGCCCACTGGTGCAC
Organism: Aegilops longissima; assembly: GCA_021605205.1. Lineage (NCBI taxonomy): Eukaryota > Viridiplantae > Streptophyta > Magnoliopsida > Poales > Poaceae > Aegilops > Aegilops longissima. The sequence continues at coordinate 98,642,670 of CM038682.1, read as the reverse complement.
ACAGTACCACAAGCGATGCCAAACGATGTCTGGGGGTTAGTCCTTCCTGGGTAGGTCTCAACTGAGGTGGTAGCTCGATGAAAACTTCTCTGGTTAAATGGTAAGCAACCTCTGAAGTTTACTACAGTAAACTTTATCAACTAAGTGTGATCAACAGAGAGATGATATGGGTCAAAAGTTATGTCTGGGATGTTTAGTCCTGGAAGGATTATAGTCCTTGGGAGTTTGAGGAGAAATGGACCAAGAATTAGTATAGTTGCATCACAACTGCATTTTTGGTCCAAAAATGAAGATCATGATGATGCTCTCACATAGAGTAGCAACTTGGGCTAAGATTGGGCAAATCATGATTATTTGGACATATGAAGATGCTGTAAAAAGCTCATGCCAAATGGACAAGCCAAAATGGCACTTGCTTCACAAACATCATTTCTGTCCAGAAACTTGAAATAGTTTTTGTGGTCAAATGGCTCAATGAAATGATGCCAAATTGGGCGGAGAGGTGTTTTATGGGTATAATAATGATCTGGTAATTTATCAGGATTTTTGAAACAACATAAAATGCACTTGCTTCACAACCTGAAAATGTTGCCAGAATCAAAGATTTGCTCCTGTGCTCACATAGATGATTGGATGGGGCTTCAATGGGTGGAGAGGGTTAATATGAGCACATTAAGGAGTGTGCAAAAGTTGAACTCATTTGGGTACTCCTAGCCAGCACTTCCTTCACAAAGCCTTCTGTATCACAGAAACTTTGAAAATTCACTGAGGAAGATTGGCTAGGCAAATAAAGTTGAACTTGTGCATGAGGCAATTATTTGGACATATAAGCATGCCCAAAAAGGTTGCGAGTCACTAGGAAAAATATAAATGACACTTCCTTCACAAAGTGCCATTTAGGTCAGAATAGAAAAAGGAATATTTTGGAATTATTTTTGAACTGGCCAAGGAAATGTTTGGGCTATTTGAGCTATATATGACCCAAAGGAATTGTGAGAATTATATGGGGATTTTTGGATGGACAGAAATATAGGTTGCTTCACAACCTAGGGCAGATAGGGTTATTCCTTTAATGAAAAAGGAATTTTCCCTAGAAAAAGATTTTAGGGTTTGGTCAAGGAGTGAAGTGACATGATCTTGGCAAGATTTTAGAATGATGATCCAATTGGGAGGGGGAATGAGTATGATTTCCTAGGTGGCAAGGCCACAGAACCACTCCAAAAAGAAAAACAGAGAAAAAACCAAATAAATCGGAAGAAAAAGAAAAGGGCCAAAATCCAGGCTGATACAATCCTTGCCCCCTTAAAGAAATCTCTCCCTCGAGATTTAGTTGCTCTGGGAACAAGTATGACTTCAGGACACCGTTTCCAACTCGGGTATCCTTTTTCCTTTATTTATTGTTCCCCCAAGAATTTCAGATGATCAACTTACCTTGCTCTGGGGTGATCTTGCTTCACCTTTCACCAAATTCAGACGGGTTGTTGCTCACATACCAAATCCTTTTGCTGACGCAAATTTTCTCATATCTGCGGTGATATCCAATGGACTTAAGCAAAAATCTTTCCTTTGGTCATGAAACCTTTTACTTCTGACATGGGGTTGCTTCAAATAAATGCAGGCCTTCTGGTTTCAATAAATGCTGAGAATTATCATGGCCAATCTTCTAACGGGATCTGACTGCTCATAGGTGGCACTGATTTATCTTGATTTATTATTTCTTTGGCTCGAGCCTGAGATATGTACCAAAGATTTGACTGCCTTCTGTCGTGAGCAATATAATGGTGTATGGAGATATAGTTGTGCCATACTTCAAATATTTACATCTTGAGACTGGCCCGACAGGTGGCTGACGGACAAATGATTTTCCTGACAGACTGACCATGTACTTGATTTCGTCGATGAGTATACCAGGTCTGAGCTAATTGTTCAGCTTTTGATTTTTCCCATGTGGTCGATATACCCATTTGTGGTAATAGGCTGTGATATGCTTTAATATTGCTGCTGAGGTCAAACTGTTGAGGTTGCAAAGGAATTTTGGACTAGAAGAACAGACTTGGATATTCCACACTAACCATTTTAAGCGGATCAGCCGGATATGAAAATCCTTGTAAATAGAGTAGGCCCTTGAGAGTATGCCTTTGGGGATCCATATGGAATAATGGCCTCCAGCTGACTTGGGTATCCGGACCCTGATGGTCGTGCAAAAATCATCATACCTTTGCTGTCAGTCTCATCCTTTTTACGGTCATGATTTTCTTTGTTAGGATACCTTACTGAAATAACTTGGCCACAAATGTCCTTGATTCTTCATATGACCATGGACGTGATTAGTGCAATATTTTTGACATTAGTCCTTGTGCTTGTTTTCTGACCTGGGTCCGCACACATATGACATATACCCAGGGTTTGTAGCTGTACGGAGCTCATTGTTGAGGCCAATCATACAAGAAGGTGACAAGATTTCATGATATCACCTTGTCAGTTGCGGGAATAATGACCTTGATGACCATTGTAAGGCTGTGGATTCTATGATGTCATCCCCATATCTTGTCGATCCTTGTAATTCATGATATGTATTGCTGCTCATCTTTATTTTCCTTTGCCCGACTCATGAGGTTGTGGGATCCTTACTTTCCTTAGGTATATCTGTTGGATCTTTGCCGCATCTCGTATGAGTTATTGATATGATTGGGATGCATGCTCACCGATATAAGAAGGATATGCCACCAACACTCGATCCTTGCGGTAGGCATATGTTTTGACTGAAATGTACCTCGACAAAATTATTGCAAGTCTGGTTCTTGAGCGTACTGCCATACCTTGGCAACTCATCATATAATCTCTGAGGATGGTGCATGGTGTGGTACTGGCGCAAACTGAATGGCTTATGAGAGAAGCCATCCGGGTAGCTTGCTGAGGAAGACTTGTTAACTTCTGCTCAAATCTTTGGTCTGGGTATCGTGCAAAAGAAGGTTTTATAGCTTACACACGAAGCTTGTCCTGAGTACTGTGCTGGAGAAGCCTGAGTTCCGTACTTGAGAAGCTTCTCCTCGTGTTTTCTTGTTGAGAAAATTTCATTTCCGTCTGTCAGAAGCTTTTACCGAGGTATCTTGCTGAGAAAGACCGGGTATCGTGGGCCGGAAATTGTTCGCATATTATGCTGAGGAAAATTGAGGAGCCTTGCATCATAAATTTCTTTCGATGGAGTGTGGAATAATACTGGTTTCCAAAACTTCATACTGATATGCAAACTGCAATCCATACACACGCCCATAATATTCTGAGGATGATTATTTGCATGAGAAAAGAAATGGTTGACTGTCTTCCTCTAGCATATCACATTCTGACTTTATTTCGGATGATAACATATTTCAAGCATCATGCCTTATTGAGCCAAAACTTTGTATATGATCCATACCTATGTCTGAAAATATACCGTTCACCTTGTACCTGACTTGTTCTTCTGCTGGCTGGATCATAACTGCTGTGAGGATTTGGTACTGATGGGGACTTGATGCTGATAATCAATCCAATACACCATTGGTATTCTCAGCATATATTAATGCTATAATGCGGTTGACTGGGTAGACCAAAATGTTTAGCTGAGCTTCTTCCAAATGTTTGAAATCCTTATTACTTCTTCGAGTCCGGTGTCGGTTGATGGGCAACTCTCTATAGGGGAAAAAATAATGTAACACCGGGGCCCAAAAAGAAAGAAGCAACAGAAAACTCAACGAAACAAAAGCACACAACAACAAACAATTCACACACAAACAATGTCACATATGACTGCTAGTCACACAATATGCATGCCTACCTAAGCACACAAATCTCGCGGGATGTCCGGTTTTACAATCTAGCATGCTGTGACGATGTGCACAAGGATGAATAAATGTGTGGAAGAATTGGTCTAAACAGTGCTACCCCAAGTGCTAGCTAAGCCAGATGGCAACCTGAACTAGCTCCGAGGCGAGGACGCACTTGGTAATCATGTAGTGGGACACGAAGGTCGCAACCACATTATTATCAAGCGGACGGAAAAAGAACCGTACTCGTCCAAGAAATAGGATAGCAGGGAAAAACGGAGGCTGCTAACATTGCCCTTTCTTGATAACTAAGATCATTAAGGGTTTCCAACACGACAAAATAAAAGAACGATCCGGGATAGAAGCATGTCCATCACCGAAATGATAGACGGGACTGAAAGAAAGACATCGGCGCGATGCCTGAGCACCATTTTTGCAAACAGTGTCGGGATCACTTGGCATCACTCTGCTGGGACAGAAATGACCCCTAACACCGAAAGAAAAGGGAACTGGAGAAATGCAAAGGATCAGTTGTAGTGGATCCGAACCGATGCCATCTACACTCACCAGATAAACCGTTATCATAAATACTAAGGCTATATGCATGCTATGCAACAAACAAATGCAGCAACCAAATGCAATCATCAAACCAGACTCTATACTACAGATTTCTTCCAGTTTCTACCGCTCATGACTGACTACGGCCCTACAGCCATACCTGCTCTGATACCAAGCCTGTGGCACCCCGGCTCAGAGAAACCGGAACGCCCCGTATTCCAGCCCAGAGATCGAGGAGAAGTCCCTGGAATACGGCACTGCTTGACATAGAACAAATCAGCTCTTATTAAAAGAATAAATACAAAGGTCTGATGTTACAAAGGTTCACATCAGCACGGTGACACTACGCCTGCGATACTACACTTGCTCTATGCTAGCAGCAGAACAACTCCTAGCAGCGGAAATCTTCTAGCAGCGGAACAATGACGAAGGTAGTGAACTCCACTCCGCAGGGACTCTGGCTAGGACACGATCTAGCTCGCACGAACGGAAACCACAACAAGCAATCAAGCAATCACGGCATCACCTGCAATCTAGCATGACACGCCAGGTCAGTACATTGAATGTACTTGCAAGGTCACAACAACCAAAAGCATCAAGGCAAGAAAACAACATAGCATTAAGCAGGTTAATTAAATTAACATATACCATGATATGACAGCAACTACTAAGCATGATATGAACTACTGCAATACTGATAAACCAACATCTCATTCCCAACAACAATCTCATTCTTGGCTAACCGGCCAAGCAATATACCATCTCGACCACCTCGTGATCAAAACATCCACATGATCACCTCGTGATCAACATATCCACACGCTCACCTCATGACCACATCACAAACTGAATGATTATCCTCAAGATCACCTCAACATCATCATCAACATCCTGCCAAACTGTTACTGCTCACAGACATCATATAAATCAATTGTAAGTCATTCCGTCACATGAGTGTTGATCGAACGGTGTGACCTAGTATGGACGTGGCTATCGATAGCTTAAACACACACTCTGCAGAGGTAGCGCACTGTACCCACACCACGGAACCCATGGCCTTGCACTCCCATTCGGGTGGACCAATAGCGTTCCGACAAAACCGATCTACTGCCATGACACTCTCCCGCCACTCCGACCAAGACCCCTTTGGGTTCAGTCTGGTGGCCCGCCCTACCAAAGGCACCAACGGCCATCGTCGTGGCAAACAAAAACAGTCCCAAACGGGGGCAAAAGCGCGCAAAATCCAACTACGGGCACACAAGGCTTACGTCCGCCTACCCTATCAGGGTAGCACGCGCCCATAACCTTCCCTCGTTGGAGGCGCCAGCGAGAGGCATGAAAATAGCATCACATTGGGGCCTTCCCATAAAAGGCAAATGTGGTTGCACTGGAAAATCCCGGTTCGGTGGCACCTGACCAACTTAATGACAGAATTTAACCCCAAGAATATAACTGTGATAACTGATACTCCGATATCAACTATCAAACTATAAGCAAGTCATAGCAATATCCAACAAATAATCCAAGCATAATATCATCATACCAAAATACTCCGAGGATAGCATAACACTACTATCATGATGAATCCGAAAACAATAATCCTACTACTCCAATAACAAGAATAAAGCTATCCATCTAAGATCCACATGTAAACACCATCTCCAAAAATAATACTCCAAGCAACAGAACACCAACTAGCATCATGAAAATAATCATACTAACCACTAATAATCCAAAGGTAGCATGATATCCAAAGTAATACTCCAAAATATACTAACATATACCATCATGGAAATAATCATAATACCAACCACTAATACTCCAATAGCAACATGATACTCATCAACTTCAAGCATAACTCCTAGTAATCCAAACAATAGCATGGCAACAAAGAATATCAAAATAATGCTTTGAGAAAATGCCATGCACAAAGTCATGTAGCTAAAGCAATATTTAAAACAATTTCAAATAATTTAAACCATGTCACTACATTACGGTGATGCAACTAGAGGTGTGGCTTGCTGGGGTGGAAGAAATCACGGAAGAAAGTCGAGAAGCTCATGAGAAAGAATCGCCGAAATCATACTCTCTCGGAGGGGCCTGAATAAGGGCAAGGGCATAATGGTCATTTTCAGAATGTCAAAACATGGTGAAAGTGGTTCCATCAGAACGGTCTTGACAAAACGAAGAAGTGGGATTTGGATTCACCTGATTTGGAGCTACGGTTTACGCCAGGACCTCTTTGTAATAAAATCATCACAAACAGGCCCTCCATTGAAAAAAACAGAACGCGACTTGAGGAAATACGCTCTCGAAAACGTATTCTTGCGAATACATTTTCACATAACCACGCCAGGGGGTGGGGTCAGCGAGCTTGACGCCGACACGCTGGTCCCACCCCACCTCTCTCTAATCCTGGCCTTCTCCTTCTTCCCCGACGGAGCGTAGCAGGCGAGGCGGCCGCCCGACGACGACCGTCGGTGGGTCCATCCACCTCCCGCACCGTGCCGCCTATCGGCATGCTCAGCAAGCCGAGCCGCGCCGCCCTGGACCATCCAGATAGCTCGGGGAGGTCGGCGTCGAGGGGAGCTACGGCTGCAGCGGACGAGGCTCCGGATAGTTTTTGAAGATGAGGGCATGGTGACTCCTGCGACGAACGGGGAGCTGCGGGGGAGGCTTTGGTGGTGGAGGAGTCTACTGGTGGTGGAGGAATGAGGAGAGGGGCTCCGGCTGGAGCCAATCGGGGAGCGTGGCTGCGGCGGCCATGGCGGCCAACCGAGGCGATGTGGGGCTCTAGAGTCGAACGGATGGGTCGGGAGGTTCTTTGGGAGGGAGAGGAGAGCTTGGAGCACTCGGAGGGCTCGGGGGTGGCCTTATATAGGCGTGAGGCGAGCAGGCCGAGCTGGCACCGTCGTGGATACGTGTCCGGCGCCGCGGACGCGTGTGCTCGCGCAAGGACTCGGGGAAGGCGACGGCGAGACACAGAGAGGAGTCCACGGAGCAGAGGGAGCCCACGGAGCACGGGGAGGAAGAAGACGGCGACGAACAGAGCCAAATGGCCACTGTCCGCCCGTGGTCACGCGGCAGCGAGCGTCGGTGAACAAGCAGATTGAGGGGGAGAGGGGTCTAGGGGAACGACGATGACGAGAGCTAGCTGCTGGACATGCTCACGAGCGCGAAGACGACGAGAGGGGGAGGGGCCCGAGCAAGAAGTCATCCAGCTCGCGTCCATGGCATGCCAGAGCGGCGGTCACCGCGCCCACTGGTGCACACAGTACCACAAGCGATGCCAAACGATGTCTGGGGGTTAGTCCTTCCTGGGTAGGTCTCAACTGAGGTGGTAGCTCGATGAAAACTTCTCTGGTTAAATGGTAAGCAACCTCTGAAGTTTACTACAGTAAACTTTATCAACTAAGTGTGATCAACAGAGAGATGATATGTGTCAAAAGTTATGTCTGGGATGTTTAGTCTTGGAAGGATTATAGTCCTTGGGAGTTTGAGGAGAAATGGACCAAGAATTAGTATAGTTGCTTCACAACTGCATTTTTGGTCCAAAAATGAAGATCATGATGATGCTCTCACATAGAGTAGCAACTTGGGCTAAGATTGGGCAAATCATGATTATTTGGACATATGAAGATGCTGTAAAAAGCTCATGCCAAATGGACAAGCCAAAATGGCACTTGCTTCACAAACATCATTTCTGTCCAGAAACTTGAAATAGTTTTTGTGGTCAAATGGCTCAATGAAATGATGCCAAATTGGGTGGAGAGGTGTTTTATGGGTATAATAATGATCTGGTAAATTATCAGGATTTTTGAAACAACATAAAATGCACTTGCTTCACAACCTGAAAATATTGCCAGAATCAAAGATTTGCTCCTGTGCTCACATAGATGATTGGTTGGGGCTTCAAATGGGTGGAGAGGGTTAATATGAGCACATTAAGGAGTGTGCAAAAGTTCAACTCATTTGGTTACTCCTAGCCAGCACTTCCTTCACAAAGCCTTCTGTATCACAGAAACTTTAAAAACTCACTGAGGAAGATTGGCTAGGCAAATAAAGTTTAACTTGTGCATGAGGCAATTATTTGGACATATAAGCATGCCCAAAAAGGTTGTGAGCCACTAGGAAAAATATAAATGACACTTCCTTCACAAAGTGCCATTTAGGTCAGAAAAGAAAAAGGAATATTGGGGAATTATTTTTGAACTAGCCAAGGAAATGTTTGGGCATATTTGAGCTATATATGACCCAAAGGAATTATGAGAATTATTTGGGGATTTTTGGATGGACAGAAATATAGGTTGCTTCACAACGTAGGGCAGATAGGGTTATTCCTTTAATGAAAAAGGAATTTTCCCTAGAAAAAGATTTTAAGGTTTGGTCAAGGAGTGAAGTGACATGATCTTGGAAAGATTTGAGAATGATGATCCAATTGGGAGGGGAAATGAGGATGATTTCCAAGGTGGCAAGGCCACAGATCCACTCCAAAAAGAAAAACAGAGAAAAAACCAAATAAATCAGAAGAAAAAGAAAAGGGCCAAAATCCAGGTTGTTACAAATAATGATACCATACCAACTTTTAACCTTTTCAAAGTTCATTTGTAGTGCTTTTCAATTTTAGGGTCATTTAGCTCAAAAAAATCAGTAAATGCATAAAAATAGCAAATGAAGTGAGAAACGGTTCAAAATTGGTGACGTGGCTTTGAATGGTGCATACTGAACGCACAAAATGTTTGGAGTTGAAATAAGTTTAAAAAATGAAATGCCTTTGTAACAGATGAGTTTTCATCCGAAACCCTAATACATCGAAAGAGATTGTCCATTTTGTCCACGAAGTGCATCCAATTTTTGTCGTTACCCTCTCAACTTTTTAGCACATGCTATATGGGTGCATTGATGATACCATGCCAACGTTCAACATTTTCATAGTTCATTTGTAGTGCTTTTCAATTTCAAGGTCATGTAGTTCAAATCAGTAAATGCATGAAAAATAACAAATGAAGTCAGAAGGGGTTGAAAATTGATGACGTGGCTTTCAATGGTGCATACTGAACGCATAAAAAGTCTCGAGTTGAAATAAGTTTAAAATATTAAATGCCTTTGTAACAGATGAGTTTTCGTCCGAAACCCTGATACTTCGAAAGAGATTGGCCATTTTGTAAACGAAATGCATCCAGTTTTTGCCGTAACCCTCTCAACTTTTTAGCACATGCTATGTGGGTGAAATGATGATACCATGCCAACCTTTAACCTTTTCATAGTTCATTTGTAGTTCTTTTCAATTACAGGGTCATTTAGTCAAAAAATTCTTAAATGCATGAAAAATAGCAAATGAAGTCAGAAAGGGTTAAAAATTAATGACGTGGCTTAGAATGGTGCATATTGAATGCACAAAAAGTCTGGAGTTGAAAAAAGATTAAAAATGAAATGCCTTTGTAATAGATGAGCTCTCGTCCGAAACCTTGATACTTCGAAAAAGATTGTCCATTTTGTACACGAACTGCATCCAGTCTTTGCCGTAACCGTCTCAACTTTTTAGCACATGTTATGTGGGTGAAATGATGATACCATGTCAACTTTCAACCTTTTCAGAATTCATTTATAGTCCTTTTCAATTTAAGGGTCATTTAGCTCAAAAAATTAGTAAATGCATGAAAAATAGCAAATGAAGTCAGAAAGGGTTCAAAATTGATGACGTGTCTTTAAATGGTGCATACTGAAATCACAAAAAGCCTGGAGTTGAAATACATTTAAAAAAATGATATGCCTTTGTAACAGATGAGTTTTCCTCCGAAACCCTAATACTTCGAAAGAGATTGTCCATTTCTCACACGAAGTGCATCCAGTTTTTGCCGTAACCCTCTCAACTTTTTAGCACGTGCTATGTGGGTGAAATGATGATACCATGCCAACTTTCAACCTTTTTAGAGTTCATTTGTAGTGCTTTTCAATCTCAAGGTCATTTAGCTCAAAAAAATCAGTAAATGCATAAAAATAGGAAATGAAGTCAGAAAGGGTTCAAAATTGATGAAATGGCTTTGAATGGTGCGTACTGAACGCACAAATATTTTGGAGTTGAAATAAGTTTTAAAAATGAAATGCCTTTGTAATACATGACTTTTCGTCCGAAACCCTGATACTTCGAAAGAGATTGTCCATTTCGTATACAAAGTGCATCCAGTTTTTGCCGTAACCCTCTAAACTTTTTAGCACATGCTATGTGGGTGAAATGATGATACCATGCCAACCTTCAACCTTTTCATAGTTCATTTGTAGTGCTTTTCCAATTCAGGATCGATTAGCACAAAAAAATCAGTAAATGCATGAAAAATAGCAAATGAAGTCAGAAAGGGTTGAAAATTGATGATGTGGCTTTGAATGGTGCATACTAAACACACAAAAAGTCTGGAGTTGAAATAAGTTTTAAAAATGAAATGCCTTTGAAACATATGAGTTTTCGTCCGAAACACTGATACTTCGAATCAGATTGTCCATTTTGTGCACGAAGTGCATCCAGTGCCGTAACCCTCTCAAATTTTTAGCACATGCTATGTGGGTGAAATGATTATACCATGCCAACTTTCAACCTTTTCATAGTTCATTTGTAGTGCTTTTCAATTTCAGGGTCATTTAGCTCAAAAAATCAGTAAGTGCAAGTAAATAAGCAAATGAAGTCAGAAAGGGTTGAAAATTGATGGCGTGGTTTTGAATGGTGCAAACTGAACGCACAAAAAGTCTGGAGCTGAAATAAGTTAAACAATGAAATGCCTTTATAATAGATGAGTTTTCGTGCGAAACCCTGATACTACGAAAGAGATTGTCCATTTTGTACATGAAGTGCATCCAGTTTTTGCTGTAACCCTCTCAACTTTTCAGCACATGCTATGTGGGTGAAATGATCACACCATACCAACCTTCAACCTTTTCATAGTTCATTTGTAGTGCTTTTCAATTTCAGGGTCATTTAGCTCAAAAAATCAATAAATGCATGAAAAATAGCAAATTAAGTCAGAAAGGGTTGAAAATTGATGACATGGCTTTTAATGGTGCATACTGTACGCACAAAAAGTCTAGAGTAAAAATAAGTTTAAAAAAATAAATGCCTTTGTAACAGATGAGTTTTCATCCGAAACCATGATACTTCGAAAGAGATTGTCCATTTTCTACACAAGGTGCATCCAGTTTTTGCCGTGACCCTCTCAACTTTTTAGCACATGCTATGTGGGTGAAATGATGATATGATGCCAACTTTTAACCTTTTTAAGAGTTCATTTGTAGTGCTTGTCAATTTTAGGGTCATTTAGCTAAAAAACAGTAAATGCATGAAAAATAGCAAATGAAGTTAGACACAGTTGAAATTTGATGATGTGGCTTTGAATGGTGAATACTGAATGCACAAAATGTATGGACTTGAAATAAGTTTAAGAAAATGAAATGCGTTTGTAACAGATGAGTTGTCGTCTGAAACCATGATACTTCGAAAGAGATTGTCCATTTTGTACACGAAGTGCATCCAGTTTTTGCCTTAACCCTCTCAAATATTTAGCACAAGCTATTTGGGTAAAATAATGATACCATGCCAACTTTCAACCTTTTCAGAGTTCATTTGTAGTGCTTTTCAATTTCAGGGTCTTTACCTCAAAGAAATCAGTAAATGCATGAAAAATAGCAAATGAAGTTAGGATGGGTTGAAAATTGATGAAATGGCTTTTAGTGGTGCATACTGAACGCACAAAAATTCTGGAGTTGAAATAAGTTTAAAAAATGAAATGCCTTTGTAATAGATGAGTTTTCGTCTGAAACCCTGATACTTTGAAAGAGATTGTCCGTTTTGTAGACGAAGTGCATCCTGTTTTTGCCGTAACCCTCTCAACTTTTTAGCAAATGCTATGTGGCTGAAATGATGATACCATGCCAACCTTCAACCTTTTCATAGTTCATTTGTAGTGATTTTCAATTTCAGGGTCATTTAGCTCAAAAAAATCAGTAAATGCATGAAAAATAGCAAATGAAGTCAAAAAGGGTCGAAAATTGATGACATGGCTTTGAATGGTGCATACTAAACATAAAAAAAGTCTAGAGTTGAAATAAGTTTAAAAATGAAATGCCTTTGTAATAGATGAGTTTTCGTCCGAAACCTTGATACTTCGAAAGAGATAGTCCATTTTGTAGAAGAAGTGCATCAAGTTTTTGCCGTAACCCTCTCAACTTTTTAGCACATGCTATGTGGGTGAAATAATGAAACCATGCCAACCTTCATATAGGCATAATAAGAATAAGTGTACAATTTATGTTTATCTATTGTAATGGTGTTTCTAGTGTGGTTCTCTATTTTAAGAATATTTTTCTATAATTAATCACATAATAAGTGGGTGTTAACCGTTTCATATAGGCATAGCTAAATTTCTTAAGGAATGTGTAAAAATGACACTTTACTTACGACTTGTAGAAGTGTGTACTAATAATTTGCAAGTTTTGTAGCTATATAAATATATGTGAAATTATACCTATTTACATCCAATATTAAAATATTTTTTCTAGTAGCAATTACTATCAGCAAGAAAATATCGATTCATGCATTATTATGGTTGACCTCCTTGGTAGTTAGTTAGAAACTTTTCAGCAAACATGCCCTTCAAGTTATCCATCCCTTCCCTGAGACATAACACCATTAACTGAAAAAATTGAATATGCATAATCATGTGTATATGAAAAATAATACAAACTTGACTTTGCAAACTGAAGATAAGAGAGCTAAATAGAAAAGTTCAGCAGTTTTCCATACAAGAATACATTGGCGAACAATAGCATTTCAAACATCTTGTCACATCACATAATATCGATGAGATTGCAAATTTACAATGCTCAAACTTTCTTTAAGCATTGTTTTTTCCTATCTTGTAGAAGTGACATCCTCCTGTGGTAAGGATCTGAAACTATATGCATTGCCAGATTGCAATTAATTAAGATCCTCTAACATTTGTAAGGAGAAGCAAAAACAGGATTTATGTCCTTCTCTAAGGGCATCTCTTTGTCGACAGGCATGTGTATATAGATTCAGTTATAATTCCCCTGGAAAATCAAAGATTTGGTTACAGTTTTGCTTAAGGGAAAAATATCAGTAAGTGCTTTTAATAGAACGAAATGATGGGAAGAATCAATGGTTGTAATAACATACTTAACCAACAAATACCAAGATATACTTTTCCAATCAAATCTGGATATAATTAACGATTGCTGCATAATAGGAAAATAACACATATAAGACATGTACATTTTCTACAAATAGGATTGCTTGACCGTGTATAAGTACAACCTAGTCAACGTCCTTATGCACGGAGCCACGGATAGCAAGCGTCCAAGAGTGTTGGAATTCGCCCACACCAACGATCACATCAAAGTCGTACGAACACACGTGCACAAACTTTTTAGCCAAGGGCTGTCGTGCAATATCTTTTTCATCTTTGTTTCTTTTCTGCCTTTTCTCCCCAATACAACTCAGAGGAGTCCTGGGTTGTCACCCCTGGTAGTTTGTTGTTGTACTTCGAGGCTCCAACTGCCCTCCTTCGCGATTCTTCCTATGGAACTTGCCGCCAAGAACAGTATAGTTGTCTGCACTAATGCAAGTTGATGGTGGTGGAGCTAAAAATGCTCCATGCTTTCTCCTATAACATCTGCACGACATTCTGAAGGTACTCCACCCCAAGCTCCAATGGTGATGCAGGTCACATGTGCCCTCGCAGTTTCCCTTACCATGTGTGTTCCTGGCTTCCTGCATGTCCTTATCGACGCAGGGGCATAGTCAATGCTAGTGCACGAGAATAAATCTAGACACGCGTCACATTCATTCTGACTTCTTAGCTGCCACATTGTTGATACCAATGCATGTGTAGTTGCTCTCCGGTAAGTTAAATCTGTTATCTTCTCAAGAAAAAAGTTTAATCGGATCAGTTGTCATTGAAATATAAGTATCCATCCTATCAATGGTTAGATAATTCTAATTTTTGTGTGAATTTTCTTATTTTTCGATGAGTGCATGCGTTGTACTCCCTCCTAAATATAAGACCTTTCAAAGATTCCAATACTGCAAGATGAGTGAATCTACACACGTCTATATACATCTATATGTAGTTCACATTGAAATCTCTAAAAGGGCATATATTTAGAAATGAAGGGAGTATATAGCAGCCAGGCTAGCTTCTGCTATATGATCTACGTGGTGGAGAATGCATGCGTACATAAGCATGCTAGGCCAGCTTCTGCTGTAGCGTTTTTTAATGAAGATCCCATGAGTCATGGAAGGTGGAGAAAATAAAAGGTTTTTTTGTTAAGATCCCATGCATGAGACAAGCAACGTCCATGTGGTGGAGAGAAAGAAATTTGAAAACAGCAGGACCGAAATGGTTTTTACATAATTATGTAATAGCAGATTCTCAAAGGAAAAAAACATATGTAATGGCAACGGTGTGTAATTTTCTCAACATAAAATATTATCTAGTGGATATATCATTTTATAGTCTACTAAAATAAATGGTCGGATGTTTCTAAATTTTTTGGTAATTTTTAGCATATTTCTCTCCTTTCTTATGACACCTTTACTTATGACATGTAGATATGTGTACCAATAATCTGCAACTTTTGCATATATAGGAATACTAGTTAGTGTGCACGTGCAACGCGCGTCTCCCTTAAAAAACAAGTCAATGCAAAATCCAAACTATGATTACATGATCATATATTTTTCTGTTCTTTGTCTCGCTCAAGATTGCTCCAAATTCAAAATCTTTTGATACGCAATGGTGTTGGCAACAAGTATCTTATAAATGGTGCTCCTTGAAGTGGAATCTTATCAATGTGTGCATATTCTCCATCAGACAATAGCATTCATCTCCTATACAACTGCACGTGAGTATCCGCATCATCTGATTAGCATGCCAATTCAAGTTTCTCCAAGTTGCATGAAAGGAACCATGCTTGATTGTTAGAAATATCATGTTGCATGTAAAGCTAGTTGTCGCTATTTTCATAGCAGCAATTAAAGAGTTGATGTTCTTCTCATAGGCTCAAGAGTATCTTCTCGATCGGAATACAGTGGAAAAGGAGAGAAATAAGTAACCAATTAAGCATCATAGGGAATTTCTACATAGTTCTTTCATTTTGTAAACCATTAACAGTTGGACTCTATAAAAACTGTATATTGCAAAGTTCAAAAGGTTAATTTTGCACTCTTTCTCTCAAACCATACATATGGAAGAAATGACGACAAAATTCAACATTACGTGCTGGCAACTACCGGCCAAAAGGAATTAGATGGTGCCATGGTGCCAGCACGGGAATCCCAAGAAAGAAAGAAAATTAGCTGAAGGAATCAAGTGAACACATATGACGTCGTCCCTACGCCACACATGTCGTCGAGGGTGTTGAAGCACAAGCCGTCCAGGGTGCCGTCGTGGCACACTCCAAAGAAGACCTCATGCAAGGAGGGCACTGAAGCGTACTGTTAGAATTAGAGATAGAATTGTATTGTAATCTCAACAAACTCCTTCTCCTCCTCCCGTACGTATCTATCCTAGCGATCATGTAACCACCGTATCCTAGCGATCGGTGAAGACTTGTAAGCCACGGCAGAGGCTATTCCTGCCCACAATCAATAGAAACAACGCGGCTCCCTTACGAGGGAGTAGGAACGCTTCCATCTGACATGGTATACAGAGCCATCCTCTTCCTATCGATCTAGCCAGCAGCCTCCTTCCTCGATCACCCTCGCCATCAACCTCGCCATGTCGTCCTCATCCACCATCTCGCTCAACCTTGGTGCTCTCCCATCTGAGAAGCTCACCAATACCAACTTCATCCTATGGAAGGCACAGGTCATGCCGGGCCTGCGAGGAGCGCAGGTCACCGGCCTCCTGGACGGATCAGATATAGCGCCACCGAAGACGGTGCAGCAGCAGCAGGCGGACAAAACTACCGCCGCAGCACCCAATCCCCTGTATTCGCAGTGGATATCAAAGGACCAGCAAGTCCTAAGCCATCTCCTAAATTCTCTGTCAATGGAGATCCTCGCCCAAGTTGCGAGCAAGGAGACAACGTTCGATCTCTGGACTGCCATCACCACCCTGTTCGCCTCACAGTCCCAGTCGCGCATCACCAACCTACGGATCGCCATCACCAACATGAAGAAAGGATCCATGTCCAGCAGCGCCTACATCTCCAGGATGAAGAACCTGGGGGATGAGCTTGCAGCGGCAGGTCGCCCCGTCTCGGACCCAGAGATGGTGGACTACGTGCTCGCCGGCCTCGACAGGGATTATGACCCTGTTGTGGCAGCCATTGGTGCAGTAAAAAATCAAATTTCAGTAGATGATTTATTTGCCCAAATTGCAGCGTTTGATCAGCGTGTGGAGATGCTCGGCGACGGCCCTGACACAGGCTTCAAGACCTCGACGAACCTAGCTTACAGGGGGCGCGGGCGTGGCTACAGTAGAGGTCGCGGGCGCAGTAACAGCAGGGGGCGCGGTCGAGGCAGGCGCCCCTCCCCAACGCCATCTGGTGGAAACGGCGGCGGCGGAGGTGGCCGCGGCCGCCCACAGCAACAACGTCAGCAGCAGGTGCGAGACTACCCAGAGTGCCAAATTTGATACAAGCATTATCCAGGAGGTGCTCGTGATTGTTGGCACCGCTATGATGATGAAGATGAGCATGAGGAGAAGGGGGCCAACATGGTTACCGACTCCTACGGCGTCGACACAAACTGGTATGCGGATACTGGCGCCACAAACCACATCACAGGGGAGCTCGAGAAGCTGACGATCAGAGACAAGTATCGTGGACATGACCAAGTGCATACTGCAAGCGGTTCTGGTATGAAAATCACTCACGTTGGTAGTTCAATTGTCAAAACCCCCATGAAAAAATTTCATCTAAAACGAGTCTTATATGTCCCTACAACATCGAAAAATCTTCTTTCAGTTCATAGATTTACTCTTGATAATCGTGTTCTTATTGAGTTCTATCCTTATTTCTTTTTGGTAAAGGACTTGGACACGAGGAGAGTGCTTCTTAGGGGCAAGTGCGTGGGAGGTCTCTACCCACTCATATCTTCGTCATCACCATCAAATAAACAAGCCTTTGTTGCTGTCAAGCCTTCTTCAGCAAAGTGGCACAGTAGATTAGTCCATCCTTCATCATCTATTGTTAAAGTCGTTCTTAGCAAGAATAAACTTCCCCACTCTCATGAGTCTAGTATTGAGTCTGTTTGTGATCCATGCCAACAAGCTAAAAGTCATCAGTTGCCATATCCTATTTCTTTCAGTGATTCAACTGCACCCTTGCAACTTGTGTTTTCTGATGTTTGGGGGCCAGCCCCTACTTCTGTTGGTAGACACTCGTACTATGTTAGTTTCATTGATGACTATAGCAAATTTACATGGATCTATCTTCTCAAGAAACGATCCGAAGTGTTTCAAGTTTTCAAGAATTTTTAGAATCTTGTTGAGCGAAAACTAAACACTAAAATCATTGCCATGCAAACCGACTGGGGAGGTGAATACAAGAAACTCAATCTTTTTTTCCAAGAACTTGGCATCTCACATCATCTGTCGTGTCCTCATGCACACCAACAGAATGGCTCGGCCGAAAGAAAGCATCGCCATGTTGTTGAAGTAGGGTTCGCTCTACTCGCAAATGCATCCATGCCACTAAAGTTCTGGGATGAAGCATTTTTAACTGCTACATATCTCATCAATTTTCTTCCTAGTAAAGTCATCAAATTTGAGACTCCCATCACACGTCTTTTTGGTACTACTCCTGACTAGAAATCACTTCGTGTATTTGGTTGCGCTTGTTGGCCCAACCTTCGCCCATATAATACACGCAAGCTTGCCTTTCGATCCAAGAAGTGTGTATTTTTTGGGTATAGTCCAATTCACAAGGGAGTTAAATGTCTTTATGTGTCCACTGGTAGGGTTTATATCTCTCGAGATGTCGTATTTGATGAATCCATCTATCCCTTTGAATCCCTTCATCCTAATGCCGGAGCACTCCTCAAGAAAGAGATACTTCTTCTTCCACCACATCTCCAAAATATTGATCATGGGGGCGATAATTGTACTAACCCAACTGATGATTATACTAGTGGAACTGTGCCTCTTCGCATGCAGGATCATGCAGCAGAAATTGGTGCAGCAAATAATCAAAATTTTGAAGAAAATGATCTGGTATTGCATGTGCCAGAAGAAAACGGAATAGGCGCGGAGCACGAAGCAGATCTTGCGTCACCTGGCACTCCTATGCGTCAGGCAGCCTCGGATCGAGCGCGCAGATCTGCGCCGGATCACGCGCCGTGCAGAAGCCCACGCGCGGGTCCGCGCCAGTTGGAAGGCGACGCGTCATCCCCACCAAACGAGACGCCGCGTCCCGCACCGCGTCCCATGCGCGGGCCCGACGGGTCGACAGCGACAGCAGGATCTGGATCGGGATCTCACGCGCATGTGCCGGCTGGCAGTGGGAGATCTTCTGCAGCAGCTGCCTCTAGCGGATCGCACACACAGCAGGCTACATAGTCTGGATCAGGATTTGCTGTGGAAAGCGGATCTGAGTCCCCAGGATCCTCTACGGCTAGTCCTACTGCATCAACCTTTGTGCCGCAGACTGCTACACGACGGAATCAGCCTCAACAAACAGTTTCACGTGTCACAACTCGGCTTCAGAAAGGTATACTAAACCCAAAGGTTAGAACAGACGGCACTATAAGATATGGCATGTTGTGTATCACAGGAGAACCAACAAGGTTGGAGGATGCACTAGGGGATCCAAGATGGAAAAGTGCAATGGATGAGGAGTACTCAGCTCTCATGAGGAACAAGACTTGGCATCTTGTACCTGAAAAACGAGGTAAAAACATTATTGACTGTAAGTGGGTCTACAGAATCAAAAAAACGGCAGATGGCACAATTGACAGGTATAAAGCATGGTTAGATGCAAAAGGTTTTAAACAACGTTATGGTTTAGACTATGAAGATACATTTAGTCCTGTTGTTAAGGCTGCAACTATTAGGCTTGTGCTAGCTATGCTGTTTCCAGGGGATGGATCTTGAGACAGCTAGATGTTCAGAACGCGTTTTTGCATGGTGTTCTGGAAGAGGAGGTTTACATGAGACAACCACCTGGGTATGAAAACAAGAAGACACCTCACTATGTGTGTAAACTTGACAAGGCATTATATGGCTTGAAACAAGCGCCAAGAGCATGGTACTCAAGGTTGAGCTCTCAGCTAAGGCACCTTGGTTTTGTTGCATCCAAAGTTGATACATCTCTCTTTATCTACAACAAAGCAAACACAACTATATTTGTCTTGATATATGTTGATGATATTATAGTTGCAAGTTCTTCACAGGGTGCTACTAATGCTCTTCTGCATGATCTAAGTTCAGAGTTTGCTTTGAAGGATCTTAGTGATTTGCACTTCTTCCTAGGCATTGAAGTTAAGAAGAGTCAAGATGGCATAATACTAAATCAAGAAAAATATGCCACTGAACTTCTAGCTCGTATGGGGATGAAGGACTGTAAGCCCTCACCCACACCATTGTCTTCTTCAGAAAAACTTTCAGCCTTTGAAGGTGAGCCACTTAAGGAAGAAGAGAGTACAAAGTACAGAAGTGTAGTAGGAGCCCTACAGTATCTAACACTGACAAGACCAGATATATCCTTTGCTGTTAACAAGGTTTGTCAGTATCTCCATGCACCTACTACTGTACATTGGACAGCTGTTAAAAGAATTGTACGATATATCAAGCACACTTTAAACTTAGGCCTTCAGTTCAGGCGTTCCACCTCGACCCTTGTTAGTGCATTTTCTGATGCTGACTGGGCAGGGTGTAGTGATGATAGAAGATCAACTGGAGGCTTTGTTGTTTTCTTTGGTGCTAATCTTATTTCTTGGAGTGCTAGAAAACAAGCCACAGTATCCAGGTCAAGTACATAAGCTGAATACAAGTCACTAGAAAATGCTACTGCTGAGATCATCTGGGTAGAATCATTGCTCAATGAATTGGGGATTAAACAACATCGTGTGTCTTGCTTGTGGTGTGACAATTTGGGAGCTACATATCTCTCTGCAAATCCAGTGTTTCATGGTAGAACCAAACACATAGAAATTGATTTTCATTTTGTACGAGAAAGAGTTGCAGAGAAGAAGCTGGACATACGGTTTATTCCTTCAAGAGACCAAGTGGCAGATGGTTTCACTAAAGCTTTGCCAGTCAAGTTATTTGAAGAATTCAAGAAGAATCTTAATGCAGGATAGTTGAGATTAAGGGAGGGTGTTAGAATTAGAGATAGAATTGTATTGTAATCTCAACAAACTCCTTCTCCTCCTCCCGTACGTATCTATCCTAGCGATCATGTAACCACTGTATCCTAGCGATCGGTGAGGCCTTGTAAGCCACTGCAGAGCCTATTCCTGCCCACAATCAATATAAACAACGCAGCTCCCTTACGAGGGAGTAGGAACGCTTCCATCTGACACGTACGACATCCAGCAACTCGAGGCGAACACTGTTGAGGGTGCTGTCGTTGTTGTTATAGCCTTGTAGGTGTTGCACACGCCATAGAGGCCGCCAAGTATGGTAAAGTCGCGCCGGACGTGCTGGATCAGGCAGCGGCGAGAGCAGGGAAGAAGTCCAAGACGTTGTGCCCGAGAGAATGTGCCATGGCCTCACACAGCAAAACACGGGACGTCGGCTCGTCGAAGCCGGTCGAGAACATGACGTGCCACTGCAGGTCTATCATGGACGAACGTCGGGTGGCCGACCTCCTTGGGCGGGCCGTACACTGCCAACTCCGATGCACGACGGAGCATGCCAAGGAGAGCGTCCCGCAGCTACGGCTAGCCGGCCACAGCGCTCTCCGTGAAGCCGCGTGGATGACAGCAAGTGTTCGACGCCGACCCTGGACCGTGGCCGCAGAGAAGGCGGTCGACGTACACCACGACCGTGTCCAGCCGGTGCGTCATCAGCAGGTCGTACCGTTCGGCAAGGCGCCCTAGGGATCGGTGCAGCATCTTGCCTATGGCGTCGAGGAGCTTGGCGATGACCGGAAGCGGCCTCGGCCCAGGACCCAGGTGGAAGGCGGTGTCAGGATCTGAAAGAAATCTGCGTGATATTTGGACCGGAGGGCTGCATGCATATAGCTCCTGTAACGTCTCAAGCTTTTAAAGATTTCCTTGCATGCAGGGCCATGAGTTAATCTCCATCAAAGGAAAATGTAAACACCCGAGATTTGCTCCAGGTGGGACGCGAGACAACGTAAAAAATTCTCGCGGGGCGGAGTATGGTCAGCCAAGGCAAATTACTAAGTGCACGCAGAAAACGGATTAAGTTAAATCTAGTCGTTAGATTAAGTTCAGCGGGTCTAATCATGCGGTGGTAATCAGTTCGTGTTCGTTTTTTGGGGTGTGCTTAAAGAAGTTTCTGTTTGATTGTGCAATATTAAAATAATTTCTCTAGTAGCAATACCATCAAGGACATTTAAGTTTCTAAGTTTGTTATATCTACATCAGTAACAAAATAGTGATTCATGCAGTGTTATGGTTGAGTACCTTGGTAATTAGTTTGGAACTTTTCAGCAAACTTGTCCTTGAAGTTATGCATCCCTTCCCTGAGACATAACACCCTTCACTGAAAATTTTGAATATCCATAATCCTGTGTATATAAAAAAAATACAAACTTGACTTTGCAAACTCAAGATAAGAGAGGTGAATTGAAAACTTTAGCAATTTTGCATACAGCAATACATTGGCGGACAATAGCATTTTGAATATTTTGTCACATCACATAATCGAAAACAATGAAAACTATAAGCCGCTGCATCTGGCCTCGACGTTTGGTTCATTTCTGTAGTCTCGATCCATAAGAACTTTGCTGCCCTGCTACTAACATTAGCAGCTTGCCTGCGTTGAACTTAATATCATCTTGCAGGTGTGAACATATACAAAAATAAGTAATCAGCTATGAATATATGGACATGTGATGGTTAAGGGTAAATCGTAATCGAGCCATTGTTCACAGTACCGCCAGGCTAGGCAAGCATCAACCTGCCGTTACTGTCCATTGTCGAGGAGAAGGTTGCAGCCGAGAGAATGAACTTCAGGACTATCATTGGCGACATGCCAAAACCGTCTTTTCTAGGATGTGGAATGACCAAGGCAGACCGTCGACACTGAGCTGCTCACTTGCCCACGTGTGCTTTCCCTTTTGTTCTCCTTCAGCAACATGCCCATGTACATCACCAAGAAAAACACGCTAGGTGCTCCACCTCCAAGCTTTCCGAATTTTTTTTCCCAGGCTTTCCAAATAGAATCTCATAGATCTAATTAAGTTGAAGCTTCAGATGGACATTGGAGAGACAATACGTGTGTTCTTCTCTTGTTGACCCTAATCCCGTCCATCCTCTTCTCTGTCCTTTTAGAGATTCCACATCTACCTGCCCTCCTGCATAGGTCTTCTTCTCCAGTTCTGCTGTTCGGTGGATCCAAGTGTGGTGGAGAACTGGAAAAGGGGGGATTATTCAGTTCACGGTGTCATCTTCTCGTTCGTGTTGACTACTACAACCCGCGGATCTGCTGATCTGGCCACCTACATCCACATCAATCCACATTCAGGTGCTTTTGTTCCCTGTTTAATCATTTTATACTGCTTGTTCTTCTTTAGTGACATCTCCTTTAGAAAGTTTAATCTGGTAGTAACAAAAGGAAGTGAAAAAAGCAAATAGATGAAGAGGTAAATCCCAAAACGGGTCACTTGACAATTTTTTTTACAACTAGTAGTTCTCCTAGAGATCCCATGGAATTGGCAACAACCAACTGAGAATACAGATGCTACTGATCATGATATGAACGAGAATAATAATAATTCTAATGTGCATGAAAAAGTAACTCATTCACCAAATTCTCAATCACCTGTTGATAAACAACAACCACTAACTGTTGATATTTTCGATCCACCACACTGGGATAATCTGGATGGTAAGGCTAGGTATATTTTAGTTGAGAAATAGTCCTGTAAGAAATGGTAATATTTCAATAGAAATAGAAAATTTAGCATTTAAGTAAACAAGGGCCCCTTATTTCTGTCTTGCCCCTGGGCCCCGTATATCTATGGGCCGGCCCTACATTTATAATTTCTGTTTACCCACAATTTCCACGGAGAAGTTTGCCGACCTAATCAAGATTAAGTTGTGATTCTGCTGCAATGTGTCACCAGAAACAAGACAGTAGGTGGAGGGATGAAACCTTCGGGAGCGTGATTTTTGGAACGAACGTGATCCAGAGGACTTGGAGTGCAAGTCAAAAAGCAGCCGAGGCCTCCACGAGATAGGAGGGCGCCCCCCCCCCATAGGGCGCGCCCTCTATCTCGTGGGCCCCTCGGGCGGCCACCGACGTACTTCTTTCTCCTATATAAGCCTACGTACCCCGAAAACATCCAGGGAGCCAGCGAAACACAATTTCCACCGCCGTAACCTTCTGTATCCGCGAGATCCCATCTTGGAGCCTTCGCCGGCGCTCCGCCGGAGGGGGAATCAACCACGGAGGGCTTCTACATCAACACCATAGCCCCTCCGATGAGTTGTGAGTAGTTTACCACAGACCTTGGGGCCCATGGTTATTATCTAGATGGCTTCTTTTCTCTTTTTGGATCTCAATACAATGTTCTCCCCCTCTCTTGTGGAGATCTATTCGATGTAAACTCTTTTTGCGGTGTGTTTGTCGAGATCCGATGAATTGTGGGTTTATGATCAAGTTTATCTATGAACAATATTTGAATCTTCTCTGAATTCTTTTATGTATGATTGAGTTATCTTTGCAAGTCTCTTCGAATTATCAGTTTGGTTTGGCCTACTAGATTGATCTTTCTTGCCATGGGAGAGGTGCTTAGCTTTGGGTTCAATCTTGCGGTGTCCTTACCCAGTGACAGAAAGGGTTGCAAGGCAAGTATTGTATTGTTGGCATCGAGGATAAAAAGATGGGGTTTATATCATATTGCTTGAGTTTATCTCTCTACATCATGTCATCTTGCTTAATGCGTTACTCTGTTCTTATGAACTTAATACTCTAGATGCAGGCAGGAGTCGGTTGATGTGTGGAGTAATAGTAGTAGATGCAGGCAGGAGTTGGTCTACTTGTTGCGAACGTGATGGCTATATACATGATCATGCCTAGATAATCTCATAATTATTCGCTATTCTATCAATTGCTCGACAATAATTTGTTCACCCACCTAATACTTATGCTATCTTGAGAGAAGCCACTAGTGAAACATATGGCCCCCGGGTCTATCTCTTATCATATTTATTTCCTATCTATTTTTATTTGCATCTTTACTTTTTGCATCTATATTATAAAATACCAAAAATATATTTTATCATACTATCTCTATTAGATCTCACTTTCGCAAGTGGCCTGAAGGGATTGACAACCCCTTTATTGCGTTGGTTGCGAGTTCTTTGTTTATTTGTGTAGGTGCGTGGGACTTTTGAGGAGCCTCCTACTGGATTGATACCTTGGTTCTCAAAAACTGATGGAAATACTTATGCTACTATTGCTGCATCACCCTTTCCTCTTCAAGGAAAACCAACGCAAGCTCAAGACGTAGCAAGAAGGATTTCTGGCGCCGTTGCCGAGGAGGTCTTCGCTCAAGTCAAGACATACCAAGTACCCATCACAAACCCATCTCCCTCACATTTACATTATTTGTCATTTGCCTCTCGTTTTCCTCTCCCCCACTTCACCCTTGTTGTTTTATTCGCCCTCTCTTTCCCAATCTCCCCCTCTCTTTTTCGCTTGCCTTTTTCTGTTTGCTTGTGTGTTGGATTACTTGTTTCCATGGCGCAAGATAATACCAAATTGTGTGATTTCTCGAATACCAACAATAATGATTTCCTTAGTACTCCGATTGCTCCTCTTAATGATGTTGAGTCTTGTGAAATCAATACTGCTTTGCTGAATCTTATTATGAAAGATCAATTCGTTGGCCTTCCTAGTGAAGATGCCGCTACTCATCTAAACAACTTTGTTGATTTGTGTGATATGCAAAAGAAGAAAGATACAGATAATGATATTGTTAAATTGAAGTTATTTCCGTTTTCACTTAGAAGTCGTGCTAAAGTTTGGTTTTCGTCTTTGCCTAAAAATAGTATTGATTCTTGGAACAAGTTCAAAGATGCTTTTATCTCTAAGTATTTTCCTCCCGCTAAGATTATCACTCTTAGGAACGATATTATGAATTTTAAACAACTTGATCATGAGCATGTTGCCCAATCTTGGGAAAGAATGAAATTGATGATTCGCAATTGCCCTACTCATGGTTTGAATTTATGGATGATCATACAAAAAATTTATGCCGGTTTGAACTTTGCTTCTAGAAATCTCTTAGATTCTGCCGCGGGAGGCACGTTTATGGAAATCACGTTAGGAGATGCTATAAAACTTCTTGATAATATTATGGCTAATTATTCTCAATGGCACACCAAAAGATCTTCTAGTAAAAAGGTGCATGCTATAGAAGAAATCAATGTTTTGAGTGGAAAGATGGATGGGAACAAATGTGAAATTCCAAAACTTTTTTGAAAACTTGAACAAATTTGAAACCCGAACATTTTTTGAAAATCACGAACAAATTTTGAAACAGCAAACAAATTTTCAAAATACAAACAAATTTTGTACATTTTTTGGAAAGAACAACATGTCTTTTGAAAACCTGAAGATAAATTTGAACATTTTTTGAAGCCAAACAAAAGTATTGAATATGTTGAACTTTTCTGAAATTGCTATTTTTCGAAAGAAAAAATAAAAGAAAGAAAGAAAAAGAATAACGAGATGAAAAACACGAAAAAAGGAAACATATAATAGCCTATCTCTAGCATTGATAGGACACGAACGTTGGGGAGCTCCGGTGGCTAGCAATGCTGCTCGAGGCGTTGGAGGTTCGAGGTTCGATTTCCCTCTCGGCCATTTTTTGCGGGATTTTCTCTGTATGAAGCAGCCGTCATGGGCCGGCCCATGAAGGATCGATGGGTGTGCAATCTGCCGACAGTTTGCCATAGAATGCGGCGAATAGGGAATTCAGGGCGCCACGGTCTCCCCCTGTTTCCTGTAGCGTGGGGAGGGAGAGGATATGAGGTGGGTTGGGCTGGCCGGTTAGGCCAGGTGGGTCGGCCAGCTGGGCCGTTTGGCCCAGTTGGCCACAGGGGTTCCTTCTTTTCTTTTCTTTTTTTGTTTCCTTTGTTTTTTTTCTTTTACTTTTCTTTTTCTTATCTTATTTCTTACCTGTTTTCTTTTAATTTCTCATTTGTATTAGTTTTATAAATTATAAAAGTAGTCACTAATTTAGTGTTAATAATTATGCTGTTGTCCCATTAACTTAGGGGCAACTAAATAAATAGTTTATTATTTTATAAAATGCCAAAGACACTTATTTCATTGTTCTACCTACTGTTTTAATTATTCAAGTGCATCTAAACTCTCTAAAAAATGTGGTTTCTTCACCTCAATTAGTTAGGGATTATTTGTCACATGATGAACAATTA
Source organism: Aegilops longissima (assembly GCA_021605205.1). Classification (NCBI taxonomy): domain Eukaryota; kingdom Viridiplantae; phylum Streptophyta; class Magnoliopsida; order Poales; family Poaceae; genus Aegilops; species Aegilops longissima. The sequence continues at coordinate 98,615,715 of CM038682.1, read as the reverse complement.
AGTTTTAATGTTTGAAAACTTTTACCGTTTGACATTATTTTAAATTTGAAATTTGAACTGGTTTTCAAACCGGCGTGAGTTTATCAACTGTAACCGAGGTGACGTGGCATCATTAGCAGAGGGTTACTGTAGCTTAATTACCCGGGCGTCACAATTCTCCTCCACTACAAGAAATCTCGTCCCGAGATTTAAGAGGTAGAGCAAGGGGAAAGATTTGGTTACGATATTCTAACGGATCTTCTCATTCATGTCTGCTCTCCCTGAAGTAGTTGATCCTCTTCGTTGATGTCTTTATTTCTCTGCTCCAGGTCATCATGATCAAGTCGTCATCCTTTCTTCGGGATCTCCATCGTATTTACGAATAGGTAACGGGGTAGATCGGAAACGACAGAATGCTATAAGGGTAATAACCTGGGATTAACCCATGAATGAGCATATGAGTACCTCTCGAGTTGAACAAATAGAACACATCGAGAGTAAAGTTGGAAGGTCCAACAAGAAGTTTCAAGCAGCCAGGCAATCGTTCAATGCCTAACCATAAGGTGAAAGGAGTTTCAAGCAACGGCATAATTATTGTTTCCGATACCAGAATAGATCAACAGGCAAGTGGCCCGTGAATTACATACAAAGTCAAGCACGAGGAATAACTTTGACATCAGGTTGTACAGGAGAGTCAGGTTTCGATCCTGTGGAACTGTGGGTTATGGGCCCACCATGTGGGTTAAAAGTAGAAAGGGGGTTGACATCTTGTACGATCACGATAGCAAGGCATGTCAGAGGGTAGCCTATCAGTTATGTCGGCAACAACATCGATACCAAGGGCGAGGGACGAAGAGAACCATTTTCCTGCTCGTTGAACGAGGCGGACCAATAGGCAAAGTTCTCGTCCATCGGTGGTTACTGGAATGTCATCAACAATGGTAACAGGGTCTTGCTGACAGAGTTGTACACCGAGGTGTTTACATAAGCAGTGAATTATTACTGCTTAGATTATATAGATCACAAGAAAGGTCAAACAAACCAATGGAAAGGACAATGTGATCATCAGGTTAAACAGAACAATGGAAAGGAAAAATGTGTTTAAACACATATTTCAAGGGTATATCCTTCCCAAGGACAAGCAGAGCATGATATCCATGACAAGATATAATGTAGAAAACTCTTTAGGTAAGGGGAGAGAAATTTCATGACATTACCCATACAACGGTGTTTGGACAATTTGATAAAGAAAATTTAGCATTGTGCTTCAAATGTTCTTATCGATGATCAGAGTACCACAGACATGCTTTGAGATAGCATTGACATGGTATTCAAGCAAAGGTCAGACTCTGGAAACACGAAGAGATTCATCATCAAGCCAAGGAGAGGATGAGGAGGTGGCTGATGGACTCAGCGATAATTCAATGAGGTATCCAAAAAGATGGATTTCCACAATTATGTGAACAAGGAGATAACATTTGTCGGATCAAATGATATAATGATGTATGCTCAAGGAAAAACATACACAATTAATCATTAGTTGAAAAGTGTGCCCAAAGTATGGCCTTAGGTAGCACGATCAAATGTTAGAATGGTGATTAAGTGATCAATATTCTAAGAACGAACGTTCGACCATTAACTTCAAAGCAATAGGGTTGCTAGAAGGGCAGAATCCAAACAGCACCGTTCACCTATTGGTATCCCGGTGAGAACAAACACGGGGACCAAGAAAGAATGGTGATGGTGAGAAGTATTACTATATCAAGAATTAATAGTGGAGGTAATTCCCTTAACATTCTTGACATAACAGGTGGTAATACTCCAAGATAGAATCATAATATAAGTTGGATAGAAAGGAAACTACATGAAACATGAACAAGTTTTGTGTCGGAGGGAATGCGGGAATGTTGTCGATGTTAATTCAAATCATCGAGGGGGCAAGGATGGTGTTACACATCCTGAATTTGATTGGTATCCTGGAAGAGCTCAAAATGTTGATGATGATCACGACAATTTTGTCGAGAGGCTCCACAAAGAAGCAATCGAACAGCGACTGCTCAAGCAGAAGGACTGATGCAGCAAAAGATTATTGGAACTACGGATACAACACCAATTAGGAATCAAGCTTATCGTTCGAGGTGAAACGATAAGACAAGGAAGATCGACATAAGCTTAGCTCATCGTCGAAAGTTGTGCTCCGGGAATAAGGACCAGGTAGCACAGTTAAAAGTTTGCACGGTAATGATATAGCCGATAAGGCTAGGAATGACTTGAAGGATTATTAAACTTGTAAGCAACAATAATTACTTAGAGTTATTGAATCGGAGTGCGGAATCGATTCACTTATCGATGTTCTCGAGTGACTAGTAACTCAGAACTTGGGGGGGATCCGAGATCGGTGAGAAGCAATAATAGATGAAGACTCATAGGAAGCAACACAGTTCATTGATATTCTCGAGATACTGGAGGGTATTACTCGAAGGAAGATTGACATAGGGGTTGCGGAGATGTATTGATCCGCAGAAGACAAGTGTTTTCACTTGCTTGAGAAATGGGATCAAGTAGAAAATATGGTCGGAACCATGATTGCAAAGGATCAAGTCACAGATACCAGACGATATTATATCAAGGCAATAGTTATTATTACAAGAAGCTTCCACGATAGGATCTACATCGTGTCCATGGGCATGAATACAAGTTCAAGGTCGACTCCCACTTCTTCAATGTATAACCTTCCATTCACCTCTCGCTTTTCGAAAATGACATTAGTTGTTGTAAGTTTTACCTGGTGCAATACCAGATAAGTATGACCCGTGAAATCTTTCGGGTTCACACAGATAAGGGAAGGCATTGGTTCAACCCATCGGGGCATCTTAGGAACCTATACCAGAAATTTTGGAGTAAATAATACAAGCTCGAAAGTAGAGCATGGTTGACAAAGCAGAGGATACAATTTACCAAAGGCATTATATACCCGTGGAAAGGCTCACAAGGTTATTGAATATGAAGGACGATGTCGGATGAAATCCAACAATGGATCGGGCGATCCACACCGAAGCTGATGTGAGTATCGGTACTCAATCAGAGGAAGAAATAACGCAAGGGCGTCAGATTATAGAACATCTGAATAATTCGATACTTAGATAACAAAGGAATTATGAATTCCAAAACGAAGGATCAGAAGCAGACGTTATGATCAAGGATGGATAAACTGAATAGACCCGAGGCACAATCGACGACAAATAGTTTTCTCGAGAACCAGCTCATGTTCAAAATGTCGTCTGAGCCGGAAAGATAATTTAGAAGGGTCGATTGATGATTGTGTGTATTTGCACACATCTTAAATAAATAGGATCAAAATGATAGTGTCAAAAGATACTAATGAATAGTGCTAGTGATATGGGAGCATCCATAATGTAAGCATACAAGTATTTGCAGAGCAATAGTTCGAAGAGGATGCTCAAAAGGTCTGATAGTATTTCAGAGTATCTTATGAAGCATACGAACAACTGGGGATGAACAGGTACTCAATAAGTGCGAGGAATCTTCAATAGGGGTATTCATGTGGTAAAGAACTGCAAGGCCGTAAGCTTAAAGGGTTTTCAGAACAACGGAGAGCAATTTAGGGCATCTTGTAATAACAAGAGCAACTGAGAATGAAGGTATGAATGACAATTGTAGGTAGTTATCCTTAAGGGTATATCGGTGGTAGGGGATTGTAAAGTCGGTGGGCACAAGGGTCTCGGGAAAACCTCGGAGAGTATCTTCGGAATCTTCTGGTGCAGCAAGCGATCATCTGGACTGAGGGGCTCTCCGGGAGAAAGTATTTACGAGAACCTACAGTTAGTATTTTTAGCAAAATCATTTAACCCGAATAGGAGAGAGTTCAGAGTCACAGAGTAAAGGTCGAGGAATAAAAGATCCTACTACCTCCCGATGGCGACGTGGGTGTAAGGCCCTCGATGCGGCTATATCTCCCACGTGTCGAAGCACGACTTAGAGGCATAACCGCATTGAAAGCAATGTCGCAAGTGAGGTAATCTTCACACAACCCATGTAATACATAAGGGAAAGAGATACATAGTTGGCTTACAGTCGCCACTTCACACAATACATAAATAAACATCCATCATCCAGATTACACTCAAGGTCCGACTACGGAACCAAAATAAAATAAGACTACCCCAAATGCTACACAGATCCCCGATCGTCCCAACTGGGCTCCACTACTGATCATCAGGAAAAGACACATAGTAACGACCACGTTCCTCGTCGAACTCCCACTTGAGCTCGGTTGCGTCATCTGCACTGGCATCGTCGGCACCTGCAACTGTTTTGGTAGAATCTGTGAGTCACGGGGACTCGGCAATCTCACACCCGCGAGATCAAGACTATTTAGGCTTATAGGAAGGACAGAGATTGTGAGGTGGAGCTGCAGCAAGCGACTAGCATATATGGTGGCTACATTCGCACAAGAGAGCGAGAAGAGAAGCAATGCATGGTCGTGAAGCTAGTAGCGATCAAGAAGTGATCCTGAACTACTTACGTCAAACATAACTCCAACACCGTGTTCACTTCCGGACTCCGAGAGAAGAGACCATCACGGTTACACACGCGGTTGATGTGTTTTAATTAAGGTCAACTTCGGGTTTTCTACAACCGGACATTAACAAATTCCCATCTGCCTCATATCCGCGGGCACGGCTTTCGAAAGATAATACCCTGCAGGGGTGTCCCAACTTAGCCCATTATAAGCTCTCACGGTCAACGAAGGATATTCCTTCTACCCGGAAGACCCGATCAGTCTCGGAATCCCGGACTACAAGAAATTTCGACAGCAATAAAACAAGACCAGCCAAGCGGCCCGATTGTGCCGACAAATCCCGATAGGAGCTGGACATATCTCGTTCTCAGGGCACATCCGGATGAACACTACGTACGGCAACCGAAGATGCCCCAAGTTGCCTCAGGGTGGCACCGCAAGTGGCTCTAGTTTGGACCAACGCTCAGAGGAGCATTGGCCCGGGAGGGTTAAATAAAGATGACCCTCGGGCTCGCGAAAACCCGGGGGAAAAAGGCTTAGGTGGCAAATGGTAAAACCAATGTTGGGCCTTGCTGGAGGAGTCTTATTCAAAGAGAACTGTCAAGGGGTCCCATAAATCACCCAACCGTAAGGAACGCGAAATCAAGGAACATAACACCGGTATGACGGAAACTAGGGTGGCAAGAGTGGAACAAAACACCAGGCATAAGGCCGAGTCTTCCACCCTTTACCAAGTATATAGATGCGTTAATTATAGCAGATATATTGTGATATCCCCAACAAGTAAACATGTTCCAATAAGGAACAACATCTCCATGTTCCAACAAGGAACAAACTTCATCTTCACCTGCAACTAGCAACGCTATAAGAGGGGCTGAGCAAAGCGGTAACATAGCCAATCAACGGTTTGCTAGGAAAGGATGGTTAGGGGCTTGACATGGCAATATGGGAGGCATGATAAGCAAGTGATAGGCATCGTAGCATAGGCATAGCAAAAGAGCGAGCATCTAGCAAGCAAAGATAGAAGTGATTTCGAGGGTATGGTCATCTTGCCTGCAAGGTTCTCAGAGTTGTCGAAAGCTTGATCCTCGTAAGCGTTCTCAACAGGTTCCTCATTCACGTACTCGTCTCCCGGCTCTACCCAAAGCAAGAACACAAACAATGGAACCACAATAAATCACGGTGCAATGCACAAGCAACATGATGCAAAACATGGCATGATATGCGAGATGTGATATGTAATGCGTATGCGTGCTCCGGAAGGAAAATGATGAACCAGGCATCAACTTGGCAAACCAAGTATGCCGCTGGAAAGGTGATATGATTTCGGTTGAAATCGATATAAAGATCACCGGAATCGGATGCACGGTTTGCAAATGACAAGCAAAACAAGAATGGCACAAATCTGCCATTAACAGCATGATACCACATAGCAAGCAACAAGAAATTAAGCTACTGCACCCAAACGTAACAACAAAGCATATGGCAGTGATCTACTCAAGATGCTTGACAAAAGATGACCACTGAGCTACAGCTAAATCACATCATAACAGGTCCAAACAAGCATGGCAAAAGTGCAAAACATATCAGCTTCACAGACTTACTGAAATTACTGAACATGGCAGAAACAGCATTAGGAAGCAATATTCAGAGCAAGCAAACAGCATGCTACAGGAACTTATAATAGCAAAACAAGGAATGGAATGAATCTAGTCAAAGCATAGAACAAATGTCCCTTACTGACCATAAGCCAAAAAGGATCAGAAAATATAATAACACCCATGTCAATATAGCAAGTTTCGTTAACAGATTCAGCAAACAGGGCATGACATTGACAGAATTATGTAGGCATGTTTAAGAGCTCGATGCACTCACTACAGAGCATCTCATGATAAACTAAGCATACATCCATCAAGAATACATGGCATAGAAACTATACATGGCAAGAACAACATCATAGCATACACGGATCAACTACAACAACCTTGGCAAAATTGAATAACATGTAAACAATCTGCCAGGAAACATTTTATAGCAAAAGTATAGCTCGATTGACTCAAGCTATGGCACTCCATAATTGAAAACAAGGGCATGGATGGATAGAGCATAACCATATGTTCAAAACATCCTTACTGAAGTATCTCAAAATATGCATGGATCTCTCGGTAGCATCAAGTTAACATGGCATAAAAATATCAGCAAAACAGGGGCTGAAATCAGCAACATCGTGGAGCCTAGTTTGCATGCTTGTGCTAGTCACCACAGAGATCACAAAAAATACATGGAATACACCCCTGTAAAGATGGCATGGCATATCACAAAACACATGTAGGACTCAAGATCATAGGATGCACACATCAATCATGGCAAAAATGACAAAAGTGCATCTTCTGATAAGAATCTGAAACTAACATCACATAGCCCTCTTCTACCAGCATTTCGGGCATCACGATGAGCTCAAATGAAAATGATGCAATGGAATGAAATGATCTACTCTTCGAGACGAACAATTCGGTATGCTATACGCCCAAAACGGAGCCACGGGTGCAAAGTTATGGCATGAGGAAAATACAACAAAATTAACACAGATTAAAGACTTAGAGGAAATCGGGGGCTCAGGGGAAAGTCAACCGTCTCGATCTGAGATCCGATCGGATCCAGAGCACGCGGCCGGCGGCGGCTCGAGGTCGGGGAGGAGAGGCGGGCGGCGATCGCGCGGAGGCCGAGGCCGAGGCGGGCCGGGCGGCGCTGGGCGGAGGCCGACGCGGGCGGACGGCGGATGGCGCGGCGGTGATGCGGGCGGGACCATGGCGCCAGCACAGGCCGCGGCGGCCAGCTGGGAAGGCGGCCGCGGCGGAGGCAAGGGCGCGGCCAGGCGCTGGGGGCGGAGGGCCCCTTTGGGCTCGGGCGGGCGGCGGCGCGGTGGGGGGGCGTGCTGCACGTGGCGGCCCGGATTGGTCGTCTGGCGGCGGACGGACACGTCCGCCGTCCGGATTCGTCCGCCGCGCGGAGAGGATTTTTCTAGGGTTTGTGTGAGAATTTGGAGGGGAGGCGATATAGGTAGAGGGAGCTAGGAAGCTCCAAATGAGGTGCGGTTTTCGCCACACGATCGTGATCGAACGACGGAGAGCATGGAAGTGACTTAGATGGGTTATTGGGCTGTTTTGAAAGGGTGTTGGGCTGCAACTTAAAAGAGGCCTTTGCGAGAGTGCGGTTAACCGTTGGAGTACCAAACGAGCTCCAAATGACCGAAACTTGACAGTGGTCTACGGTGGTGTACCAAGGCCACTTGACAAACCTCGGTCCATTCCGAGAAAGTTTAGTACCCGCTCACGGAAAAATGTAAAAGGGGACGCCGGGGAACATAGGAGTGCCGGATTGCAAAACGGACAACGGGGAAAATGCTTGGATGCATGAGACGAACACGTATGCCAATGCGATGCACATGATGGCATGATATGAGATGCATGACATAAGCAAAATGCAAAATGAAAGGCAAAAACCAACCACGGAGGGAATATCATATCACAATGCCGAAAATGGCAAGAGTTGGAGTTACAAATATGGAAAGTTACATTCGGGGTGTTACAACACTCCACCACTACAAGAGGATCTCGTCCCAAGATCTAGGACTGAAAGAACTCCGGATATTCGGAACGGAGGTGATCCTCGCGCTCCCAGGTGGCTTCTCGGTCGGAATGGTGTGACCACTTCACTTTCAGGAATTTGATTGACTTGTTGCGAGTCTTGCGCTCGGTTTCTTCAAGGATAGCAACGGGGTGCTCATGATAAGAGAGATCTTCTTGGAGAACAATTTCTTCGAAGTTGATAGTGCGTTCAGGAGTCTTGAAGCACTTGCGAAGCTGTGACACGTGAAACACATCGTGCACGTTCGCGAAGTTGGACGGGAGCTCAAGTTGATAGGCGAGATCGCCTCTTTTGCCAATGATCTTGAAGGGACCCACGTATCTAGGGGAAAGCTTCCTTTGATAACGGTTTACGAGTGCCTTTCATTGAGAGACGCGAGGTAGACATGGTCTCCGATTTCAAAAGCCACATCACGGTGCTTGTCATCATAATAGCTCTTCCGCGCGATTATGCGGCTTTGAGATTCTCACGAATGACTTTGCACATTTCTTCGGCTTCTGTGATCAAGTCGTTGCCAAGAAGTTGGTGTTCACCTGTCTCGGACCAATTGAGAGGAGTACGGCACTTTCTGCCATAGAGAATTTCGAATGGGGCCTTGCCCGAACTCGCTTGGAAGCTGTTGTTGTAGGAGAACTCGGCATATGGAAGACAATCTTCCCACTTCATACCGAAGGAAATGACACAAGCCCTGAGCATATCTTCAAGGATTTGATTGACTCGCTCGACTTGGCCACTTGTTTGAGGATGGAAAGCTGTGCTGAAACGAATGTTGGTGCCCATGGCCTTCTAAAAGGAATCCCAAAACTTGGAGGTAAAGATGCTGCCACGGTCTGAAGAGATCACTTGTGGAATGCCATGCAAGGAGACAATCCTGGAGGTGTATAGCTCTGCCAACTGAGCTGCTGTGATAGATTCTTTGATAGGAAGAAAATGAGCCACTTTAGTAAGCTTGTCAATGACAACGAAGATAGCATCATTTCCACGCTTGGACTTTGGAAATCCAGTCACGAAGTCCATTTCGATATGATCAAACTTCCATTCCGGAATAGCAAGAGGTTGGAGGAGACCAGCTGGTCGTTGGTGTTCTGCTTTCACTCTTCTGCAGACATCACATTCATTCATGAATTGAGCAATTTCTCGCTTCATTCGAGTCCACCAATATGACTGCTTTAGGTCATGGTACATCTTCGTACTTCCAGGATGAATGGATAGAAGTGAATTGTGTGCCTCGTTCATAATGACTTTACGTAGATCACCCTTAGGAACCACAATCCGGTCCTCGAAGAAAAGAGTATCTTTGTCATCAATGTGGAAGCACTTGTACTTGGGAATGCCCTTGTCGATACCACGTTTCACCTTTTTCACCATGGTATCCAGGAGTTGAGCCTCACGAATTTGGTCTTCCAAAGTAGGAGAGACTATGAGGTTGGCAAGAAAACCTTGAGGAACAACTTGAAGATTTAGCTTGCGGAAAGCTTCACAGAGATCCGGTTGGAAGGGCTTGAGGATTAAACTGTTGCAATAAGCCTTCCTGCTCAAAGCATCTGCAATGACATTGGCCTTGCCCGGAGTATATTCAATACTCGGATTGTACTCTTGAATCATTTCGACCCATCGAGTCTGCCTGAGGTTGAGGTTGGGTTGAGTGAAGATATACTTGAGACTCTTGTGATCGGTGAAAATGTCCACTTTCCTTCCCAACAAGAGATGTCTCCAAGTTATTAATGCATGGACAACTGCCGCCAACTCAAGATCGTGAGTGGGGTAGTTCTTCTCGTTGGGCTTCAACTGACGAGAGGTATAGGCCACAACTCTCTTTTCTTGCATTAACACAGCACCGAGACCTTGAAGGAAGCATCACGAAAAACTTGAATGGCTTGGATTCATCGGGAGGAGTCAAGGCAGAGCTGTGACGAGTTTCTCTTTGAGGGTATTGAAAGCAACGTCACACTCAGGAGACCTGACATACTTCACGTGCTTCTGGAGAAGGTTGGAAAGAGGCTTTGCAATCTTAGAGAAATTCTCAACGAATCTTCGGCAATAGCTTGCAAGTCCAAGAAAACTGCGGAGCTGCTTGACATTCTGAGGAGGTTCCCAATTCACAACTGCAGACACCTTCTCGGGGTTAATAGCGATGCCCTTGGCGGAGATGATATGACCAAGGTAAAGCACTTCATCAAGCCAAAATTCACATTTAGAAAACTTCGCATAGAATTGATGCTCTCTGAGCTTGTCGAGCACCAATCGCAAATGTTTGGCATGATCCTTCTTATTCTTGGAGAAGACCAAAATATCATCAAGATAGACCAAGACGAATTCATTGGTGTAGGGGTTGAAGATGAATTTCATCATTCGAGAGAATGTTGGAGGAGCATTGACAACGCCGAAAGACATGACAGTATATTCATAAGAACCAAAGCTTGTTCTGAATGCTGTCTTGGGAATATCTTGTTCACAAATGCGAATCTGATGATAACCCATACGAAGGTCAAGCTTGGAGAACACTTTAGCACCTTTGAGTTGCTCGAATAGCTCATTGATGTTGGGAAGTGGATACTTGTCTTGATTGTCTTCTTATTCAATGGACGGTAATCGACGCACAGTCGGTCTGTGCCATCCTTCCTCTGGACAAAAAGAACTCCACAACCCCAAGGAGATGAACTCGGTCTGATCAAACCCAGACGCTCTTGTTCATCGAGCTGCTTATTCAATTCCTTCAGCTCATTAGGTCCAAGCTTGTATGGGCGCTTGCAAGCGGGTTCATGCGGGCTCAAGATCGATAACGAATTCAAGCGGCGGTGAGGAGGCATTCCTGGAAGCTCTTCTGGAAAGACATCTTGGTACTCACAAACGACTGGAATCTGAGAGATAGCATCCAATTCGCCCTTCTCATTGAGAGAAAACAACTGAATGGTTTCATCACGAGCGGCATAGATGATCACATCATTAGAAGAGTGAGTCAATTGAATTTCCCTGGCAGCACAATCAAGCTGAGCTTCGTGCTGATAAAGCCAGTCCATCCCGAGAATAAGATCAATATCCGAGTCACCGAGAACAATTGGTTTAGCCAGAAATCTATAGTCGCCCATCTTGATAGAAACATCCGGGACACAAATATTAGATGTCATTTGCTTACCCGGGGACACAATCTTCAACGGAATAGGAATCTTTTCCGTCACAAACTCATGCTTGGCAACAAAAGGTCTCGAAATGAAAGAAAGCGATGCACCAAGATCAAATAAGACTTTTGCAGAATATCATTAATCGAGAGATTACCCATTATCACATCGAGAGATTCCTCCGCTTGAGCTGCATTCATCATATTCACCTTGGCATGCTTTGGATTATGCTTGACCACTGCATTGCTGGAAGATTTCACAGGAGGAGGAGGCGGAAGGCGCCTTTGGTTGAAGCACTTGTTCGCATAGTGACCTTTCTGCTGAGATTTGTTGCAAGTCACCTCTGAGAGCGGACGGTGATAAGGAGCATTTGACCTTGGAGCTTGAGAATTAGACTTGTTACGATAGCCTGGGTTGGGTGGGTGGGAAGATCCACGACCACCTGAGTTCTTCTCGCGATAAGGCTGACGAAGCGGAGGAGGAGGAAGGTAGAACTTCTGCTGCTTAGCTGCCACTTGAGAGGAAGAAGAAGACTGAACTGCATCCCCGATTCTCTTCTTAGAAGCCTCACATTTGAGCTAGGCAGCTTCTTGCTTCAGATGCCATGTTGTAGAATTCATCATACTTTTCTCGGCTCAAAAGCACGAGAGCTAATTGCAGATCTTCTCCGAGACCACCTCTGAATTGATAGATCATACTCTTTTCATCGTGGACGTCTTGCTTAGCAAAGCGAGCGAGTTTCGAACTGGATATTGTATTGATACACGACATGTTGCCTTGCTTGAGATTGCGGAACTCCTCAAGCTTGCTCTCAACAACACTTTTCGAATGTGGTGAGATCTGAAGTCTCGGCGAACTCATCCTGTAATGACACGACCTCCTCTGGAATCTTTGTATTCTGGTACCACTCAGCAGCTTGGTCCTTGAGTTGAAACGAAGCAAACTTGACAAAGTCCTCAGGGCTGACATTGCTACATTCAAAATGTTTGCAGATGTCCACAAGCCAATCGTCGGCGTCTGTGGCCTCGACACAGAAACTGAAAGACTTCGGCTGATTAGCGAGGAACTGACTGAGGGTAGCAAAGTGCGGCTGGTTGTTGCCTTGACCTTGATTTCCTTGATTGCCTTGCCCTTGGGTACGCTCTTGCAAGAGTTGCAAAATCATCTGAGCATTGGCATTGGTGGCTGCCATGATAGCTTGCCATGCCTCCAGAGGCGGAGGTGGAGGTGGAGGGTTCGACTGACTCCCATCATTGCGTTCCGGATTCAGACGCGTTGGCGGAGCCATCCTGAAGAGGGTGACATCCGTTAGCACTTTGATAGACAGATAGACAAGTTGAATCAACGGATAGAAATTGCAACATATAGTCTTCACAATAAACATTCGAACAAGGATGAACGAATAAATTCCAAAAGCTAACATCACACGTCCATTAAGGTGAGAAGCCACTTGATTAAGGGTTGATGAAAAATAATAACAAGGTACGACTGGAAAAAATAAGTGGTGAGGATTACCCAATCACAAACCAAATATCTGCGGGAAGAAATGCTAGGAGCTACTTGAATCCCACCTATAAACTCCCGAAACTTTCTGGTTATGCAATCTGGTGTTGGGGATACAGGGGACACAAAATATATCACCCAAACTAACAATACCTAGATCCAGCTGTATCCATCCGTCAACACATAACCAAGAAACCTTCGGAAATCGTGTACCTCGACCTTCGAAAAGCATCCGTTATACGAGTCATGGCAATACTCCCGAGCTCGCCCCAGTACTGGGTTATCGGGGTTATCTCACCAACAACTGTACAAAAGAGATTTCGATGTTGGTAAATCTCAGGTATTCCAGAATTGCAACGATAAAATTGTGACGACAACACCTCGGAGCTCAACTCCCCGGTACACTGCCACAACCCCTAAATGTCAGGAGGCACCAAGAACAATGTTCTCGTCACAAAACCATAGGAACGATTCCAAGATACCCGCGTGATCCTAAATAAAAATTTAGTGAAATTTAAGGAGAGGAGAGTCAAAACTTCTACGTCAGGAGACCTCACCAGAGCGACGAAGGGACTGGGGAGTAAAAAGAATCCTACTCTCCGATATATATAATCCTAAGACTCAAAACATTTTTGTTCTAGACTCAGCAACGATAGCAAACAATCAAGCAGGGGCTCCTAAGTCGGGGATGGCTCTGATACCAACTTGTAACGCCCTCGATGCGGCTATATCTCCCACGTGTCGAAGCACGACTTAGAGGCATAACCGCATTGAAAGCAATGTCGCAAGTGAGGTAATCTTCACACAACCCATGTAATACATAAGGGAAAGAGATACATAGTTGGCTTACAATGCCACTTCACACAATACATAAATAAACATCCATCATCCAGATTACACTCAAGGTCCGACTCTGAAACCAAAATAAAAGAAGACTACCCCAAATGCTACACAGATCCCGATCGTCCCAACTGGCTCCACTATTGATCATCAGGAAAAGACACATAGTAACGACCACGTTCCTCGTCGAACTCCCACTTGAGCTCGGTTCGTCATCTGCACCGCATCGTCGGCACTGCAACTGTTTTGGTAGAATCTGTGAGTCACGGGGACTCAGCAATCTCACACCCGCGAGATCAAGACTATTTAAGCTTATAGGAAGGACAGAGATTGTGAGGTGGAGCTGCAGCAAGCGACTAGCATATATGGTGGCTACATTCGCACAAGAGAGCGAGAAGAGAAGCAATGCACGGTCGTGAAGCTAGTAGCGATCAAGAAGTGATCTGAACTACTTCGTCAAACATAACTCCAACACCATGTTCACTTCCCGGACTCCGTCGAGAAGAGACCATCATGGTTACACACGCGGTTGATGTGTTTTAATTAAGGTAAACTTCGGGTTTTCTACAACCGGACATTAACAAATTCCCATCTGCCTCATAACCGCGGGCACGGCTTTCGAAAGATAATACCCTGTAGGGGTGTCCCAACTTAGCCCATTATAAGCTCTCACGGTCAACGAAGGATATTCCTTCTACCGGGAAGACCGGATCAGTCTCGGAATCCCGGACTATAAGACATTTCGACAGCAATAAAACAAGACCAGCAAAGCCGCCCGATTGTGCCGACAAATCCCGATAGGAGCTGCACATATCTCGTTCTCAGGGCACATCCGGATGAACACTACGTACGGCAACCGAAGATGCCCCAAGTTGCCTCAGGGTGGCACCGCAAGTGGCTCTAGTTTGGACCAACGCTCAGAGGAGCATTGGCCCGGGGGGTTAAATAAAGATGACCCTCGGGCTCGCGAAAACCCGGGGGAAAAAGGCTTAGGTGGCAAATGGTAAAACCAATGTTGGGCCTTGCTGGAGGAGTCTTATTCAAAGCGAACTGTCAAGGGGGTCTCCTAAATCACCCAACCGTGTAAGGAACGCGAAATCAAGGAACATAACACTGGTATGACGGAAACTAGGGTGGCAAGAGTGGAACAAAACACCAGGCATAAGGCCGAGTCTTCCACCCTTTACCAAGTATATAGATGCGTTAATTATAGCAGATATATTGTGATATCCCCAACAAGTAAACATGTTCCAATAAGGAACAACATCTCCATGTTCCAACAAGGAACAAACTTCATCTTCACCTGCAACTAGCAACGCTATAAGAGGGCTGAGCAAAGCGGTAACATAGCCAATCAACGGTTTGCTAGGAAAGGATGGTTAGGGGCTTGACATGGCAATATGGGAGGCATGATAAGCAAGTGATAGGCATCGTAGCATAGGCATAGCAAAAGAGCGAGCATCTAGCAAGCAAAGATAGAAGTGATTTCGAGGGTATGGTCATCTTGCCTGCAAGGTTCTCAGAGTTGTCGAAAGCTTGATCCTCGTAAGCGTTCTCAACAGGTTCCTCGTTCACGTACTCGTCTCCCGGCTCTACCCAAAGCAAGAACACAAACAATGGAACCACAATAAATCACGGTGCAATGCACAAGCAACATGATGCAAAACATGGCATGATATGCGAGATGTGATATGTAATGTGTATGCGTGCTCCGGAAGGAAAATGAAGAACCAGGCATCAACTTGGCAAACCAAGTATGTCGCTGGAAAGGTGAGATGATTTCGGTTGAAATCGATATAAAGATCACCGGAATCGGATGCACGGTTTGCAAATGACAAGCAAAACAAGAATGGCACAAATCTGCCATTAACAGCATGATACCACATAGCAAGCAACAAGAAATTAAGCTACTGCACCCAAACGTAACAACAAAGCATATGGCAGTGATCTACTCAAGATGCTTGACAAAAGATGAACACTGAGCTATAGCTAAATCACATCATAACAGGTACAAACAAGCATGGCAAAAGTGCAAAACATATCAGCTTCACAGACTTAGTGAAATTACTGAACATGGCAGAAACAGCATCAGGAAGCAATATTCAGAGCAAGCAAACAACATGCTGCAGGAACTTATAATAGCAAAACAAGGAACGGCATGAATCTACTCAAAGCATATAACAAATGTCCCTTAATGACCATAAGCCAAAAATGATCAGAATATATAATAACACCCATGTCAATATAGCAAGTTTCGTTAACAGATTCAGCAAACAGGGCATGACATTGACAGAATTATGTAGGCATGTTTAAGAGCTCGATACACTCACTACAGAGCATCTCATGATAAACTAAGCATACATCCATCAAGAATACATGGCATAGAAACTATACATGGCAAGAACAACATCATAGCATACACGGATCAACTACAACAACCTTGGAAAAATTGAATAACATGTAAACAATCTGCCAGGAAACATTTTATAGCAAAAGTAGAGCTTGATTGACTCAAGCTATGGCACTCCATAATTGAAAACAAGGGCATGGATGGATAGAGCATAACCGTATGTTCAAAACATCCTTACTTAAGTATCTCAAAATATGCATTGATCTCTCGGTAGCATCAAGTTAACATGGCATAAAAATATCAGCAAAACAGGGCCTGAAATCAGCAACATCGTGGAGCCTAGTTTGCATGCTTGTGCTAGTCACCACAGAAATCACAAAAAATACATGGCATACACCCCTGTAAAGATGGCATGGCATATCACAAAACACATGTAGGACTCAAGATCATAGGATGCACACATCAATCAAGGCAAAAATGACAAAAGTGCATGTTCTGATAAGAATCTGAAACTAACATCACATAGCCCTCTTCTACCAGCATTTCAGGAATCAAGATGAGCTCAAATGAAAATGATGCAATGGAATGAAATGATCTACTCTTCGAGACGAACAATTCGGTATGCCATACGCCCAAAACGGAGCCACGGGTGCAAAGTTATGGCATGAGGAAAATACAACAAAATTAACACAGATCAAAGACTTAGAAGAAATCAGGGGCTCGGGGGAAAGTCAACCGTCTCGATCTGAGATCCGATCGGATCCAGAGCACGCGGCCGGCGGCGGCTCGAGGTCGGGGAGGAGAGGCCGGGCGGCGACGCGCTGGGGCCGAGGCCGAGGCGGGCCGGCGCGCCGGGCCGAGGCCGAGGCGGCAGCCGGCGGACGGCGCGGCGGCGGCGGCGCGGGATCATGGCGCCGGCGCGAGGCGGGCGGCGCGCGGAAGGCGGAAGGCGCGGCGGAGGCGGGGGTGCGCCCGGGCGCTGGGCGAGAGGGCCCGCCTGGCCCGGGCGGGCGGCGGCGCGTGCGGCGGGCGCGCATGCGTGTGGCGACCCGGATTAGTCGTCTTGGCGGACGGACACGTCCGGCCGTCCGGATTTCGTCCGGCGGCGCGGAGAGGGATTTTTTCTAGGGTTTGTGTGAGAATTTCGGAGGGGGAGGCGTATATATAGGTAGAGGGAGCTAGGAAGCTCCAAATGAGGTGCGGTTTTCGCCCACACGATCGTGATCAAACGACGGAGAGCATGGAAGTGACTTAGATGGGTTATTGGGCTGTTTTGAAAGGGTGTTGGGCTGCAACTTAAAAGAGGCCTTTGCGAGAGTGCGGTTAACCGTTGGAGTACCAAACGAGCTCCAAATGACCCGAAACTTGACAGGTGGTCTACCGGTGGTGTACCAAGGCCACTTGACAAACCTCGGTCCATTCCGAGAAAGTTTAGTACCCGCTCACGGAAAAATGTAAAAGGGGACGCCGGGGAACATAGGAGTGCCGGATTGCAAAACGGACAACGGGGAAAATGCTCGGATGCATGAGACGAACACGTATGCGAATGCGATGCACATGATGGCATGATATGAGATGCATGACATAAGCAAAATGCAAAACGAAAGGCAAAAACCCAACCACGGAGGGAATATCATATCACAATGCCGAAAATGGCAAGAGTTGGAGTTACAAATATGGAAAGTTACATTCGGGGTGTTACAGTGGGCCCATGGGCCACACAGCCTTGTTAGTAAAAGTTTTGTAAAGTCTAGACTCGACTTCGGACAAGGAGTGTGGAAGGGGGATTACTACAGGCAGTCGGCTCTAATACCAACTTGTGACGCCCCCGATTCAATCGTACACTAATCATGCACGCAAATGTGTACGATCAAGATCAGGGACTCATGGGAAGATATCACAACACAACTCTAAAACATAAATAAGTCATACAAGCATTATAATACAAGCCAGGGGCCTCGAGGGCTCGAATACAAGTGCTCGATCATAGACGAGTCAGCGGATGCAACAATATCTGAGTACAGACATAAGTTAAACAAGTTTGCCATAAGATGGCTAGCACAAACTGGGATACATATCGAAAGAGGCGCGGGCCTCCTGCCTGGGATCCTCCTAACTACTCCTAGTTGTCGTCAGCGGGCTGCACGTAGTAGTAGGCACCTCCGGTGTAGTAGTCTTCATCGACGGTGGCGTCTGGCTCCTGGGCTCCATCGTCTGGTCGCAGCAACCGGGTAAGGAAAGGGGGAAAAGGGGGAACAAGGCAACCGTGAGTACTCATCCAAAGTACTCGCAAGCAAGGAGCTACACTACATATGCATGGATATATGTGTAAAGGGCCATATCGGTGGACTGAACTGCAGAATGCCAGAATAAGAGGGGGATAACTAATCCTCTCGAAGACTACGCTTCCGGCAGCCTCCGTCTTGCAGCATGTAGAAGAGAGTAGACTGAAGTCCTCCAAGTAGCATCGCATAGCATAATCCTACCCGGTGATCCTCTCCTCATAGCCCTGTTAGAGAGCGACCACCGGGTTGTATCTGGCACTTGGAAGGGTGTGTTTTATTAAGTATTCGGTTCTAGTTTTCATAAGGTCAAGGTACAACTCTAAGTCGTCCTGTTACCGAAGATCACGGCTATTCGAATAGATTAACTTCCCTGCAGGGGTGCACCACATAACCCAACACGCTTGATCCCATTTGGCGGACACACTTTTACGGGTCATGCCCGCCGCTGGAGATCAACACGTCGCAGCCCCACCTAGGCACAACAGACAGGCCAGCACGCGGTCTAAACCAAAGCGCCAGGGTGCAGGCCCATCGCCTTAGCACACCAAGACGCGTTGTAGGGCGGCCGAAGCGAACTAGCCCCCTTAATACAAGAGCAGGCTTACGTTCCAATCCGGCGCGCGCCGCTCAATCGCTGGCGTCACGAAGTGCTTCGGCTGATACCACGACGTCGAGTGCCCATAATTGTTCCCGCGTAGTTGGTTAGTGCGTATAGGCCAGTAGCCAGACTCAGATCAAATACCAAGATCTCGTTAAGCGTGTTAAGTATCCGCGAACGCCGAACAAGGCCAGGCCCACCTCTCTCCTAGGCGGTCTCAACCTGCCCTGTCACTCCGCCACAAAGTAACAGTCGGGGGCCGTCGGGAACCTAGGCCCACCTCTACCGGGATGGAGCCACCTGTCCTTTCAGCCCCCATCTCCGAACAGTATCACAGGTAATGTAACAGTGTAAGGCATATAGTATATGCCCGTGATCACCTCCCGAAGTGATCACATCCCAGAGTATAGCATGGCGTATTTAACAAGAGTGTAGGGTCACCGATGGAACACTAGCATCCTATACTAAGCGGTAGGATAGCGGTAAAGGTAACAACAAGATAGTAGCAAGGACAGGCTATGCAGCATATAGGATTAATCGAAAGCAGTAACATGCTACACTACTCTAATGCAAGCAGTATAGAGAAGACTAGGCGATATCTGGTGATCAAAGGGGGGGCTTGCCTGGTTACTCTGGCAAGAGAGAGGGGTCGTCAACTCCGTAGTCGAACTGGGCAGCAGCAGCGTCGGTCCCGTAGTCTACCAGAGAGAAGAGGGGGAAGAAACAATGAATACCATGCAAAAAGATGCATATCGATGCATGACATGATAAGTAACTATGCTAGGGGTGCACAATCGAGGTAGTAGGTGATACCGACGAATGGGGAAATCATCTAGGAAAGTATTCCTGGTGTTTCGCGTTTTTGAACAGATGAACCGGAAGGGGAAAGTTGCGTGTTCGCTATGCTAGGGATGTGTGGCGGACGAATCGACTGCATATCCGGATTCGTCTCATCATTCTGAGCAACTTTCATATATAAATTATGCTCACCTGACTTACGGATTATTTTCTATGATTTTTCAAAGTTTAAAGGATTTTCTAGAATTCTTGAATATACCTAAATTCGAATTTAAACAGTGTATTACTTTTTATACCCACGGACAACTAGCCTATTAGAATGACGGGCGGGGTCCAGTGGCTGAGTCAGCATACACGGTCAGCAAGTCAACAGTCAATGGTCGACCTGGTCAAAGTGTGAATAGTGGTCGTGGGGCCTACTTGTCATTGACTGCTATTTTAACTTAAGTGCTAAACAGATTTGTTTAGAAAGGGGACCCACATGTCATTCACAGTAACTAATCCAGAGGTTGGTTGGTTGAACTAATTAGAGCAGGACCTAGCAGTCAACGTCTAGTTAGACTAACTAATTAGATTAGCACCTAACCTACTCTAACTTAGCACTACAAGTCGGCTTCTTGGACAGAGTCAGCAGCAGCAGCAACGCATCAGGCAAAGCAAGCAACAGCGGCATCAGGGCATCTCCAACCGCGCCCCCAAGAAGGCCTCCCAGCGTTTTTCCGCGCGGGCGAGCCAAAAACGGCCTAGTAGCGCCTCGAGAGCCGATTTTCGCGGCTTGGGCGAAAACAGCGCCGCGGACCCAGCCCGAACCCAGCCTGGGGCGCTTCGAAGCGCCGGGCGAACTTTTTGGCGCGAAGAAGCGCGGGCCCGCGCGTCAGCGACACGGCTCTCTTCTCGGCCCTTCGTCGTCCTCATCGCCTCGTTTCCCGTGGCGAATCAATGCCAAAGCTGCCGCGCGCTACCGCGCCGGTCAGCCTGCGCCATTGATGCCTCACGGGCGGCGCAGTGAAGACCGGACGACGCGCGTCCCTCGTCCTCCCTCGCCCGCCACACGTACACACGGTGCCACGCGTGTGGGCGGCGCCTCGGCCTATATATGACGCGCCCCGGCGCACTCGGCGACTCACGCTCTCCCGCCGTCGTCGTTCCTCCCTCTCCTCTCTGTCTTTCGCTGTCTCCGCTCACACCCATGGCGGCGCTTCCCGCGCGCGCGCGGCGCGAACGGCGCCATCTTCATGAAGACGAGGCTCGCCTCCTTTACGAGGCCGAGTACCCGGTCCCGCCGGACATGCGGGTGCCCGGGACGTGGAGGATCAGCGCGGGGGGCGTGCCGGTGCCCCCGATACCCACCGGCGCGGCGCGGCGTGCGGAGATCGCACGCATCCGCTCGAACCTGCCGCGTGCGGCGAGGGAGGGGCCACGGTACGTCCCCGACAGCCCGCACTGGGAGCCCTATTTTCGACGCCGTCACGCCGAGCAGCTCGAGGCCACCAACGGCGTCGTGCCGTCCGGCAGGCTCAACGCCGCCGGGCGGCGTCGGTGGTGGGGCGTGCCCGGGCGCATGTTGGAGGCCGTCCTCGAGTACATCGAGGGCGGCAACACGCCGCGCCTCGAGTACCCCGCTCCCCCTTCCTTCTCACGCCGCCGGGGAAGCTCCTGGACCCCGAGGCGCATGGAGACCGGGGGGTCCTCCATCTCGTCCGCCGGCTCGCCCTGCCTCCGCCCCATCAAGCCGGAGCCCCAGGGCACACCGGTCGCCGCGCGCACCCTCCGCCCCGACGCCTCTCCACCCACCGGCCGCTTCGTCCTCGTCGAACCCAAGCCAGAGCCCGGCCTCCCCGCGGAGTACGAGGAGATAGCCCGGCGCGGCTTCTCCGACGAGGACGCCTTGCGGTGGGCGCGGGACGACTACCTCCGCGACGAGACGGTCCGGCAACGCCGGGCCCTGGAGGAGATCGCCGCCCGCAAGCGTGGGCGCGAGGACGAGCACGACGTCGTGGTCCTCGACAGCGACGACGACGACGCCCCCGGACCTTCCAACCCGCCGCGCCAACCGGGGGAGGGATGCAGCAGGGACGGCGGAGGCGTAGGCGGGGGCGGCGACGGCGACGACAACGACGACGACGGCGGCGGTGACAACACGCGGTTCTACAGCCTCCTCGCCATGTAGAACCGCATGGGCGGGCGGCGAGACGGGCGGCGAGGGAGACGGCGGGGGTAGCCCGCGGTAGTTTTTTTCTTTTTTTGTAAAATACGTTTAAGTTTGAACGAACTCGCCGATGTTTGCGTTAAATTTGAGTCGTTTTGCGCCATATTTGACTTTTTTGAACGAACCGTGGGCGCCGCGACTGGGGGGCATCACGCCCCAAAGGCTTGTGATTTAAGCGCGGTGCGCCCGAGGCGATTTTTGCCCTCCCGGGGCCAACGGCTGGAGATGCCCTCAGGCGTAGCAAGCGGCAGCAAGTTGTGCAGCAGCAAACAGCACTAGTAGCGGCAAGCACTAGCGGATACGCATGAGCGACGACGGCCGGACGGGCGCACGTGGGCGCGCGCAAGGTCGCAACCAGGCGAGAAGGGCCTGGCCTGGGCGGGCGCGCACGCAAGGTCGCGCCGAGGCGACGCCTTGGCAGCAAGGCATAGGGAGCGGCGGAGGTGAGGCAAGGCTAGGCCAGGCGCAGCGATGAGAAGCAGCTCATGAGGCGAAGGGGATGCGTCCACGCGCGAGTGGGCGCGCGCGGAGGCGCGGTCGGCGCAGGTCAGGTCGGGTTGGCCAAGTGCGCGGGCTAGTCGGGCGCGAGGTAGGGGAGCCCGGGGTGCTCGTGCCCGTCGGCCATGGTGGGCGGCGGAGTTCGGTGTAGGTGGGCAGCGGTGAAACGACATAAATCTGAGGGGGAATCATATGGGGAATCAAGGGGAGCTCACATCGCAGCTGTAGAGAAAGTCAGCGGCTCGGGGAGGCTTCAATGAGGTCGAAATCGAAGATGATGAGCGGCGGGGCAGAGCTTGAAGAAGACCTCGTCTGGTCGATGCGGTGGCTCCGGGCTCGATCTCATGGGTGGAGATGAAGAAGTGGACGACGACGGTTCTGCTGGAGGTCTCCCCCGGCGAAGAGGCGCACGGTGGTCGCGTCTACGACGACGGCATGGCGACCATGAGATCAGGCGAACTCCAAGTTGTGACCAAAGGGAAAGGGGAGTTCGAGTGGGGGCTAGGGTTCGGTCGAGGGGGGCATGGCGCAGCCTTATCCTCCGGGGGGCGTGGGATGGGCGCCACGGCGACATTGCCGGTCGAGGAGGCCTGGATGGGCGCCACGGTCTCCCCATGTTTCCTGTAGCGTGGGGAGGGAGAGGATATGAGGTGGGTTGGGTTGGCCGGTTAGGCCAGGTGGGTCGGCCAGCTGGGCCGTTTGGCCCAGTTGGCCACAGGGGTTCCTTCTTTTCTTTTCTTTTTTTGTTTCCTTTGTTTTTTTTTTCTTTTACTTTTCTTTTTCTTATCTTATTTCTTACCTGTTTTCTTTTAATTTCTCATTTGTATTAGTTTTATAAATTATAAAAGTAGTCACTAATTTAGTGTTAATAATTATGCTGCTGTCCCATTAACTTAGGGGCAACTAAATAAATAGTTTATTATTTTATAAAATGCCAAAGACACTTATTTCATTGTTCTACCTACTGTTTTAATTATTCAAGTGCATCTAAACTCTCTAAAAAAATGTGGTTTCTTCACCTCAATTAGTTAGGGATTATTTGTCACATGATGAACAATTAAGTTTTAATGTTTGAAAACTTTTACCGTTTGACATTATTTTAAATTTGAAATTTGAACTGGTTTTCAAACCGGCGTGAGTTTATCAACTGTAACCGAGGTGACGTGGCATCATTAGCAGAGGGTTACTGTAGCTTAATTACCCGGGCGTCACACTTAGCTCTTAGGTGATGTTGTTTTCCTTAACAATTAAATGTTATGGAATTTTGGCTAAATGATGAACTATTTTGTAGCAACTTTGGTGCAACTCCATATTTCACTTGCAAATTGAATTTCATTTCAAAGTGGAGATTCAAATGATATTTGAATCGAAGTTGATCAAGCACCGTTTAGCAAAACGACCAGCTTTAATCACAGTGGGTTACTGTAGCATGACACTGTGGGTGTTACAAATCTCCTCCACTACAAGAAATCTCGTCCCGAGATTTAAGGGGTGGAGTAAGGGGGGAAGACTCAGGAAGGACGGAACTCGACACAAAATAGGTACCTGGGGGCTATCTCAGTGTCATGGCATAGAGGCACCTCTCGAGTCGAGATTCAAGAAAGACGTCGAGAGCAAGGTAAGGAGGTGCAATAAGAAGCTTCAGCCGGGTAGGCAATCGTTCGTTGCCTGAAACAGAGGGTGAAAGGGGTTCAGAGCAATGAGAATAGGTATTGCGCCTGATACCATAATTGGTGATCTCTCGGAAGGTGGCTCGTGAATTACTTACGAAGCCTAGCGCGAGGAACAATTTTGGAAAACAAGGATGTACAGGAGAGTCATGTTTCGATCCTGTGGCGAACTGTGGGTTATGGGCCCACCATGTGGGTTAGAAGCAGGAAGACGCTAACATTTTGCACGGCCATAATAGTAAGGCAGGTCAGAGGATAGTCAGTCAACTATGTTGGCAAAAACGTTGGTTCCAAGGGCGAGGGACGAAGAGAACCATTTTCCTGCTCGTTGAACGAGGCGGACCAATCGACAAGGTTCGCATCCATCGGTGGTTACCGGAATGTCATCAACAATAGTAACAGGGTCTCACTGACAATGTTGTACATCGGGGTGTTTTATAAGCAGGGAATGCTCAGACAAGTTTGACTACCAGAAAGGTTAAACAAAACAATGGAAAAGGAAAGTGTGATTATCAGATTAAACAGACCAATGGCAAGGAAAATGTGTTTATACCTGGGTATAAGAGTTTATCTTTCCCGAGGAAAGGCATAGCATGATATAAATGATAAGGCTCCAAGTATGAAATCAGTTAGACAAAGGGGCAAGGAATTTATGAGGTTTACCCATACAACGGTGTTTGGATAATAGATCAAGAAACATTCGATAATGTGCTTCCAATGTTCTTGTTGATATTTGGAATACCTCAGTCATGCTTCGAGGTAGCATTAACATGGTGTTACAAGTAGGGGTTGGAGTTGAAGATCACAAGAAATACGCAAGGAACAATTGCAGGAATAGCAAGGAGTCCAAGGTATAACCAAGACATGATCAAACATGTGTTGGAAAGAAGACAAGGGGGCTGGTCGATAATAACTCAAATCATCGAAGATCAAGGATGGTATTTGTCATCACGAATTCGATTGATATGCTGGAAGAGCTTAGAATGTTGATGAGCACGACACAATTGTCGAGAGATTTCAGGAAGATGTAATCGATCGGCGATGACATCAAGTCAAAGGAATGATGAAGCGAAGAGTTATTGGAAGCACGGGTACGACACAAACTCGAAAGCAAGCTTGCTGTTGAAGGCGAAATGGTATGATGAGGAAGATTGACATAAGCTTAGCTCATCGTCGAAAATTTTATTCCAGGAATAAGGACCAGGTAGCACAGTTAAAATTTAGCACGATATTGACATAGCCGGCCAGGCTAGGAATGACTTGAAGGATTATTAAACTCGTAAGCAATGAAAATTACTTAAGAGTTATTGAATCAGAGTGCGGAATCGATTCACTTATCGGTGTTCTCGAGTGACTAATAACTCGGAACCCAGGGCAATCTGAAATCGCTGAGGAGCAATACCAGATGAAGACTCATAGGAAGCAACACAATTGTTTGATATTCTCGAGATACTAGAGGGTAATACTCGAAGGTAGAGTAGAATAGATGCTTGACAGGTGAAATGATCTGCTGAAGACAAGTACTTTAACTTGTTCGAGAAATGGGATCAAAGAAGAACAATATGGTCAGAACCATGATTGCAAAAGAACAAATCCCAGAGACCGGATGATATTATATCAAGGAAGTTATTATTACAAGAAGCTTACATGATAGGATCTACATCGTTTCCACGGGCATGAACATAAAGTTCAAGGTCGACTCCCACTTCTCCAATGCACAACCTTCCATTCACTTCTCGCTTTCCATAATGTTGTAGTGTTGAAATTTTATCTGTCTAAACACCAAAAAAGTAAGACTCGTTAAAACTCTCGGGTTCAAACGGATTATGGGAGGCATAGTTTCAACCCATAGGGGCATCTTAGGAACCTATTCCACAAACTTCAGAAGTAAACAACACCAGCTCGAAAGCAGAGCATGGTTGACAAAAGGAGAGGATACAATTACCAAAGACATTATGTATCTGAGAAAGAACTTCACGAGGTCCTTGAATATGAAGGACACTGTCGGATGATAATCCAATAATGGATCCGATGATCCACAACGGAGCTGATGTGAGTATCGATATTCAATCAGAAGAAGAAATAATGCAGAGGCATCGGATTTTGGAAATATCTGATAATTCCAAAGCTTAAATGCAAAGGAATTATGATTTCCAATTCGGGGGATCAGAAGCAGATGCTTTAATCAAAAGATAAGCAAGTTGAAAATACATAGACCGACAATCATTCATTGTTTGATTTGCCGAGAACTAGCTCATGCCCGGAGTGGAGTCTGAGCCAGAAGGATAAATAATTACTAGGGAATAACTAATGAATGTGTGCATTCACGTGCATGTTGAATCAATAGGATAAGAATGAAAATCTCACACGAGTTTAAAGAATATTGTTAGACATATGGAATTAACCATAATGCAAGACGATAAGGAAAAACAGGAGCAATAGGCTACTGAGGATTATCGGAAGATCGAATAGTATTCAAAGAATTTTGTGATACATATGAACAACTGGGGATGAACGAGTCCCCGATAAGTGTGACAAATTATTCGTAGGGTTATTCAGGTGGAAAAGAGCTGCAAGGCAGTCGGAAAAATATTCTTGAAAGTCGGAGAATACTTTCGGGTATCTTGTAATATCAAGAACAACTAGGGATGGAAGTATGAACAGCGAGCTATGCAGTTATCCATAAGGATTCAACGGTGTTAAGGGATTGCAAAAGATATGGACACAAGTTTTCGGGAGTAGATCGAAGATTATCTTCGAAGTCTTCTCGTGAAGCAGGCAACCATCCGGAATGAAGGGGCTCTGCGGGGAAAGTCGTTACGAGAACCTAATGTAGTTAGTAAATTCATTTAACTCGAATAGAAGAGAGAACAGAGTCCCAGAGTACAGGTGAGGAGTAAAAGATCCTAATACCACCCAATGGCGACGTGGGCCCGTAAGACACATAGCCAATGTTAGTAAAAGTTTTTCAGTGACTAGACTCAACTTCGGCCAAGGAGTTGGAAAGGGGGCTACCTACAGGCAGTCGGCTCTGATACCAACTTGTGACGCCCCCTATTCAATCGTACACTAATCATACACGCAAATGTGTATGATCAAAATCAGGGACTCACGGGAAGATATCACAACACAACTCTAGACACAAATTAAAATAATACAAGCTTTATATTACAAGCCAGGGGCCTTGAGGGCTCGAATACATAAGCTTGAATACACAAGAGTCAGTGGAAGCAACCACATCTGAGTACAGACATGAGTTAAACAAGTTTGCCTTAAGAAGGCTAGCACAAAAGCAACATCGATCGAAAAGGCAAGGCCTCCTGCCTGGGAGCCTCCTAACTACTCTTGGTCTCGGCATCCGTCATGTGGTAGTAGGCACCCTCGGGGTAGTAGTAGTAGTCCTCAAAGGTGTCATCTAGCTCCTGGACTCCGTCATCTGGCTGCATCGTCCGAGAAGAATGGAAAAGGGGGAAAAGAGGGAGCAAAGCAACCGTGAGTACTCATCCAAAGTACTCGCAAGCAAGGTTCTACACTACATATGCAACATTATAAAAGGAAGGCTGTATAAGTGGACTGGGCTGCAGAAATGCCAGAATAGAGAGAAGGCCTAGACCTATCGAAGACTAGCATCTTCTGGAAACCACCATCTTGCAGCAACAGGAGGGAGTAGAGTAGCATAAAGTAAGTAGTAGTAGTGTTATCAACCTTGGCCAGAGATCCTTTCTCGACTCCCTGCGAGAAAGCAATCCCAGAGCCATACTATCCAGTTCTCATCACAATCCAATTCTCATCACAAGTATCCAGTTCTAGTTGTATCGATCGGGATACAACTCCAAGTGTCCGTTACCGTAGGACAGGCTATCGATAGATGTTTTCTTCCCTGCAGGGGTGCACCAACTTACCCACCACGCTTGATTAACTCCGGCCGGACACACTTTCCTGGGTCATGCCCGGCCTTGGCCAAACAATACGCCGCAACCCGACCTAGACTTAACACAGAGGTCAGCACGCCGGACTAAACCTATGCTCCCAGGGGTCATGGGCCATCTCCCGGAACTCCTCAAGACGTTATGTCGCTGCCGGTGAGCAGACCTAGCTACCTCCTTTAAAAAGGCAGGTGCTTACCAGTCCAACCAGGCCGCTACGCTCGATCGGCGACGTCTATTAAGCTTCGGCTGATGTATACGACACAGAACGCCCATACTATGCCCACGTGATGGTTAGTGCTATCAGGCCAGAGGCCCCTCGGATCAAATATCCAAATCGTAGTGGATTAGGAACGCGCGGTAACAAGCAGAGACTCACGAAAGATGTGACCTCGTTGCCCCGTCTCGAGGACTTGCGGCAAGGGCTAAGAATGCCCGACCACGCCTCGTAATTATCTCTCGGGCACCTTCCATGTCAACCCGACTCCACATCACTCGCAATTATGCTCGCGCGGGTACCCCTCAGGGTCGACCCGTATTTAGTAACATGGTTCAGTGTAAAGTCATAGTAATCATAGTAACTGTGTGTCTAAACATCAAGAGGAAAATCCGAGGAATCACCCCCGGTGAATTCCACTCGATGTAATCATCAAGGTGAACGTAAGAGGAATCACCCCCGAGGTTCACACTTGAGGGGTTGCACGACAGAGTCGTATCGGAAGTGGTTAAGGCGGAATCACCCTCGATGACCATGACCGAATAGCTACACTACAGGGTTAACATCAGAAGTGTTGTGGAGGTCTCACCTCGGCACTCGATAGTAACCCAGCAGTGTCGAGCAACTAAGGGGAAAGTGATGTGCGGTGTCGGGGCCTCGTCTTCGATCCCGTTGATCGGGTCTTCAATGATGAAGCAGGGGAAACAAGGACAAGGTGGGGGTCACTGATGCATCACTAACCAACCTATACTAAGCAGTTTAGGATAAGCAGGTAAGGTAACAATAAGCAGGTTACAAAAGCAGGCTATGCATCAGAATAGGAGCAAACAATAACAATAGCAAAATCTAATGCAAGCATGAGAGAATGGAATGGGCGATATCGGGATGATCAAAGGGGGGCTTGCCTGGTTGCTCTGGCAAGGAGGGGTCGTCGTCAACGTAGTCGATCATAGGGGCATCATCGGTCTTGGGGTCTACCGGAGAGAAGAGGGAGAAGAAACAGTAAATAAAAAGCAAACATAGCATAACGTGGCAATATGTTGTGCCAAGTGTGACCTAACGTATGGCTACACGATATAGGTGAAGGGGGAATTCAACCGGGAATGTTTTCCCGGTTCCGGACCTGTGTCAGACAAATGACCGGAGGGGGAAAGTTCCATGTTCGCTATGCTAGGGAGGTGTGGTTGACAAACGGACTGCATATTCGGATTCGTCTTGTCGTTCTGAGCAACTTTCACGTACAAAGTATTTTCATCCGAGTTACGGATTATTTTATATTAATTTCAAAGTTTAATACATTTTCTAAAATTCTGGATTTAACACTAATTCGAAAAATTAAATGGACTAACAGCTAGGTGCACCCGAAAATATACCCAGTAGTGTGTGTTAGAGGCTGACAGTGGGGCCACGATCAAAGTCAACAGCCCAGGCAGCGTTGACTGGTCAAAGTGAACAGTACAGGTGGGTCCCGGCTGTCATTGACCCATGATTTTTCAGATAATTAAATAGTAACAGTTAACAGGGGGGCACGTGTCATACTCTGTAATTGTTGACTAGTGGGTTAAATTAAAAGAGGTAGTTAGTGGGGGGTGGACCCCATACGTTAGTGAAACAACCACATGGGGATTTAATTTCTAAAAGGGGATTAGCATCTAATCTAGATAGAGAGATGGCCGGTCCGTACGTGAAGTGGCCTTGGGCCATGCCTGGGACGGACACACGCTCGACTTGGCCATGGCCGAGCGCGGTCAGAGGAGGTGCAGGGCGAGGACGAGGATGGTGCACCGGCTGGCCGAGGTGAAAGCAGGCTAGGCACAAGGCCAGGGCGCACACGGAGCGGCCAGGGCGCCGGCGCGGTTGTACGCAGATAGCAGCAGGCAGCGGCGGTCGTAGGGAACAACGAGCAGCAGCGGCGCCAACAACAGAAGCAACGCACGAGCAGCACATCAGCGACATGGGCAGCAACACCAGCAGTAGGAGCGGCAGCTAGCGACTAGCAACAGCAGAGGGCAGGCACGCAGGCGTGCGTGCACGCGCACGCCGCGGCCAGGGCGAAGGCGAGCCCAGGAAGGAGCGGACAGGGGCACACGAGATTCGGACCGGGCATGGCAAGCCGCGAGCGCGAGCTCGGTCGCAGGGGATCCGTCGTCCTACGTCAAGAGGAAAACATGAGGGGGAGTGGCCGAGTGGGAAAACCGAGGAGAGCTCACTACGGGGAGGTCGTGGACGAGCTCAAGGGGGTTGGGGACGCACGAGGACGGCCAGAGGCGAGAGGGTCGACGATGTGGACGACGATGACCGTGGTTGGGGAAGAAGGCCGATGGCGACGGCTCCAGTTGCTCCGGCTTGACCTGGCGCTTGCGGACGGTGCAGAAGAGGACGGCGGTGCTCCTCGACTTCCTCCTGAGCACCGGGGAGGCTAGTGGCCGCGAGCACGACAACGGCACGACAATTGCGGTCGGGCGACAGAGGAGGGAAGAGAGCGAGCGAGGAGGATGGGGAATGGGGATCACTGTTTTGGTTACCGGTCGAAGTTTCAAGATTTCCCATGGTTTCCGCATATTTCCATGCCCCTCGGTAAATCGCCATACCGAGCAAAAAAATACCATTTTTTTTGAATTTTTTTAATTTAAACACTCGATTTACTGTAAAGTACGTAGGATCTAATTAATGCCATGAGAGTTGGTTCTGGCGTGTTGGTAGCAACCTAGTTCCTGTTTGGAGAGGTCTCTGGTTCGAATATTCGTCCATTCACTTATTTGAATTCAAAATTCAACTACAAAATTCGCTCAAAATATTCTCGGTATTTATCAGTAACCATGGTAACCACATTTACCAGCCCCCCTCGGTAAAATTGCCTCATTCGGTAACCAAAACCTTGATGGGTATTAGGGTTCGTCTCGGCGCTCGGGGTGGATCTTATCCATCTCCAAGACAAGCGGATGGCCGACACGGCGCCACCAGAGGCATGGATGGTGTTCGCACACGAACACGTCACCATGTACCTCCAACGCCGAGGGTGATGCACCGCAGCTCACGTCGAAGGAGACCCGGCCGGAAGCGCGGTACGCAGGCAATCCGGCGGGTGCTTTTGAGAACCCGAAACCCCACACGCCCGGGAGGGACCCCGTCTGGGCGCGCGGCGGCTATGGGCTGCCCTAGGTCGACCTGATCGCCCCTAGGGCCTCGAGGTTCGCCGCCCTGCAATGAAGAAGAACGAACGAAGAACGAGGGAGAAGAAGAACTAGGGTTAAGGAGAAAAGATAAAAGATAAAAAGTGGTAGATGATTTGTTCGATTGTGTGTTGTTCAATCGGCCGTCACCCCTTACGTATATAAGAGGCGGCTGGACTTCCCGTGCAAGGAAAGGCTTGCATTCACGTCCAAAACCCTAGTCAAATTCGGATTGGTTTTGTCCGAACTTTTAAAACTGTTCGGTTTAAACTGGCTGAATCTTGCGGGCCACATTTGAGGTAGTAAACGACCACGGATGGAAACGAGCCCAAAAGCAATCTTGATTGTTTCGAAGAGACGAACAACTTTTATGTTGAACGTTTTTTGATCAGAGGCCATCTTGAGGGAGTTTTCGGCTGTTTTCCGAACTCTGCGGCACAAAAATCCAAAACCCGGACAAACACCCCCGGAGTGTCCGGCCATCCTTGGAGAAATCCAAAACCCGGATGGTCATTCCCGGAGTGTCCGGCCATCCTGATGCACTCGTGCGTTTCCAGCTGTAAATTTTGCATACGAACTCCGGTTGAGACGTTTCTTATATCAAAATCGACCGTTTCGATGAGACGAAAACAATTCGTGTAGATCATTTTTCCGTTTGAGGTCTTCTTGGGGGCCTAATCTGCCAAACTGTACTCTGAATATAAGATCTTAGTACTTTGAGCATAGTTTCGGACTTCGAGATGAAACCGGACGGCGATGGCCCAAACTTCAAAGATGTTCATATCAACAATATGGAACTCTTTCGTGTAGAACACTTCTCCATTTGAAGCCATCTTAAATAAGTTCTTGACCGTGCCAAAATCTGGTGTCAACATATGCCCCCCTGTTTTTCGGCAAAGCTTGTGTGCCGAAAAATAATTTGCACATATCTTGCACTGAGGACGATGTCAACACTCCATCGGTCATTTGTATGTGCTTAGGACAATAAGTATATATCAGCCATTGCTTGTTTGAACCTCTTGATGCAACTTGGGTGAAAACTTCTCAACTTCATTAACAATCCGATGATAAAGTTACATAAACATGTATCTCAATGTCATCCGTCGAACCATATTGTTCACCCTTTTGCTAGGATTTTGTAGATAATCAACAATAAACTTTCTCCAATCCTTACTTCCGCCTGCATAAAAATTTCATTAGTGGCCGAAGCTGTGGACTTCGGTTCGGCCTTACCTATGTTGACAAGACGAAGCATCGGCTATTGAGAGAAATGCAATACATTGATTAACATAGTAGCCGAATGGTTGCTGTGCCAACTCTTTCAAATTGTCATGTCTAGATATATGAACAATTTTAAAGCAACCCAAGGTAAATCTTGCATCTAGTCATACCAAAAGATAAACTATAAGTGATTCGTCAAAACATTGATAACCCTTGGATATTTGTTGTACTACTAATAACGAATCACTGGAAGCCTCAATATGTATAGCACCTATAGCAAGGCAAAGCTCCAATCCGAATAACAAATGCATATTCGTCTTTGATCATTGTGCAAAAATATCTTAAGCGGCATGAGGCTTCACAAACTAGCTCCATATGGAGATAAATAAACAACACCAACACTTTGGCCATTGCTACAAATTGAACCATCAAAATATAATCTCCATAGTAATAGAGAGACAAGGCTAATATCACTTAACATGTACCTTGTCTCGGTTCCAATTGAACTAAGGACGATGTTAGAATTCCACACCGGCCATGATCAGATAGTTTCTTAGGACGATAGTTAAGTATCAGCCATCACCATGAGGTTCATGTAGAATTCATCCATTAAAACATGTATAGCCGAAATAAACAAATAAAATAGCAATAAAATATTTCGGCCCCTTTGTCTTAGCAACAAAAATGTAACTAACCAAATGTATAGTGATTTGGTAATACTCTGTCATCATATAGAAAATTATGTTGCATCCATGGATCAAAATAAGTCCATGGAGGTTAACTGATCATACCTGTGGATGAATTCCATGGCAAAGGCATCAATGGCATTGTTGAAGAAAATGGATGATGTGCTAACCGAAGATTTTGATGTTGTGATGCACACCTTCGGCTTAATTGTTTGTTGCTTCCATCCTTCTCTTTCTTCACTTTTATTGTACTTGTTGCAATTGAAGCATGCACATCGTTTTTGTTTTGATTGATCCTCTTGGGAACCCATGCCATGTTCCTCTTTCTCAGCTCTTGTGCACTAAGATTTTGTAATTCCTTCTTTTGCCAATACGATAAGCCGAGTGGGAATCTCGGTTGTGATTCCGTTTTGACCAATGGCAATTCTTTTTTGACCTTGTGCACTCTCAACTTCTTTTCTTCAGATTTGGCACTTTGACTCTTAACAATTGTAGCCAATGTTAATACTTTCATTGGCTCTTTTTCATTTGAGATCAAATCTGAAGTAGCACTCTTACGACCATCTCTTTTAACGCGGTAAACTTGTTTGACTACCTCTTTCTTATTCCTTGAGCTCTGGACCGATTCCTTATGATTGAAACGGTCTCTAACATGTGATTGTTCAAATGTTGTTTTTCTCGGAGCTGCATAATAATTGCGAGATGGTCTAAAATAAGATGGAGAATGTGCCCTTGTATCATACATGTCCCATGATAGATATGGATCTACATGATCATAGGGAGGCATCCACGACATTTGCATTGGCGGCCCAGAATAAGGATATGAATATGTTGCATACAAATTCTCACTTTGCCAATACCGATCCTTATATTTGTGCCTTGGGGGTGATCTTGGTTTCTTTGCATGATTCAGCCGATAAGTATTATTCTCTTCACTCTTCTTTTGATATTTATCCAATAGTTCAACAAAGGTGATCTTTGATCTCTTACACTTGCGCTTATTTCGGCCTTTATTTTCTTTTTGTTTGCTTTCATCGATCATTGGATTTGCTTGCTGCCCCCCAGTCCTTGGCATCTCCATTGTAGCTTCGATGGAATTCTCGCCCTCAAAATTATGTTCATTATGATCTTCAACAACTTCTTTATTTGAAAGCTTAATCCCATCACCTGCAATTTTTACCTTCTCTTTCAATGGATTGGCTTGAAGCAGCCGATGCAAAAACTTTCTGCCATCGGGACCAATCGGAATAGACTGGTCATCTTTTGGTGTCTCAACAAATTTCAATCGTCCTTTATCAATGGCCGATTTAACTATTTGACGAAACATATTGCAATCCTCAAAACTATGCTTGAACGAATCATGCAACTTACAATACATTCGTCCTTGGATTGATGGCTTGACATGGTGATCAAGAATTCTTATGTAATTATTTTTTAGCAACAAATCAAATATTTGATCACACATGCTTGAATCGAAGGTATACCTTTTGTTTTCTAGCCGATCTTTTTGTGAGAATGGCTTTGGAGTTAAGCAAATGAATGGTTCAGATTTGGCATCTTCCCATTCGGCTATGAATTCTCTTTCGCATTCATTTTTTGATGTCCTTAAATAAGAAACTATACTAGCATCGGTTTTCCCAAAAGATTTTAACCTTGGCTTTAAATTTCTGAAACAAAGATATTTAGAACATACATGTCTCAGTTGAGACCAAGTGCAAGCCAAGTACAAAATAAACAAAGCTACCCAACTAGATATGAACTTTAGACAAAGAAACACGGAAAACTTTGGCTGTAACAATAAGTCATTATCGGTCTTTATAAATGGCGCAATAGGTTGACCGGTATGTTCCGTAACAATTTCATTGCTAACAAGTAAATTACCCTTCTTCATTGGTCTTTCAAAATTACTTATGAGGGTTTTTCTAATAGATGCATCGACAATAATGTTTTGACCAAATCTGAAAATAGGTAAATTACTCGCTATGCATACCTCTTCAAATATGTTGGGAGAGCATGATGGTGATGCCACTTGAAGAACATCTTGCTCCATCTTTGGATGGCTCCCCAACACCTTGTCATCATCTTTTTCTTGATTCCGTGCATCATTGCTTTGAAGATCCATGTCAGCCGAACTTCGTTCGGCTACTTGTTCTTGTCCTTGAGGCTTGTCAATGGCACGGAACTCATAGGGCAGGAAGTAGGTTCCATTAACTTCGGAAAAATCAAATATGGTTGTTTTGCTATGCTTTCCATGCCCTTTCTCAACAATGCTTGCCTCTTTGGATTTGATGAACTCAGAATATATACTACTTGATTCGGCTTTTCTAATAATCGAATTTTCTTTGTTACCTGAATCAACAACTTTATCTTTTTGAATTTGCGAGGCTTCTCGCTTTCGTCTAATTTTGGCCCACATCTCAGCTTGGCGAGCTTTAAACTTTTTCATCTCAATTTCCATCCACTCGTCATAAGATTGCCCCCCAATACTTTGAGACTCTTTCGGCAATGAGGTGCCGAAACTTTGCGATTGTTTAGGTGGTATACTGGATGGTACAACACTGGGCGACTGCATCATTTGCACAACTCTAGCTTTTACAGCAGCAAAATCATGAGGCTTCCCACCTTCTATTAGTTCCTTGCGAATAGAGTTGCACAAATCCCAAGAGAATGTAAGCTTATTCTTAATTACCCAGTCTGGATATGGTTGGCCCCCAATGCTTTTAGACTCTTTCGGCAATGAGATGTTGCTGAAATTCTATAATTGTGTAGGGGGTACATGATATGCCACGGTAGTAGGTGAAGGCATTTGTGCTCCTGCAGAAGTTTCACTTATTCGGCCATGACCATGAAGGTGCGGAGCCGAATTATGGACATCAACAGTAGCATATGGTGCAAAAAAATAGTAGCATTAGGTGTAGCATATGATGTTTGAGGGTAATTGGCTAAATAACTAGTAGTAACATGGCCAATTCCCCTATCCATCGGCACGTTTGGATTAACGTACTGCAAGTTATTTGCCGATGAATAAGAACTTGAAACACTTTGTTGCATACCATTGGAAGTTCCTACATAGGGTGTCTCAACTTGATTAACCGAACTCATCATGTTATTCATCGGCATATAAATTTGTGGGGTTGCCGATGCATGGGAGTTGGGATACATATGTTGCATGTTGCTAAAATTATATGAAGTAGAATCATGGATATTTTGTTGCATCGGCCCTTGCACATAATTAGATGCATGATTGATAAAGCTAGGGCTAGCAGATACATTATGCTCATTAGATGATCTAGCCACAATATATGCATTATTTGCATCTACATATGTGAATTGGGTATTCATATTACTTTTGTAGATTGCAAACCCTAGATAACGATCTCTTCGTAGCAAGAACGGGCCGGAGACCGTTCAAAGCTTCGTCTCCAGCGGAGTCGCGAAAAATTGTGTTCGCACATGAACACGTCACCGTGTACCTCCAACGCCGAGGGTGATGCACCGCAGCTCACGTCGAAGGAGACCCGGCCGGAAGCGCGGTACGCAGGCAATCCGGCGGGTGCTTTTGAGGACCCGAAACCCCACACGCCCGGGAGGGACCCCGTCTGGGCGCACGGCGGCTATGGGCTGCCCTAGGTCGACCTGATCGCCCCTAGGGCCTCGAGGTTCGCCGCCCTGCAATGAAGAAGAACGAACGAAGAACGAGGGAGAAGAAGAACTAGGGTTAAGGAGAAAAGATAAAAGATAAAAAGTGGTAGATGATTTGTTCGATTCTGTGTTGTTCAATCGGCCGTCACCCCTTACGTATATAAGAGGCGGCTGGACTTCCCGTGCAAGGAAAGGCTTGGATTCACGTCCAAAACCCTAGTCAAATTCGGATTGGTTTTGTCCGAACTTTCCAAAACTGTTCGGTTTAAACTGGATGAACCTTGCGGGCCACGTTTGAGGTAGTAAACGACCACGGATGGAAACGAGCCCAAAAGCAATCTTGACTGTTTCGAAGAGACGAAGAACTTTCATGTTGAACGTTTTTTGATCAGAGGCCATCTTGAGGGAGTTTTCGGCTGTTTTCCGAAGTCTGCGGCAGAAAAATCCAAAACCCGGACAAACACCCCCGGAGTGTCCGGCCATCCTCGGAGAAATCCAAAACCCGGATGGTCATGCGCGGAGTGTCCGGCCATCCTGATGCACTCGCGCGTTTCCGGCTGTAACTTTTGCATACGAACTCCGATTGAGACGTTTCTTATATCAAAATTGACCGTTTCGACGAGACGAAGACAATTCGTGTAGATCATTTTTCCGTTTGAGGTCTTCTTAGGGGCCTAATATGCCAAACTGTACTCTGAATATAAGATCTTAGTACTTTGAGCATAGTTTCGGCCTTCGAGATGAAACCGGACGGCGATGGCCCAAACTTCAAAGATGTTCATATCAACAATACTGAACTCTTTCATGTAGAACACTTCTCCATTTGAAGCCATCTTAAATAAGTTCTTGACCGTGCCAAAATCTGGTGTCAACAAATGGGCGCCACGCCCTGGTCTCTGCCTCTCCCCTGCGAGCTAGGAGAAAAGGCCGGCCAGGTGGGCTGGGCCTGGTACAGTGTAAGTACTGGGCTAAAGTGAACAGGAGGTTTCTTTCCAATTTTCTCATTTCCTGTTTTCCTCTTTTATTTAATAACAGAGATAGAAAATGATTATTTAAGGTAACCAAAAGAGCCGAGAAAAATGTGAGACTTTATCCTATTAAATAGTTTGCATTTTTTAGGCAGTGCCACAAAAAGTTTGGAGGCCAGAGGAATCCATTTGCATTTTTCACAAATAAAATAGCACTTTAAAATGCTGAAATTGCATTGTAATAATTGCTACAGTCCATCTTAGCTCTTAGGTGATGTTGTTTTCCTTAACAATTAAATGTTATGGAATTTTGGCTAAAAGATGAACTATTTTGTAGCAACTTTGGTGCAACTCCATATTTCACTTGCAAATTGAATTTCATTTCAAAGTGGAGATTCAAATGATATTTGAATCGAAGTTGATCAAGCACTGTTTAGCAAAACGACCAGCTTTAATCACAGTGGGTTACTGTAGCATGACACTGTGGGTCTTATAATGCCTTACTCTGTTCTTATGAACTTAATACTCGGTCGATGTGTGGAGTAATAGTAGTAGATGCAGGCAGGAGTTGGTCTACTTGTTGCGGACGTGATGCCTATATACATGATCATGCCTAGATAATCTCATAATTATTCGCTATTCTATCAATTGCTCGACAATAATTTGTTCACCCACCGTAATACTTATGCTATCTTGAGAGAAGCCACTAGTGAAACCTATGGCCCCCGGGTCTATCTCTTATCATATTTATTTCCAATCTACTTTTATTTGCATCTTTACTTTTTGCATCTATATTATAAAATACAAAAAATATATTTTATCATACTATCTCTATTAGATCTCACTTTCGCAAGTGGCCGTGAAGGGATTGACAACCCCTTTATTGCGTTGGTTGCGAGTTCTTTGTTTGTTTATGTAGGTGTGTGGGACTTTTGAGGAACCTCCTACTAGATTGATACCTTGGTTCTCAGAAACTGAGGGAAATACTTACGCTACTATTGCTGCATCACCCTTTCCTCTTCAAGGAAAACCAACGCAAGCTCAAGACGTAGCAGCTGGCCAAACATACATGTTGCTATGTGTGGATCTTCATATCCGCTAGATCAAACCGGTCGTTCATCCATGGGGAATCACCGCCATCATAATCGTAGCATCTTTTTCTCCACGGATCTCCATGTCCGCTGGATCGTGTCAGTTGCCCAGGCGCTGCAGCTAATCATGTATGGAAGGAGCGGCTACAACAAGAGCATGTGTGGATGATCTTGTGAGCTAAATCCAAGAAGATTTCATGGCGGTGCAGTCATGTAGGGGAGGAGAGGAGGTTGCTCGACCAAAAGGTTCAGGGCATTCGTAGGCAGACGTGGTGGCGGTGTGAGGATGGAGCCTCCATTGGTCAATAGGAAAGTTATACGGGAAAGCTTTTTTAGGGTACAGAAAGTTACGGGGAATTGATGAGAAGATTTATGGAAACCTTTTTATACGGGGAATAGATCAATAGAAAAGGCCCAGGGAAAATTAGTACATGGCATTGGTGGGTAATTCTGTCAACTCTAATCTACCGGTTGTGGTTATTTGGTCTGATAAATTAAAGGTCGGATGTTTCTAATTATTGTGTGATTTTCTAGACTATTTCTCTTTTTCTGGTTATCCCGTTAACCCCGTTAATTACTTTTTATATATAATAGATGCTATTTGGGTGAAATAATGATACCATACCAACTTTTAACCTTTTCAGAGTTAATTTGTAGTGCTTTTCAATTTCAGGGTCATTTAGCTCAAAAAATGAAATGCCTTTGTAATAGATGAGTTTTTGTCCGAAATCGTGATACTTCGAAAGAGATTGTGCATTTTGTCCACGAAGTGCATCCAATTTTTGCCGTGACCCTCTAAACTTTTTAGCACATGCTATATGGGTGCATTGATGATACCATGCCAACTTTCAAGGATTTCATAGTTCATTTCAAGTGATTTTCAATTTCAAGGTCATGTAGTTCAAATTAGTAAATGCATGAAAAATAACAAATGAAGTTAGAAGGGGTTGAAAATTGATGACGTGGCTTTGAATGGTGCATACTGAACGCACAAAAAGTCTGGAGTTGAAATATGTTTAAAAAATGAAATGCCTTTGTAATAGATGAGTTTTCGTCCGAAACCCTGATACTTCGAAAGAGATTGTTCATTTTGTAGACGAAGTGCATCCAGTTTTTGCCGTAACCCTCTCAACTTTTTAGCACATGCTATGTGGGTGAATGATGTTACCATGCCAACCTTCAACCTTTTCATAGTTCATTTGTAGAGATTTT
Organism: Aegilops longissima; assembly: GCA_021605205.1. Lineage (NCBI taxonomy): Eukaryota > Viridiplantae > Streptophyta > Magnoliopsida > Poales > Poaceae > Aegilops > Aegilops longissima. The sequence goes on along the minus strand of CM038682.1, from coordinate 98,575,539 downwards.
CAATTTCAGGGTCATTTAGCTCAAAAATTCAGTAAATGCATGAAAAATAGCAAATGAAGTCAAAAAGGGTTGAAAATTGATGACATGGCTTTGAATGGTGCATATTGAATGCACAAAAAGTCTGGAGTTGAAATAAGTCTAAAAACTGAAATGCCTTTGTAATAGATGAGTTTTCGTCCGAAACCCTGATACTTCGAAAGAGATTGTCCATTTTGTACAGAAGTGCATCCAGTTTTTTCCGTAACCCTCTCAACTTTTGAGCACATGCTATGTGGGTGAAATGATGATACCATGCCAACCTTCAACGTTTTTATAGTTCATTTGTAGTGCTTTTTAATTTCAGGATCATTTAGCTCAAAAAATCAGTAAATGCATGAAAAATAGCAAATGAAGTCAGAAAGGGTTGAAAATTGATGATCTGGCTTTGAATGGTGCACACTGAACGCACAAAAAGTCTAGAGTTAAAATAAGTTTAAAAAATGAAATGCCTTTGTAACAGATGAGTTTTCGTCCGAAACACTGATACTTCGAAAGAGATTGTCCATTTTGTACATGAAGTGCATCCAGTTTTTGCCGTAACCCTCTCAACTTTTTAGCACATGCTATGTGGGTGAAATGATGATAGTGTTGGAAATATGCCCTAGAGGCAATAATAAATTAGTTATTATTATTATATTTCCTTGTTCATGATAATCTTTTATTATCCATGCTATAAATGTATTGATAGGAAACTCAGATACATGTGTGGGTACATAGACAACACCATGTCCCTAGTAAGCCTCTAGTTGACTAGCTCGTTGATCAATAGATGGTTACGGTTTCCTGACCATGGACATTAGATGTCGTTGATAACGAGATCACATCATTAGGAGAATGATGCATGTGATGGACAAGACCCAATCCTAAGCCTAGCACAAAGATCGTGTAGTTCGTATGCTAAAGCTTTTCTAATGTCAAGTATCATTTCCTTAGACCATGAGATTGTGCAACTCCCGGATACCGTAGGAATGCTTTGGGTATACCAAACGTCACAACGTAACTGGGTGGCTATAAAGGTGCACTACGGGTATCTCCGAAAGTGTCATTGGGTTGGCACGAATCGAGATCGGATTTGTCACTCCGTATGACGGAGAGGTATCTCTGGGCCCACTCGGTAGGACATCATCATAATGTGCACAATGTGACCAAGGGGTTCATCACGGGATGATGTGTTACGGAACGAGTAAAGAGACTTGCCGGTAACAAGATTGAACAAGGTATCGGGATACCGACAATCGAATCTCGGGAAAGTACAATACCGGTAGACAAAGGGAATTGAATACGGGATTGATTGAATCCTCGACATCGTGGTTCATCCGATGAGATCATCGTGGAACATGTGGGAGCCAACATGGGTATCCAGATCCCTCTGTTGGTTATTGGCCGGAGAGTTGTCTCGTTCATGTCTATGTGTCTCCCGAACACGTAGGGTCTACACACTTAAGGTTCGGTGACGCTAGAGTTGTTATGGGAAATAGTATGTGGTTATCGAAGGTTGTTTGGAGTCCCAGATGAGATCTCGGACATGACGAGGAGCTCCGGAATGGTCCAGAGGTGAAGATCGATATATTGGACGAAGGGTATTGGAGTCCGGAATTGTTCCGGGGGTACCAGGTGATGACCAGCGTGTCCGAAAGGGGTTTCAGAGGCCCCGACAAGCTTTGGGGGGGCTTATGGGCCAAGTGGAGAGGGCACATCAGCCCACTAAGGGGCTGAGCGCCCCTCCCACCCCATCTCACGTAACTGGAGAGGTGGGCGCCACCCCTAGGGCAGCCGCCTCCCCGGCTTGGGGGCAAGTTTCCTAGGGGTTGGGGGCGCCAAAACCCATTTAGGGTTTCCCCTATGGCCGCCGCCCCCCTAGGGAACCCTAGGGTGCCTCCCCCTCCTCCCTTCCCCTATATATAGTGAGAGAGAGAGAGAGGCAGCCGCACCTTCCCGGGCGCAACCTCTCCTCCTCCAACCCTCCTCCTCCTCCGTGGTGCTTGGCGAAGCCTGCTGGGAGAACCACAAGCTCCATCACCACCATGCCGTCGTGTTGTCGGAGTTCTCCCTCAACTTCTCCTCTCCCCTTGCTGGATCAAGAAGGAGGAGACGTCCCCGGGCTGTACGTGTGTTGAACACGGAGGCACCATTGTTCGGTGCTTAGATCGGAATCAACCGCGATCTGAATCGCTGCGAGTACGACTCCATCAACCCCGTTCACTTGAACGCTTCCGCTTAGGGATCTACAAGGGTATGTAGATGCACTCCCCATTCCCTCGTTGCTAGATTACTCCATAGATTGATCTTGGTGATGCGTAGAAAATTTTGAATTTCTGCTACGTTCCCCAACAGATAGCATGCCAACTTTCAACCTTTTTCAGAGTTCATTTGTAGTGCTTTTCAATTTCAGGGTCATTTAGCTCAAAAAAATCAGTAAATGCATGAAAAATAGCAAATGAAGTCAAAAAGTGTTGAAAATTGATGACATGGCTTTGAATGGTGCGTATTGAACGCACAAAAAGTCTGGAGTTGAAATAAGTTTAAGAAAATCAAATGTCTTTGTAACAGATGAGTTTTCGTCCGAAACCACGATACTTCAAAAAAGATTGTCCATTTTGTACACGAAGTGCATCCAGTTTTTGCCGTCACCCTCTAAACTTTTTAGCACATGCTATTTGGGTGAAATAATGACACAATTCCAACTTTTAACCTTTTCAAAGTTCATTTGTAGTGCTTTTCAAATTTCAGGGTCATTTAGCTCAAAAACATCAGTAAATGCATGAAAAATATCAAATATAGTCAGAAAGGGTTCAAAATTGATGACGTGGCTTTGAATGGTGCATACTGAACACACAAAAAGTTTGAAGTTGAAATAAGTTTTAAAAAATGAAATGCCTTTGTAACAGATGAGTTTTCGTCCGAAACCCTGATACTTCGAAAGAGATTGTGCATTTTGTCCACAAAGTGCATCCTATTTCTGCCGTAACCCTCTCAACTTTTTAGCACATGCTATATGGGTGCATTGATGATACCATGCCAACTTTCAACCTTTTCATAGTTAATTTGTAGTGCTTTTCAATTTCAAGGTCGTGTAGTTCAAATCAGTAAATGCATGAAAAATAACAAATGAAGTTAGAAGGGGTTGAAAATTGATGACGTGGATTTGAATGGTGTATATTGAACGCACAAAAAGTCTGGAGTTGAAATAAGTTTAAAAAATTAAATGCCTTTGTAATAGATGAGTTTTCGTCCAAAACCCTGATACCTCGAAAGAGATTGTCCATTTTGTAGACGAAGTGCATCCAGTTTTTGCTGTAACCCTCTCAAATTTTGAGCACATGCTATTTGGCTGAAATGATGATACCATGCCAACCTTCAACCTTTTCATAGTTCATTTCTAGTGCTTTTAAATTTCAGGGTCATTTAGCTCAAAAAATCAGTAAATGCATGATAAATAGCAAATGAAGTTAGAAAGGGTTGAAAATTGATGACATGGCTTTGAATGGTGTATACTGAACGCAAATAAAGTCTGGAGTTGAAACAAGTTTAAAAAATGAAATGCCTTTGTAATAGATGAGCTCTCGTCCGAAACCCTGATACTTCGAAAGAGATTGTCCATTCTGTACACGAAGAGCATCCAGTCTTTGTCGTAACCGTCTCAACTTTTTAGCACATGCTATTTGGGTGAAATGATGATACCATGCCAACTTTCAACCTTTTTCAGAATTCATTTATAGTGCTTTTCAATTTCAGGGTCATAAAGCTCAAAAAATCAGTAAATGGATGAAAAATAGCAAATGAAGTCAGAAAGGGTTCAAAATTGATAACGTGGCTTTGAACGGTGCATACTGAAAGGACAAAAAGTCTGGAGTTGAAATAAGTATAAAAAATGATATGCCTTTGTAACAGATGAGTTTTAATCCAAAACTTTGATACTTCAAAAGAGATTGTCCATTTTGTACACGAAGTGCATCCAGTTTTTGTCGTAACCCTATCAACTTTTTAGCACATGCTATCTGGGTGAAATAATGATGCCATGCCAACTTTCAACCTTTTCATAGTTCATTTGTAGTGCTTTTCAATTTCAGGATCATTTAGCTCAAAAAAATCAGTAAATGCATGAAAAATAGCAGATGAAGTCAGAAAGGGTTGAAAATTGATGATGTGGCTTTGAATGGTGCATACTGAATTCACAAAAAGTCTGGAGTTGAAATAAGTTTAAAAAATGAAATGCCTTTGTAACAGATGAGTTTTCGTTCGAAACACTCATACTTCGAATGAGGTTGTCCATTTTGTACATGAAGTGCATCCAGTTTTTGCCACAACCCTCTCAAATTTTTAGCACATGCTATGTGGGTGAAATGATGATACCATGCCAACTTTCAACCTTTTCATAGTTCATTTGTAGTGCTTGTCAATTTCAGGGTCATTTAGCTCAAAAAAATCAGTAAATGCATGAAAAATAGCAAATGAAGTCAGAAAGGGTTGAAAATTGATGGCCTGGTTTTGAATGGTGCATACTGAACGCACAAAAAGTCTGGAGTTGAAATAAGTTAAATAATGAATTGCCTTTGTAATAGATGAGTTTTCGTCCGAAACCCTAATACTACAAAAGAGATTGTCCATTTTGTACACGAAGTGCATCCAGTTTTTGTTGTAACTCTCTCAACTTTTCAGCACATGCTATGTGGGTGAAATGATAATACCATACCAACCTTCGACCTTTTCATAGTTCATTTGTAGTGATTTTCAATTTCAGGGTCATTTAGCTCAAAAAATCATTAAATGCATGAAAAATAGCAAATTAAGTCAGAAAGGGTTTAAAATTGATGACGTGGCTTTGAATGGTGCATACTAAACGCACAAAAGGTCTAGAGTTAAAATAAGTTTAAAAAATGAAATGCCTTTGTAACAAATGAGTTTTCATCCGAAACCATGATACTTCGAAAGAGATTGTCCATTTTGTACACGAGGTGCATCCAGTTTTTGTCGTAACCCTCTCAACTTTTTAGCACATAGTATGTGGGTGAAATGATGATACCATGCCAACTTTCAACCTTTTTCAGAGTTCATTTGTAGTGCTTTTGAATTTCAGGGTCATTTAGCTAAAAAAACAGTAAATGCTTGAAAAATAGCAAATGATGTCAGACATGGTTGAAATTTGATGACGTAGCTTTGAATGGTCCATACTGAGGGCACAAAATGTCTGGAGTTGAATAAGTTTAAGAAATTGAAATGCCTTTGTAACAGATGAGTTGTCGTCCGAAACCATGATACTTCGAAAGAGATTGTCCATTTTGTACACGAATTGCATCCAGTTTTTGCCATAATCCTCTCAACTTTTTACCACATGATATTTGGGTAAAATAATGATACCATACCAACTTTCAACCTTTTCAGAGTTCATTTGTAGTGCTTTTCAATTTCAGGGTCTTTACCTAAAAAAATCAGTAAATGTATGAAAAATAGCAAATGAAGTTAGAAACGGTTGAAAATTGATGACATGGCTTTGAACGGTGCATATGAGCGCACAAAAAGTCTGGAGTTGAAATAAGTTTAAAAAATGCAATGCCTTTGTAATAGATGAGTTTTCGTCCGAAACCTTGATACTTCGAAAGAGATTGTCCATTTTGTAGACGAAGTGCATCCAGTTTTTGTCGTACCCTTCTCAACTTTTTAGCACATGCTATGTGGGTGAAATGATGATACCATGCCAACCTTCAACCTTTTCATAGTTCATTTGTAGTGATTTCCAATTTCAGGGTCATTTAGCTCAAAAACAATCAGTAAATGCATGAAAAATAGCAAATGAAGTCAAAAAGGGTTGAAAATTGATGACGTGGCTTTGAATGGTGCATACTGAACGCACAAAAATTCTTGAGTTGAAATAAGTTTAAAAAATGAAATGCCTTTGTAATAGATGAGTTTTTGTCCGAAACCCTGATACTTCGAAAGAGTTTGTCCATTTTGTACAGGAAGTGCATCCAGTTTTTGCCATAACCCTCTCAACTTTTTAGCACATGCTATGTGGGTGAAATGATGATACCGTGCCAACTTTTAACCTTTTCAGAGTTCATTTATAGTGCTTTTCAATTTCAGGGTCATATAGCTCAAAAAATCAGTAAATGCATGAAAAATAGCAAATGAAGTCAGAAAGGTTTGACAATTGATGACGTGGCTTTGAATGGTGCATACTGAACGCACAAAAAGTCTGGAGTTGAAATAAGTTTAAAAAATGAAATGCCTTTGTTACATATGAGTTTTCGTCCGAAACCCTGATACTTCGAAAGAAATTGTCCATTTTGTACACTAAGTGCATCCAATTTTTGTCGTAACCCTCTCAACTTTTTAGCACATGCTATGTGGGTGAAATGATGATACAATGCCAACTTTCAACCTTTTCATAGTTCATTTGTAGTGCTTTTCAGTTTCAAGGTCATTTAGCTCAAAAAATCAGTAAATGCATGAAAAATTACAAATGAAGTCAGAAAGGGTTGAAAATTGATGACGTGGCTTTGAATGGTGCATACTGAACGCACAAAAAATCTAGAGTTGAAATAAGTTTAAAAAATGAAATGCCTTTGTAAAGATGAGTTTCCATCCGAAACTTTGATACTTCGAAAGAGATTGTCTATTTTGTACACGAAGTGCATCCAGTTTTAGCCGTAACTCTCTCAACTTTCTAGCACATGCTATGTATGTGAAATGATGATACCATGCCAACTTTCAACCTTTCCAGAGTTCATTTGTAGTGCTTTTTCAATTTTAAGGTCATTTAGTTCAAAAAAATCAATAAATGCATGAAAAATACCAAATGAAGTCGGAAAGGGTTGAAAATTGTTGACGTTTGTCCGAAGCACACAAGTACACGTTTCAAAAGCCAAAACACATAAGCACCCTAACTATTACAAAGATTCCCCATGGTTTGTCCAAAGTGGGACTTTCAAGATATATAAGTCCGGAAACTTACTAGAGAAGAAAGTGATGACAGTAAATCCGGTCACATCCTAGAGTGGGATCTTTGGGTGTGAAAATTTTTCTTCGCGTGTGTCCCTTTGTGCCGTAACCATGGAAAATCTTCATCATTTAATTAGATACTCGGGTCAACATTCACTGTGAAGGGAGCAATTTCATGAAACTTTTCATAATCTTCTGACATGTCTGTCTTGCCATCCGCTTGGTCGATGTTTCTTTTCCCTGAAATAACTATGTGGCGCTTTGGCTCATCGTATGATGTCTTCGGCTCCTTATCTTTTCTTCTTCTCAGCTTGGTAGACATGTCCTTCACATAGAAAACCCACGCCACATCATTGCCTAGGACGAATGGTTCGTCTGCGTACGCAAGATTGTTGAGATCCACTGTTGTCATTCCGTACTGCAGGTCTTCCTTTACACTGCCTCCTATCATATTGACCCATTTGCACATAAACAAAGGGACCTTCAAATAACTTCCATAGTCAAGTTCCCATATCTCCTCTATGTAACCATAATATGTGTCCTTTCCCCTAGTGGTTGCTGCATCAAAGCGGACACCACTGTTTTGGTTGGTGCTATTTTTATCTTGGGTGATCATGTAAAATGTATTCCCATTATCTCATACCCTTTGAAAGTCATTATATTCGAAGATGGTAACTGGGACAGCAAGTACATGTCATCTTCAATAGCGTCGTCATGCATGGCACGTGTCTGCAACCAATCGGCAAAAGTCCTTGTTTGTTCACATGTAATCCAGTCTTCAGACTGCTCTGGGTATTTGGAGCTTAGAATATTCTTGTGTTCCTCCATATACGGAGCCACCAAGGTGGAATTTTGTAGAACTTTTTAGTGTGCTTCAGTGAGAGAATGCCCGTGCATACATATTATTTGATCCGGTCCTAGCGTGCCATTTCCACCCAGTCTGCCCTTATGCCGCGATTCAGGAACACCAATCGGCTTAAGGTCAGGAATAAAGTCAACACAAAACTCAATGACCTCCTCATTTTCATGGCCCTTAGAGATGCTTCCTTCTGGCCTAGCATGGCTATGAACATATTTCTTTAAGACTCCCATGAACCTGTCAAAGGGGAACATATTGGATAGAAATACAGGACCCAGAACGGCAATCTCTTCGCATAGGTGAACTAGGACGTGCGTCATGATATTGAAGAAGAATGGTGGGAACACCAACTCGAAACTGACAAGACATTGCACAAAATCATTCTCCAACCATGGTACGATTTCTGGATCGATTACCTTCTGAGAGATTGCATTGAGGAATGCACACAGCTTCACAATGGCTAATTGAACGTTTTCCGATAGAAGCCCCTCAATGCAACTTGAAGCAGCTGTGCATAATCACGTGGCAGTCATGAGACTTTAGGTTCTAAATCTTTTTCTCTGCCATATTTATTATTCCCTTTATATTCGACGAGAAGCCAGACGGGACCTTCATACTGAGCAGGCATTCAAAGAAGAATTCCTTCTCTTCTTTGGTAAGAGCGTAGATGGCATGACCCTGATGTATGCCGTCCTTTCTGTGCATACATTGCTGGTCCTCCCGCGCCTTTGTTGTATCTTTTGTCTTCCCATACACGCCCAAGAAGCCAAGCAGGGTCACGCAAAGATTCTTCATCACGTGCATCACGCCGACTGCAAAGCGGACCTCTAGCTCTTTCCAATAGGGTAGGTCCCAAAATATAGATTTCTTCTTCCACATGGGTGCGTGTTCGTCAGCGTCATTCGGAACATATTTTCCGCCAGGAACCTTTCCAAAGATTACCTTCAAATACTTGACCATATCATGTACATCATCACCAGTACGGTGGTGAGGCTTCGTCCGGTGATCTGCCTCACCTTTGAAATGCTTGCCTTTCTTTCTTACGGGATGCCTGCTCAGAAGAAATCGACGATGTCCCAGGTACACATTCTTCTTACAGTTATCCAAATATATATTGTCGATATCATCCAAACAATGCGTGCATGCGCGGTATCCTTTGTTTGTCTGTCCTGAAAGGTTACTGAGAGCAGGCCAATCATTGATGGTCACAAATAGCAATGCATGTAGGTCAAATTCCTCCTGTCCGTGCTCATCCCACGCACATACACCTTTTTCATTCCATGGATGTAAGAGTCCTTCAACTAATGGCCTTAGGTACACATCAATGTCGTTTCGATTTCTTAGGGCCTTGTATGAGCATTGGCATCATAATGAACATCCGCTTCATGCATGTAACACCCGGATGATTAGGGAACAGTAATCACCCCGGTTCTGTTAATTAACTACTTGTTGATTCGAATCCGTCCTAAAACAAAAATAAAAACTAGATCAAACGAAAAAGGGTTTCGAAAATAAATTTTAAAATGTTCGGGGGCTGTTTAAAATAACTAACCTAATATTAGTGGGGTGCACTAATTTTTACAAAATGCCAGAGCATTTTAAATAAACTAAAAACAGAAAAAGAAAATAATAAAAAGAGAAAACAAAATAAATCGAGAGGGGAAGACCCTGCCCAGCCAGTCGGCCCCTCCCCATCGCCCATTCCCTTTTCCCTGGGCCGCCCAGCCCCCCCTACCGCATAACCCCCACCCCGCTGCTAACCCTAGCCGCCACCCCACCTCCCCACGCCCTCCCTCGCCTCTCCCGATCGGATCGGGGCGGAGATCCCACCCGACCGAACCACCCGCTGTTCCCACCTCGGGCGGCCGCCCGGTCCGCTCGGCCTCCACCTCCCGACTTCGCGGCCTGGCGCTTCCCGACCTCCTCCCGACGGTCTCCCCGCCCCCATCGAGCCCACCGCCTAGGCCCTGCCCCCTGTGAGGCTCCCTCTCTCCCCACTTCCCCCACGACGACGGTTCCGGCCTCCACAGACCAACCCCGCCCCTCTCCCTTCACACCGTGGCCCCGACCGCCCGTCGCCCGGCTCGATCGCCCATGCACACAGACCGCCCCCCCCACGTTCCCTCTCCTTCCTCCCTCCTGCCGGACCCGACAGTCCCAGCCACCGCATGGTCTCCCCCTTTCCTTCCTCCGACGGCGATCCGGCGCCCTAGCGGCGCCCAGAGCCCTCGTTCCTCCCCGTTCGGCGCCCTCGCCCGCCCCCGACCGAGCCCCTCGTTCCCCCCACAGGGCGCTGCCACTGCCCGAGCCCCACCACCTCGCCTCGCCGCCTCGCCCGGCGCCGGCCACCGGCCAGCCCCGCAGTGGCCTCGGCCGCCTCGAACGCCTCGATCGCGCCCGATCCCCCTAGATCGCGGCGACGATTCGGACATCGCCCATAACGCCCGCTAACCAGACGCCATTAGGCCTTGGGCCATGACGTGGGCCCCACCCCCAAAAAAAAAAAGAACGTTTTAAATTAAAACAGAAATTAAAATGGAAATGAAAATGAATAAAATTAATTAACTAACTAATTAATTAATTAATTAATTGAGTAATTAATTAATCTAATTAATTCTTGATTAATTAACCTAATCATTAATTAAATTAATTAAGCAATTAATTAATCTAATTAATTCTGAATTAATTAACCCTAATCATTAATTAACTTAATTAAGTAATGTTAATTAAATCTGATTAGGTTAATTAGTCATTATTGAATGACATGCGGACCCACTGTCGAGGTTGACTCACCAACCTCGTTGATCGATGACGTCGGCATGACATCATGTCGATGTCATAAATGCAATTTCGAAATTAATTAAATAATTAATTAAAATTCCGTAAATTAATAAAATCTTTTATAAATCATATCTTTTAATCCGTAATCCGGATTAAAATAATTTCAACATGAAAGTTGCTCGAGCGACGAGGCGAATTCGGATACGCAGATCCGTTCGTCCACCACACGCCTCTAACCTATCGAACCTGCAAACTTTCCTCTCCGGTTCATCCGTCGACAGACGTCCGAACAGGAAAACTTCCTGATGTTTTCCCCTAACCAAGACCCCCTCATGCCACGTTAGGGCACGCCTAGCATCGCTTCTTGTCATGTCATGCATCGATATGCATCTGTTTACTTTGTATTCATTGTTTCTTCCCCTCTTCTCTCCGTAGACTACGAGACCGACGCAGCTGCGGTGGCGGTTCGACTACGGTGTTGACGACCCTCTCTCTTGCGAGCAACCAGCAAGCCCCCCTTGATCACCAGATATCGCTTACTCTTATCTACACTGCTTGCATTAGAGTAGCATAGCATATTCTTGTTTTCAGATACTCCTATACTTTCTGCATAGCCTTGTCCTTGTAACCGTTGTTACCTTACCGCAATCCTATATGCTTAGTATAGGATGCTAGTACTTTCATCTGTGGCCCTACTTTCTTGTCCGTCTGCGTGCTATACTATCGGGCCGTGATCACTCGGGAGTTGATCACGGTATATACTATATATACTTATACATGATACATGTGAGAATAAAGTCGGTCGGTGATGGAGCACCATGAGTGGATCTTTGTGGCGGAGCGGCAGGCAGGTTGAGACCGCCTAGGAGAGGTGGGCCTGGCCTGTTCGGCGTTCATGGTTACTTAACACGCTTAACGAGGTCTTGGTATTTGATCTGGGTTGGCTACGAGCTTATACGCACTAACCATCTACGCGGGAGTAGTTATGGGTATCCCGCGTCGTGGTATCACCGGCACTTCAGACGTCGTCGGCGACGGAGCGCGCTACCGGATTGGACTGAACGCTGATGGGCTAGGTCGCTTCGGCACGTCGCATACGTGCAGGTGTGCTTTCGGCGATGGGCCCGGACCCTGCACTTCGCTTAGGTTTAGACCGCGTGTTGGCCTCTCTGTTGTGCCTAGGTGGGGCTGCGGCGTGTTGATCTTCCGCGGCGGGCATGACCCAGAAAGTGTGTCCGCCAAATGGGATCAAGCGTCTTTGGTAAGATGGTGCACCCTGCAGGAAGTTAATCTATTCGGATAGCCGTGATCTTGATAATGGGACGACTTGGAGTTGTACCTTGAGCTTATGACAACTAGAACCGGATACTTGATAAAACACACCTTCCAAGTGCGGATACAACGGTGGTCGCCTCGCTCGTGGATATGAGCGGGGATTGCGGGTAGGATTATTGCTATATGATGTTACTTGGAGGACTTCGTTGTCCTCTTCATGCATGCAAGATCGGTGTCGAAGCGTAGTCTTCGTTAAGACTAGCTATCCCCTCTTATTCGGCATTCTGCAGTTCAGTCCACCGATATGGCCTTTACACATATATCCATGCATATGTAGTGTAGCTCCTTGCTTGCAGTACTTTGGATGAGTACTCACGGTTGCCTTGTTCCCCTTTTCCCCCATCTCTACTCGATTGCTGCAACAGACGATGGAGCCAGGAGCGACGCCACCGCCTCGGCGACTACTACTGGAGGCGCCTACTACTACGTGCAGCCCACGACGACGACCGGGAGTGACCTAGGAGGATCCTGCGGAGGCCTGCTCCTCTTCGATCAGATCCCGGTTTGTGCTAGCCATCTTATGGCACCTTGTTTAACTTATGTCTCAGTACTCAGATATTGTTGCTTCCGCTGACTCGTCTATGATCGAGCACTTGTATTCGAGCCCTCGAGGCCCTGGCTTGTATTATGATGCTTGTATGACTTATTTTATTTGTAGAGTTGTGTTGTGATATCTTCCGTGAGTCCTTGATCTTGATCGTACACATTTGCGTGCATGATTAGTGTACGATTGAATCGAGGGCGTCTGAGTTGGTATCGAGCCATTGCTGTAGGAATCCCCCTTCCACACTCCTTGGCCGAAGTCGAGTCTAGACATTGCAAAAACTTTTACTAACTTGGCTGTGTGCCTTACGGGCCCACGTCGCCATCGGGTGATATTAGGATCTTTTACTCCTCGACCTTTACTCTGGACTCTCTTCTACTCGGGTTAAACGATTTTACTAACTATCACTAGGATCCCGTGACCGCATTCACCCCGAAGATGGATATAGCCTTAGTTGTTTTTGGAATTGTATTTGAACAATTTCCACCCTGTCATTTGACTCCTTTGAAACGTCTTTGTTTTCAGATGGAACCCACGAGGCAGGTCGTGCGCCACACGACGGCCATTGGTGCCTCGGGATCACCTGCGGTGCTAGCCGAGATGATGACCTATCTGGGTTATCGCTGGCACCCCGAGTACACCGTCTATGAGGAGTACCAGGACTATAACCAGGAGCAGTACCGCGCCATCGTCCACCTCTACTCTCGGGAGTACGAGTCCACTACTGTGCTGCACACCGCACATGGTGTTGGAGTGACCATCGATATGGCAGTCCACGATGCTGCTTATGCTGCTCGACACGTCTTCGTGCGAGTCGAGAGTTGGACACCTCCCCTTCGGGCACATTGCTATCGCGTCGATGTTGGTGAGGAGGGTTACTACTGCTGCCTACACCATCGTCACCAGAGAGCCCTTCCACCATCGAACTTTGTTACGCATGCGATGGGCTGGATCGAGCTAACCGAGCTCTTCGCCACGAGTTGTACATCACCCGTCAGCACCTCTACCGTGCTCTGACGCTGATGCACCCCTTTGTCCGATCCGGAGAGCTGCCGCGTTCTGCGATCTACCCAGCCAGGACCGTGATGCCCCAGGGTGTCGGTTGGCCAGACGTGGGAGGCTACTCTCCTCACTTGGCCCTTTTCGCCACCGGGCGCCGGATTCAGCACCGAGTATCCGCGGCCCCAGTCACTGACGTGGAGGACTATCCACTGCCGCACTACCAGCTTTCAGGCTACAGCTACCTCCACAGTACCGCGTGGGACTGATGTAGACTTGCTTGTTAGTGTTTGATGTATTCGCCGTGAGCCTGCGTGCCGCCTATGATGTAGTAGTCTATGTACTGGACTCTATGTATCGAACTCTATGCATGCTTCCTTTTGTAAGATATGCCAACTACTATGTAGTTCCCATCATGCTGCTTTCATTATGCATGTTTCATCATGAATGATTCCTGTCTCCTGCTTGGTTTCTCAATTGCTGAACTACCCCTGTTATATATTAGCAGGATGGTTAGGCCAGCAGGTCGTGGCCGTGGTGCCAACTTCCCACCACCTCCTGAGTACATGGCTGGTATGATCCAACAGCTCGAGATGAATCGCCATTTCATGGAGAACATGATGGCTCAGTTCCCTCGCCCGAATATGCACCAGCACCCAAACGGGACAACTCTGCAGGATTTCATACGCCTGAACCCTAGCGTGTACCGCAGCTCAACTCAGCCACTGGATGCTGATGACTGGCTCCGTGACATCACCTATGAGATGGAGTCTGCTGATGTAGCCCCTGCCAGCTATGTCACTTTTGCTTCCTTCTTCCTGAAGGGACCCGCAGCTCAATGGTGGGACAGCCACCGGCGCACTCTGCCAGTTGGAACACTCATCACCTGGCCAGACTTCCAGGCTGCCTTCCGTGCCCGCTTCATCCCTCAAGGGGTCATGGACCGGAAGAAGCGTGAGTTCCGCAACCTCACCCAAGGCAACAAGACTGTTGAAGCCTATCAGCGAGAGTTCTTGGACTTGTCTCGCTATGCTGAAGAGGATATTGCAACTGATGCACGCAGACAGGAGAAGTTCCGTGACGGTCTTCAAGCTGACATCAAGCTCGCACTCCTAGTGCACGACTTTGCTGATTTCGCCACCTTGGTGAACAAAGCTATCAACGTCGAAACTGGTCTGCAGGAATACCAGAGCTCTAACAGGCGCAACCGTGACACGGGCTCATCTTCGGGCCCGTCCTCGCAGAAGCGCAAGATATGGATTCCCAACAGCATGTACCAGCCGAATGCACCTGCTTCAAAGCAGAACTATGCTACACCTCGTCTGCCTACAACTAAGCAGCCGAAGCTTCCAGCTCCACCACCCCAAGCTCCTGTTCCCACACCCAATAATGGCTTATGCTTCAGGTGCGGACAGCCAGGGCACCGTGCTAGAGAATGCAACCAGAACCAGAATCAACTGGCCCTTCCAGCAGCTGGCCGTGGAAACAACCAGAACCGCAACAACACTGGCAAGTCTTATGGGCAAGCTCAGGCCAACCACGTTGATCTGAACGAAGCTCATGACCAGCCTGCTACTGTGATGGGTACACTCCTCGTAAACTCGAGACTGCATCTGTTTTATTCGATTCAGGAGCATCGCATTCATTCATGTCTGAGGACTTTGCATACAAGCACGACGTTAAGTGTGAAGAGATGAACTCTTCGGTAGTGGTAAAAACCCCATTGGGACAATGTCAAACCTCCATGGTTGGCGTCGACGTCCCCGTGGAAATCGAAGGGTTGGAATTCTATGCCTCCCCCATTATCCTGAAGACGTCTAACATCGACCTCATTTTGGGGATGGATTGGTTGAAAGCACATACGGCGTCGATCGTTTGCGCCACTAAGACCGTCCATCTGCTGCACCCTTCTGATGAAATCGTAAGCTACAATGCTCGTTTGGTTCAAGATGCCGAGGCAAGGCTCTATGCATTGAATGCATTGAACGCCGCACCCCTCGAGGGAATTGAAAACATTCCTGTCGTTTGCGATTTCCAAGACGTCTTTCCTGAAGAACTTCCAGGGATTCCCCCTGCTAGAGCTGTCGAATTCGTCATCGACTTGAAACCAGGCACCACTCCTATAGCCAAGCGTCCCTACAAGATGCCGCCGCATGAACTCCTTGAGCTAAAGGAGGAAATCGACAAATCTCTTCAAAGCGGCTTCATTCGCCCAAGTTGCTCACCTTGGGGAGCACCTTCTCTCTTTGTCAAGAAGAAGGATGGGACAAACCGATTGGTCCAAGACTACCGTCCTATAAATCAAGCTACCATTCGAATAAGTATCCTCTTCCTCGGATCAATGATCTTTATGATCAATTGGCTGGTTCGTCAGTGTTCTCGAAACTCCGACTTGAGGTTGGGTTACCACCAGATCCGTGTTCGTGAGGAGGATATCCCCAAGACCGCATTCGTGACTCGTTATGGATCTTACGAGTACACGTCCATGTCTTCGGCTTAACCAATGCTCCAGCCACCTTCTCCCTGATGAACTATATATTCATGGATTACCTCGACAAGTTCGTCGTGGTTTATCCGGATGATATCTGATCTATTCCAAGAATGAAGAAGAACATGCTGAACATCTTCGTCTTGTCTTTGGAAAAGCTACGAGAGCATCAACTCTATGCCAAGTTCTCCAAGTGTGAATTCGGCTTCCGAAGTAACCTACCTTGGACATGTCATCTCTAAGGATGGTATTGCCGTCAACCCCGAACGAGTTCAGGCTATTCTCGATTGGACTCCTCCAAGAACGTTAAGCAAGTCGAAGTTTTCTCGGTCTCGCCACTATTGCCGTCGATTAGTCGAGAACTTCTCCAAGATTGCCGAGCCTCGACTAACTTGTTGCATAAGGCGTCAAATTCCAATGGATGATAAATGTCGGAAAGTTTCCGGGCACTCAAAGACAAGTTGACGACTGCCCGATGCTAGCTCCTCCCGATACTAAGAAGGACTTCGTCATTTATCGCGACGCATCTCGTCAAGGTTTAGGCGGTGTCCTAATGCAAGAGCGCAAAGTGGTTGCTTATGCCTCTCGACGATTCGCCCTCACGAGGAGAACTACCCAGTTCATGACCTCGAACTTGCTGCCGTCATTCATGCGCTAAAGCGATGGCGACATTACCTTCTCGTAATCGTTGCGAGATCTTCACCGACCACCAAAGTCTGAAGTATCTGCTTACTCAGCCAGACCTGAATCTCCGTCAGCAGAGATGGATGGAGACTGCTGCAGACTTTGATTTGGGTATTTCCTATCGCCGAGCAAGGCTAATGTAATGGCTGATGCCTTGAGCCGCAAGTCTTCTGCAACCACCTTGAGTTCACCAAGTTCAGCCCCACTTGTCGAAGAATTCAGAAAGCTGAACCTCCATATTGTTCCTCCGGTGCACTCGCCCCCTCCTCCGGAGTTCCGCAAGATGAATCTCCGTGTTGTTCCCAGTGGTTCTCTCTATACCACGGCTGTTGAACCCGATCTCGTGGGCACCATAAAGACAATGCAGGATTTGACTCAAGTCTACAAGCTTAAACAAGACATCGGAAAGGAAATCCTCATCCTTCACTATTGCGATGATGGCGCCTTGTACTTCAAAGGCCGCCTAGTGGTGCCGTGTAAGAAGGAAAATCTGAATATGACTCGGAAGGTTATGCAAGAAGCTCATGATACGCCTCTATGTATCCATCCTGGCAGTACAAAGATGTATCAAGACATTCGCCAGAGATTCTGGTGGTCTAATATGAAGCGTGACATTGCTCGCTATGTTTACGAGTGTGACGTTTGCCGTCGTATCAAAGCAGAACATCAAAGGCCTCTTTGGAACTCTGCAGCCTATCTCTATTCCCGAATGGAAATGGGACCATGTTGAAATGGATTTCGTCACTGGATTTCCCAAATCGCAGAAAGGTAATGATGCTATTCTGGTCGTCATTGACCGGCTTTCTAAAGTTGCACATTTTCTGGCGGTCAAAGAAACAATCACTACTAGCCAGCTTGCAACTCTCTATATGTCCAGAATTGTTTCACTTCACGGTATTCCACTGGTTATCACCTCGGACCGTGGCAGCTTATTCACTTCAAGATTACGGGCAAGTTTTCAAGAAGCTATGGGTACTCATTTATCTTTCAAGATCTTGCTTTTCATCCGCAGTCTCAAGGGCAAGTTGAGCGTGTCAACCAAATTCTCGAAGACATGCTTGAGCTTGTGTCGCCTCATTCGCAAGAAATGGGAGGAATCTCTCCCGTATGCTGAGTTCTCTTATAATAATAGCTATCAAGCTAGTCGAAGATGGCCCCTTGAAGTGTTATATGGACGAAAGTGCGAACCCCTCGAACTGGTCGAAATCGGGAACGTCCACTCTTGGTCCGGATATTATCCAACATGCCGAAGAACAAGTCCGCATTATTCGCGAGAATCTCAAGACTGCTCAGTCTCGTCAAAAGAGTAATTATGACCGTCATCACAAAGACATGGTCTATCAACCTGGCGAAAAGGCCTATCTTCGCGTTACACCAATGAAGGGTGCTCACCGCTTTGGGATCAAGGGCAAGTTAGCGCCTCGCTATATTGGCCCTTTCACTATTCTGGAAAGGCGTGGAAAAGTGGCATATCAACTGGAGCTTCCGTCGAACCTTTCTCAGGTTCACGATGTGTTCCACGTGTCCCAACTCCGACGCTGCTTCAAGGACCCAATTGAGCGATGGACCATGAAGTGCTCGAATTGCAGCAGACCTCTCCTATAAAGAGCATCCGGTCCGTATTCTCGACCAAGCTGAACGCCGCACACGTCGGAAAGCGATCAAGTTCCTCAAAGTCCATGGTGAATCACTCAAAGATGAAGCCACACAGGAGCGAGGATCGCCTACGAGATGAATATCCGCACTCTTTCCTTCTACCTCCTAAATCTCGGGGCGAGATTTCTTGTAGTGGAGGAGATTTGTAACACCCGGATGATTAGGGAACAGAATCACCCGGTTACATTAATTAACTACTTGTTGATTCGAATCCGTCATAAAACAAAAATCAAAACTAGATCAAACGAAAAAGGGTTTCGAAAATAAATTCTAAAATGTTCGGGGGCTGTTTAAAATAACTAACCTAATATTAGTGGGGTGCACTAATTTTTACAAAATGCCAGAGCATTTTAAATAAACTAAAAACAGAAAAAGAAAATAATAAAAAGAGAAAACAAAAATAAATCAGAGAGGGGGGAAGACCCCCCTGGCCCGACCAGTCGGCCCTCCCCATCGCCCATTCCCTTTTCCCTGGGCGGCCCAGCCGCCCCCCGCATAACCCCCCCACCCCGCTGCTAACCCTAGCCGCCACCCCACCTCCTCCCCACGCGCCCGCTCCTCGCCTCTCCCGATCGGATCGGGGGCGGAGATCCCACCCCGACCGAACCACCCCGCCGTTCCCCACCATCGGCGGCCCCCGCCGCCCCGCCGCCGGAACCCCTCTCCTCCTCCCCATCGCCGCTGAACGCCTCCCTCCTCCCTCCGTCGCCCCGAGCCCGAGCGATCGCCGCCCTGGGTCCGGCTCGGCCTCCACCTCCCGACTTCGGCGGGCGCGCTTCCCGACCTCCTCCCGACGGTCTCCCGGCCCCCATCGAGCCCACCGCCTAGGCCCCCCCCTGTGAGGCTCCCTCTCCCCACTTCCCCAAGACGAGCGACGGTTCCGGCCTCCGCGCAGACCGAACCCAGCCCCTCTCCCTTCGTCGCCGTGGCCCGGCCGCCCCGTCGCCCGGCTCGATCGCCCGTGACCCCCTGCAGCCTCCCCACCCCTGCTTCCTCTCCTTCCTCCTCCTGCCGGACCCGACCGCCCGCCACCGATGGTCTCCCCCCCTTTCCTTCCCCCGACGGCGACTCCTCGGCGCCCTAGCGGCGCCCAGAGCCCCTCGTTCCCACTGCGTTCGGCGCCCTCTGCCCCCCGAGCCCCCTCGTTCCCCACATGCGGCCTTCCACCGGCCGAGCCCCCACCCTTCGTCGCCTCGCCTCGCCGGCGCCGCTGCCGCCGGCCCGCCAGGCCGTGGCCTCGGCCTGCCCCAATGGCCTCGGCGCCCCGAACGCCTCGATCGCGCCCGATCCCCTAGATCGCGCCGATCGATTCGGGCATCGCCCGCAACGCCCGCTAACCGCACGCCCGTTAGGCCTTGGGCCACTGACGTGGGGGCCCCACTCCCCAAAAAAAACAAAAAGAACGTTTTAAATTAAAACAGAAATTAAAATGGAAATGAAAATGAATAAAAATTAATTAACTAATTAATTAATTAATTAATTAATTGAGTAATTAATTAATCTAATTAATTCTGGATTAATTAACCCTAATAATTAATTAAATTAATTAAGCAATTAATTAATCTAATTAATTCTGAATTAATTAACCCTAATCATTAATTAACTTAATTAAGTAATGTTAATTAAATCTGATTAGGTTAATTAGTCATTAGTGAATGACATGCGGGACCCACACATCGTGGTTGACTCGGTCAACCCTATTGATTGATGATCGCGGCATGACATCATCTTGATGTCATAAATGCAATTTCGAAATTAATTAAATAATTAATTAAAATTCCGAAATTAATAAAATCTTTTATAAATCATATCTTTTAATCCGTAATCCGGATTAAAATAATTTCAACATGAAAGTTGCTCGAACGAGCGAGGCGAATTCGGATACAGTCCGTTCGTCCACTACACGCCTCTAACCTATCGAACCTGCAAACTTTCCTCTCGGTTCATCCGTCGGACAGACGTCCGGGCAGGAAAACTTCCGGATGTTTTCCCCTAACCAAGACCCCCCTCATGCCACGTTAGGGCACGCCTAGCATCGCTTCTTGTCATGTCATGCATCGATATGCATCTGTTTACTTTGTATTCATTGTTTCTTCCCCTCTTCTCTCCGTGAGACTACGAGACCGACCAGCTGCGGTGGCAGGTTCGACTACGGTGTTGTGACCCTCTCTCTTGCGAGCAACCAGCAAGCCCCCCCTTGATCACCAGATATCGCCTACTCTTATCTACACCGCTTGCATTAGAGTAGCATAGCATATTCTTGTTTTGAGATACTCCTATCTTCTTTGCATAGCTTTGTCCTTGTAACCATTGTTACCTTACGCAATCCTATATGCTTAGTATAGGATGCTAGTACTTTCATCTGTGGCCCTACTTTCTTGTCCGTCTGCGCGTGCTATACTATCGGGCCGTGATCACTCGGGAGTTGATCACGGTACATACTATATATACTTATACATGATACATGTGAGAATAAAGTCGGTCGGCCGATGGAGCACCCATGAGTGGATCTTTGTGGCGGAGGCGGCAGGCGAGTTGAGACCGCCTAGGAGAGAGTGGGCCTGGCCTCGTTCGGCGTTCATGTTACTTAACACGCTTAACGAGGTCTTGGTATTTGATCTGGGTTGGCTCTGAGCTTATCGCACTAACCATCTACGCGAGAGTAGTTATGGGTATCCGGCGTCGTGGTATCGGCCGGCACTTGAGACGTCGGCGGACGAGCGGCGCGCGCCGGATTGGACTGGACGCTGATGGGCTAGGTCTGCTTCCGCACAGACGCATAGCGTCTTGGTGTGCTTTCGAGGCGATGGGCCCAGACCCTGCGCGCTTAGGTTTAGACCGGCGTGTTGGCCTCTCTGTTGTGCCTAGGTGGGGCTGCGGCGTGTTGATCTTCAGCGGCGGGCATGACCGAGAAAGTGTGTCCGGCCAAATGGGATCAAGCGTCTTTGGTAAGATGGTGCACCCTGCGGTGAAGTTAATCTATTCGGATAGCCGTGATCTTGGTAACATGACGACTTGGAGTTGTACCTTGAGCTTATGACAACTAGAACCGGATACTTGATAAAACACACCCTTCCAAGTGCGGATACAACGGTGGTCGCCTCGCTCGGGGATATGAGCGAGGGATTGCCGGTAGGATTATTGCTATATGATGTTACTTGGAGGACTTCCGTTGTCCTCTTACATGCATGCAAGATCGGTGTCGAAGCGTAGTCTTCGTTAAGACTAGCTATCCCCTCTTATTCTCGGCATTCTGCAGCTCAGTCCACCGATATGGCCTTTACACATATCCATGCATATGTAGTGTAGCTCCTTGCTTGCAGTACTTTGGATGAGTACTCACGGTTGCCTTGTTCCCCTTTTCCCCCATCTCTACTCGATTGCTGCAACTGACGATGGAGCCCAGGAGCGAGGCGCCACCGCCTCGGCGACTACTACTGGAGGCGCCTACTACTACGTGCAGCCAGCGGCGACGACTGGGAGTGACCTAGGAGGATCCTGGCAGGAGGCCTGCTCCTCTTCGATCTGTATCCCAGTTTGTGCTAGCCATCTTATGGCACCTTGTTTAACTTATGTCGTACTCGGATATTGTTGCTTCCGCTGACTTCGTCTATGATCGAGCACTTGTATTCGAGCCCTCGAGGCCCCCGGCTTGTATTATGATGCTTGTATGACTTATTTTATTTGTAGAGTTGTGTTGTGATATCTTCCCGTGAGTCCTTGATCTTGATCGTACACATTTGCGTGCATGATTAGTGTACGATTGAATCGAGGGCGTCATAATGCACAACCAAGGAGGAAGGTTATACATACATAGAGTCACTGGCCAGGTGCTATGATTGCTCCTCTGCTCCCCAAAAGGATTAATGCCATCTGCGCTTAGACCAAACCATATGTTCCTTGCATCACATTCGAAGTCCTCCCAGTACTTTCTCTTGATTTTTCTCCACTGTGACCCGTCAGCGGGTACTCTCAACTTCCCGTCTTTCTTACGGTCTTCTCTGTGACATCACATCAACTTGGCATGCTCTTTGTTTTGGAACAAACATTTCAACCATGGTATTATAGGAGCATACCACATCACCTTGGCAGGAATCTTCTTCCTGGGGCGCTCGCCCTCGATATCACTAGGGTCATCGCGACTGATCTTATAGCGCAATTCACCGCATACCAGGCACGCATTCAAATCCTCGTACTCACCGTGGTAGAGGATGCAGTCATTAGGTCATGCATGTATCTTCTGCACCTCTAATCCTAGAGGGCAGACAACCTTCTTTGCTTTGTACGTACTCTCGGGCAATTCGTTGTCCTTTGGAAGCATCTTCGTTAACATTATCAGCAACTTTCCAAATCCCTTGTAAGATACACCATTCTTTGCCTTCCATTGCGGCAATTCCAATGCGGTGCCTAGCTTTTTCTTGTCAGCTTTGCAATTTGGGTACAACAATTTCTTATGGTCCTCTAACATGCGCTGCAACTTCAGCCTCTCCTTCTCAATTGCGCAGTTTCTCTTTGCATCGGCAATGGCCCGACCTAGATCATCAGCGGGCTCATCTGATGCCTCTTCTTCAGCTTATTCCCGCATTGCCGGCTCAGCTTCTTCCCGCATTGCCGGCTTAGCTTCTTCCCCCATTGTTGTACCGTCGTATTCAGGGAACCCATGGCCAGGATAGCTGTCGTCGTCCTCTTCTTCTTCATTGTCTTCCATTATAACCCCTCTTTCTGCGTGCTTGGTCCAAACATTATAGTGAGGCATGAAACGAAACTCAAACAGGTGGACGCGAATGGTTTTTGAGTTAGAGTAATTCCGATCATTCTTACAACCAGCACATGGACAAGACATAAAACCATCTACCTGCTTGTTTGCCTCAGCCGCAAGCAGAAAAGTACGCACGCCATTAACGAACTGGGGAGTGCATCGGTCATCGTACATCCATTGTCGGCTCATCTTCATTACACAACATCGAAAAGACCAAATTAATACAAGTTCATACATAAAGTTCCATACACACTTATTCTCATAAAACAACATACAAACTCTCTAGTTAAAGCATTTAAATGCAACAACAAATGCTATCAAGATGGCAACTAATGTAATAATTGATCCAACCGCATAATGATACCAAGCCTCACTGTCAATGGCATATTTTCTGATCTTTCTAATCTTCAAGCGCATTTTCTCCATCTTGATCTTGTGATCGTTGACGACATCGGCAAGATGCAACTCCAAATCCATCTTCTCGTCCTCAATTCTTTTCAATTTTTCTTTCAAATACTCGTTTTCATTTTCAACTAAATTTAACCTCTCGACAATAGGGTCGGTTGGAATTTCCGGTTCACATACCTCCTAGATAAAAATATCTATGTCAACTTGATGGGCATAATTTTTCATAAACACGAAATGCAACAAATAGTTATAAAAGAGAATATACCACATCTAAATCATAAATCGGACGAGGGCCGACGGGGACGGTTATCATAACCATGGCACTATGTATAACAAACAACGTACAGGTAAGATAATTATACAAGTAACTATATATCTAAATCACACAAAAACATGATTATATATATATATATATATATATATATATATATATATATATATATATATATATATATATATATATATATATATATATAAAATAAAATAAGGGCAAGAGTCTCACCACAAGGTGGTTCCGCGACGGGACGGTGCGGGCGATCGACGGTGGTTAGGACGGAGACGGGAAGGCACTAAGTAAAGCACACCTACATATGCAAACTAAGAGTTATATTGAGCTCAAATTGCATATAAATCGCCAGATGCCTCAATTATCGGCCTATGATTAATACGTGGCAAAAAAAGGCCCAAAGTTGATTTGAACTTCCTACGAATGATCCGGTATGGTATGCTGCATAGCAGTGGCGGAGCTAGAGAAGAAATGTTGGAGGGGCAAAAGGCAAATACAACAATCTTGAGGGGGCCAAAGACTATACTTTTTCTAATTAAGTACTTCCTAAAAAATATTTTTTCAGACATTTTGTCAAGGTTGGGGGGGCATGGCCTGCATGAACACATGTAGCTCCGCCAGTGCTGCATAGTAGTTGATGATGAGGCCTCCTTAAAATTTTGATTGGAGAATTTCATACGATCAAGAGGAACCAATGAAAACTTGCTTAATTCACGTAGAGAGGAATCCCTCAAACATGTATCTTGTTTCAAAAAACCAAGATTTGTTTTGATTGCCAATGGGCGACGAGCAACCAAGTCAGTCAATTCCTCATCAGCATGCCAACACTGAGCCGAAGTTGGGGCACGAGCAAAACGACCATTAAACAGATGAAAGTGACAAACAAAATCCGGCCAAATGCGGTCCTTAAGACCATATATGAAGTGCCCCACTTTGTTATTGGCAACAGAAAACCGGAATGCTCGAGGGTTAATCTGGATCACACTGAAACCAGCGCTAATGCCACCAATACAGCATTGTAAAGCAATTCCAACTGAGTCCACGGTAAGAGAATAGGAGGCACAGGAAAACGAGACCACTAGGAAGAACTCCTTGGAGTCCTGAGAGGGGGAAAAGTGCACTGTGGATCCAAACTTTCTTGTCACCTGATCTGCAAGGGCTAGGCTTGGGACAAAATCCCAATGCAGTAGACCCTCCATCCTGATCAAAGTTAGAGATCGCCATGGATTTTGGTGGAGCAGGTGGGGAGAGGGGGGAGGAGGGAGAGGGGAGCCATAAGTTTCGCCTGACTTCTCTTATCCGGTGCAATATGCGTTGTTGTTATCCCGTCTTTCAGAGTGGATGCTTGGTCTGAGGTCCTAGACACGATAATGGCCCCTTTACGGTTTTTGCAGGAGTCACGCAACGGTGAGTGTAGGAAATTTGTACCCGGAGCAGTAGAAATTCGACCACTACCCCTGCATTCCACCATTCGTTGCCTTAGACGAGCTTCTCTTTCAGCCATAAATCAGCCTTATGATCTCTGTAAATATCAATAAGAAGTGTTTGATTTTCCCGAAGAAAAACATCAGAACGTTTGTTCTAAAAACATGTTTCGGTGGTAGCTGCATTCCTAGTCTCCATTGTGTTTTTTTACAGACCAGCTAACAAAACTGTGCATCAGACAGAGGAACTAGCCGATCGATGAGTTCGCTCCGACTCCAACCAACCATATTGAAACCACACCATGGTGATCATCATCTTGTGCTTGTTGTGTATGTCGTACGTGTGCAAGCTAGCTAGCTAGTTGCAAGGATAATATATGTGCCCACACGCAAACAGTGGGGTGCATCTGGGTGACGAATTCAGAGTTCGCTGCAGCATGTCCTTGGTTCCAGAAACTGCACTGATCAGTGTATTCAGAATAGTGGAACAGAAAAAAGAAAGAAAAAAGACAATTTCATTGCAGTGCTATTATCAGGATCTCAGAGAATCTTTCCAGCTTTCAGAATTTTACACCCCGAGGAGCAAGAACAAGAAAGTGCCTGCAATTTCTGTTAGAAATAGTTGGCATGCTGAATGTTGTTAGTTCAGATCAAAATGAATCGCAATAACAACATTTGTGCCGAGTCCTGACTGAACAATGCAAAGCTACTGACTGAGTCCTGACTGCCATTTTTCTATCATCAGATATTTGGAAGATAAAAATGGTACTGACAAATGCTAGCCATTTGATAACTAAGAGCAAAGCTTGCAGCTTCATTTTTGCCAATCCTGTTAAAACCCTGTGCACGCTTATTTTTCAAAATAAACCTCTCTGAACTACGATGGATCTTATATAAGAGTAAATTGCTAAACAGAATACCAAAAAAGGACCTGCTGTTGCACATAACCAACAAACAGGATTAGAAAGGGGGACACCAAGTGCTCAACTCCCACAGCAGAAGCCACCAAATCAGTGTTCATGTCAGATGCTTCATCTAAGAGAAATGCAGCTGGAAACGGTGAATTGAACTTGTGTCTGCTCAAACAAAACAGCAAAAGAAAAGGAAGGCAGCTTATGTTCAAATCCTGAAAACAATGTAATGTGCAGAAGCTAGTTTTCTTCTTGTAGCGCTGTTGGATAAAATCTGAATTTTGTTCATACGTTACAAATTCATTTTCCTACTCCTTTGCCAGCAGTCAAAACAGCACAACTAGAAGCTCACAGAAAGAACCCGCTACATTATGCATTTGTAGTAAGTTCATAGCCTAACAGAAACACAAGATCATCAACTCATTACTGGCAAGAACCACTGCCTTTTCATTTATACTTGGTGCATCATCATCCAAAAAAGAAATGGAAGACCATCAATCCATCGCAAGAACCCCTACAGGTAAATGCTTCATCCAGGAAGCACCACAGAGATGAATGCCAGAAGAGCGGCACTCCAACAGTT
The DNA here is from genome assembly GCA_021605205.1 of Aegilops longissima. Taxonomy (NCBI): domain Eukaryota; kingdom Viridiplantae; phylum Streptophyta; class Magnoliopsida; order Poales; family Poaceae; genus Aegilops; species Aegilops longissima. The sequence continues at coordinate 98,548,844 of CM038682.1, read as the reverse complement.
GGAGGCAACGATTTCAGAATTTCTGAATCATAGAACTGTGAGGCCAGAACAGACAGGTTCCCCCTGCCTCGTCGACAAAACGGAGCAAGTTTTAGCTAGCAGAAGAAACAAAAGAGCTGCTGAGTTTCCTCAACCTATATCTATCTATAGGCAAAAGTAGGCGTCCAGTTCTGCTGTCATTGTTCCGAGGCGGCCGAACTTCTGACGAGGTTTAACTATCCGGACTCCTGCTCTGATCTTTCCCTACAGTGAGTAGACATCCGGGTATCGCAGCTCATCATAGGCTGAATTAGCAGAAATAATAAGGCAGTTAGGCAGAATGCCAATAATAAATAACAATATAATGACAAGATCAAGAAGTGAAAACCTGAAACAATATAATATGCAAGAAATTAAGCTTTTATGCACTATCTATTGTAGGATACTATCTCTGCAAAGATGAAACGAGATGACTGAACTTGATTTGGCTTTTTAGGTTCCATAATTTCTACCAGCGGCAAAATGATACGAAATGGACGAACTGAATTATCTGAATCAAGAAAAGAAATGTGAAACCAGTAGTTTCTACTAGTTTCAGAGTTCAGACCTACATTTCCATTTACATCCACATGCAGTTCCCATTCAACCACTTTTACTTCTCTACAAGACTACAACAGTTTCAAACAAGTCCCAAGTCCTAACAAAACCTATCATACTAATATCATTTTTCCAAGCATGATCAGATTAGCACCTCACTAACTAAGACTACATAAAATGTTCATGCAGTAAACAGTATCTAATCCAACATATGTCGACTCTGTAGAACAGATTCAAGACCACCTGTACATTTTCAAAATAAAAATGAATAACAAGACCAATAATACAGATCATGAACGAAACTTCAGTAAACTGTTTCTCAGACCAATAATAAAAGTTCAGTTAACTGTTTTCAGACAACAACAACTTCGGTAAACTGTTTTCTCAGACTATAACACTTTCAGTAAACTGTTTATGAAGCACAAGCAGACTAAAACAGATTCAGTAAACTGCTTCACTTGTTATCACAATTAGGAGATCATTAGGATATGGAGAGTGGCTCTCACCGGGGCTCCCGGGCAGGTACACGACAATCTGGAGGGTCTCCCCGTTGCCGCCGTGGGGCAAATTCTTCATGAGCAGGGTCAAATGCCCGTACCGGCCCGCTCGGACGCGCATGGCAAACCCAAATAAGTCCAACGGGCGGTCGAGGAGGTTGCGCACGCATTTCCTCAGGCTGTAGACAAGTCGCCCCTCGAAATGGAACTCCTGCCAGCCGTTGCCGTCCTCAGCGAAGCCCCCCTCGGCATTCGCTAGCACGAAGCGGATCATCCGCCACACCCCTCGCTCTCGTCCTAACTTGACAGATAGCTCTTGGAGCAGAGTCTGCATTAAAGCGCAAGAAACAATGGTTATTCTGCAATCTGCCGAAAGCAATTCAATAGGTATGAAGACTCTTACTGAAAACCAACTGCACAATCTCGGTGCAAATAAACGCCACCCAATTCGCCGAAAGCAATTCAAGAGGTTTGAAGATCGGGGAATGGCGAACTCACCGGAATCGGGGCAGCAAAGCCAGGCTGAGGCATGTCCGGCCCCCTGAGGGGGATGGTCTGGACAGTCCAATGCATCATCGAGCTGATGTAGTCGACATCGTCGACGGTGACGCCGGTGAACCACCCGAGAAATTGGCCGGTGTGCTTGCCGTTGGCGCGGAGGTGGCGGCCCCTGGTGTCCCGGAGCAGGACGCTCGTGCTCCCGAGGCCGTTGTCAACGGCTTGCCACATGATGGCTGGCACCTCTGGCTGGTCGTAGTCGCGCTGCTCTGTACGGTACCCTCGGTGGACGACCGGCGCCCGCGTATCCGTGGCGGCGAGGTAGCGGCCGTAGGCGGCGCTGTAGAGCAGAAGGTAGGTCCCGCTGTTACCCTGGTAGATGTGCACTCCCCACGCCGCTTTCAGCGACGCGCGGCGCTGGTGGACAGAGATGCCCCTCCCGTCGCTGTCGGCGTGGAGGTACGTGCCGTGCACGTTGTTGCGCAGCCACACAAACTGCCCGTCGTAGAAGTGGTCCATAGGTCGCCGGCGCTGGAGAGCAGAGGCGGTGGGCGCTGCTGCGCGGTGGCGAGAGGTGGGTTTCTTGGCGCTCCGGCGAGCTCTGGTGGCTGTTGGTTGAGGCGGTTACGCTGGGCGCCAAGGCGAAGGCGGGGTATTTCAAGGTGCCTGACCCCATCGCCGTCCAGGGCCGCGGGCTTGGGCCTGCGGGCCGTTTCCTCGGCCCCGGCCCACGCTCCCGTACTCAGACGGGCCGCGACGGCGGCCGTGGTTGGCAGCACCTCTCCTTCCCTTTCTTCACTGGCGAGCCTCTCGCTCCGCTCTGCCCCAACGCGCCGTCGCCGCCACGATTCGACCGGCGGCCTTGCTCCCTCCTTGCAGTGCCCGAGCGCCCGCTCGTGCGCCGCCACCCCCGTCCGGCGCGAGGGGAGCGAGGCAGCGCGACGGCGCCAAGGAGGAGAGCGAACCACCGCCAGATCCGGCGAGATGGCTAGGGTGTGGTGTTAGCGGCTTGCTGCTTGCTTCGGAGGAAGTGTTGGTCTGATGCTTTGCTGTCCTGTGCTCGCGTGTGGCCCTCCGCTGTCCTCTGCTCGCTTGTGAGTTCGCAGTGTTGGAAATATTAAACTAGTTTTTTTTTTAGTAACAGAAATATTAAACTAGTGATGAGGGGTTGCTATTTGGTAAGGCCAACTTCACTGCGCTACCCAAATTGTCCGCGGACGTCCGTTTATGGTAAAATTCGGCCCAAAACTACAAAATCATCCGCACATGTTGGTTTTTGTCCGGCCCGACCCTAAACCTAGAGCAAAGATGGGCGACAAATGCGTCTCGGTGGACACGTCTGAACGCTCCCGTCGTCCGCGGCGTCCGCCTTGCCCACAAATCGATGAGGCGGCCTGCCGCTTCGCTACCGCCGCAGCCCGTCGGTCGCGCCGCCGCTTCACGCCTTCGCGCGCTCTCGCTCCGCCGCCCGGAGAAGTACTTCTCCGCCGTTCCTCCGTCTTCGCTTCGCGACCTGCAGGGAGCTCACGCGAGCACACAAGCGGCGAGATGCGGAGGAGCTTGGCGGCGCAGAAACGATCTGAGGAGCTCCACGGGTGCTCGGCAAGCACGCCCAAGACGGCAAGGGTAGCAGCGTTGGCGAGCTTCGTGGCGTGGGGCGGGGCTTCGGCGAGGCGGCGAGGCACGCCATCGCGACCTCGTCAAAATCGCAGCGCCGCAGCGGCGCGACTAGCTCAGACGGGCGGCGGCGCGGCGGGCGAAGCGGTGGCGAGCGCGGTTGAGGCAGTGCGCCTGGCGAGTCGCCAGCAGCAGCCGTGTACTGCGGCGGTCTGTGGCGGCTTCGGGGCGAAATTTGGAGTCGCGCCGCGCGAACGCAGTGCGCTCGACGCGGGGCTGGTGAGTGCGACGCGGCGCGCTGCAACAAGCTTCGGGTCGAGACAGGACGCGACAATGAAAGCACGGGCGGCGGCGCGCTTAGGCTCGCTTGCGGCGAGGAGTTCTCTCATGGGGCATGCGCGTTGGCAAGCTTGGCGGCGGGGCGTGCGCACGGCAAGCTCGGCGGCAGGCCGGGCACGGGCGGCTTTCTTTGGCGAGTGCTGGGCGGTGGTGAGTTCGGGGCGGACATTTTGGGGTCAAGGTTACGCGTGCCGCGTTGGGCACGGATGCGTCGGCCGACCGTCCGCCCCAGACGTCTGCCCTTTTCGATACCCAAACGGACAAATGTCCACGTCCATTTTGTAGGGTGTTGAATCTTTTCACAATATTCATAAAAGTGGATTTGGAGAGGTCATGACTTTATTTAGTGATGAATCCACTATTTCAGAAGAGGTTCCAATTGATTATGAGAACAAAGTTGCTATCTATGATGATTATTGTGATGAGATGTATGCTATAAAGAATAATGATAACCATGAAACTTGTCATCATGATTTTAATTTTTAATTGGATTATGCCTTACATGATAGTTATTTTGTTGAGTTTGCTCCCACTACTATACATGAGAAGAAATTTGCTTATGTGGAGAGTAATAAAAATTCTATACTTATGCATCATGAAAATAGTGCTTTATGTGATAGTTATATTGTTGAATTCATTCATGATGCTACTGAAATTTATTATGAAGGAGGAACATATGCTTGTAGGAATTGCAATAATATCAAGTTTCCTCTCTATGTGTTGAAAATCTTGAAGTTATGCTTGTTTTGTTTTCCTATGCTAGTTGATTCTTGTTCCCATAAGTTGTTTGCTCACAAAATCCCTATGCACAGGAAGTGGATTAGACTTAAATGTGCTAGTCATATTCTTCATGATGCTCCTTTTGTGTTTCAATTCTTATTATGTGAGAATCATTGTGTTGGGGAACGTAGTAATTTCAAAATTTTCCTACGCACATGCAAGGATCATGGTGATGCATAACAACGAGAGGGGAGAGTGATGTCCACGTACCCTCGTAGACCGAAAGCGGAAGCGTTAGAACAATGCGGTTGATGTAGTCGTACATCTTCACGATCCGACCGATCCAAGTACCGAACGTACAACACGACGGCGTGGTGACGGTGATGATGTTCTACCGACGCAGGGCTTCGCCTAAGCACCGCTACAATATGACCGAGGTGGAATATGGTGGTGGGGGGCACCGCACACGGCTAAGGAACGATCACGAAGATCAACTTGTGTGTTATGGCGTGCCCCCTTGCCCCCGTATATAAAGGAGGGAGGAGAGGGGGCCAGCTAAGGGGGTGGCGCGCCCTAGGGGGGAGGCAAACCCCAACCGGGAGTAGGACTCCCCCCTTTCCTATTAGGAGTAGGAGAGGGAAGGAAGAGGGGGGAGAGAAGAAGGAAAGGGGGCCCGGCCCCCTCCCAATTCAGATTGGGCTTGGGGGGGCCCCTCCTTTGCTCCTTCTCCCTCCTTTCCACTAAGGCCCAATAAGGCCCATATACCTCCCGGGGGGTTCCGGTAACCTCCCGGAGATCCGGTATTGTCCCAATCTCACCCGGAACCTTTCCGGTGTGCAAATATAGTCGTCCAATATATCGATTTTTATGTCTCGACCATTTCGAGACTCCTCGTCATGTCCATGATCATATCCGGGACTCCGAACAACCTTCGGTACATCAAACTCATAAACTCATAATAAAACTGTCATCGTAATGTTAAGCAAGTGGACCCTACGTGTTCGAGAACTATGTAGACATGACCTAGAACTGTTTCCGGTCAATAACCAATAGCGGAACCTGGATGCTCATATTGGCTCCTACATATTCTACGAAGATTTTTATCGGTCAAACCGCATAACAACATACGTTGTTCCCTTTGTCATCGGTATGTTACTTGCCCGAGATTCGATCGTCGGTATCCAATACCTAGTTCAATCTCGTTACCGGCAAGTCTCTTTAATCATTACATAATGTATCATTCCATAACTAACTCATTAGCTACATTGCTTGCAAGGCTTATAGTGATGTGCATTACCGAGAGGGCCCAAAGATACCTCTCTGACAATCGGAGTGACAAAACCTAATCTCGAAATACGCCAACTCAACATGTACCTTTGGAGACACCTGTAGAGCTCCTTTATAATCACCCAATTACGTTGTGACGTTTGGTAGCACACAAAGTGTTCCTCCGGTAAACGGGAGTTGCATAATCTCATAGTTATAGGAACTTTGTATAAGTCATGAAGAAAGCAACAGCAATATACTAAACGATCAAGTGCTAAGCTAACGGAATGGGTCAAGTCAATCACATCATTCTCCTAATGATGTGATCCCGTTAATCAAATGACAACACATGTCTATGGTTAGGAAACATAACCATCTTTGATTAATGAGCTAGTCAAGTAGAGGCATACTAGTGACATTAAGTTTGTCTATGTATTCACACATGTATCATGTTTCCGGTTAATACAATTATAGCATGAATAATAAACATTTATCATGATATGAGGAAATAAATAATAACTTTATTATTGCCTCTAGGGCATATTTCCTTCAGTCTCCCACTTGCACTAGAGTCAATAATCTAGATTACACAGTAATGATTCTAACACCCATGGAGTCTTGGTGCTGATCATGTTTTGCTCGTGGAAGAGGCTTAGTCAGCGGTTCGCAACATTCAGATCCATATGTATCTTGCAAATCTCTATGTCTCCCACGGACTTGGTCCGGATGGAATTGAAGCGTCTCTTGATATGCTTGGTCCTCTTGTGAAATCTGGATTCCTTTGCCAATGCAATTGCACGAAGATTGTCACGAAGATCTTCATTGGTCCCGATGCACTAGGTATGACACCTAGATCGGAAATGAACTCCTTCATCCAGACTCCTTCATTTGCTTTGCTTCGAAGCAGCTATGTACTCCGCTTCGCATGTAGATCCTGCCACGACGCTTTGTTTAGAACTGCACCAACTGACAGCTCCATCGTTCAATATAAACACATATCCGGTTTGCGATTTAGAATCGTCCGGATCAGTGTCAAAGCTTGCATCAATGTAACCATTTACGACTAGCTCTTTGTCACCTCCATAAACGAGAAACATATCCTTAGTCCTTTTCGTATTTCAGATATTCTTGACCGCTGTCCATGATCCACTCTGGATTACTTTGGTACCTCCTGCTAAACTTATTGCTAAGCATACATCAGGTCTAGTACACAGCATTGCATACATGATAGAGCCTATGGCAGAAGCATAGGGAACATCTTTCATTTTCTCTCTATCTTCTGCTGTGGTCGGGCATTGAGTCTGACTCAACTTCACACCTTGTAATACATGCAAGAACCCTTTCTTTACCTGATCCATTTTGAACTTTTTCAAAACATTATCAAGGTATGTGCTTTGTGAAAGTCCAATTAAGCGTCTTGATCTATCTCTATAGATCTTGATGCCCAATATGTAAGCAGCTTCAGCGAGGTCTTTCATTGAAAAACTTTTATTCAAGTATCCCTTTATGCTATCCAGAAATTCTATATCATTTCCAATTAATAATATGTCATCTACATATAATATCAGAAATGCTACAGAGCTCCCACTCACTTTCTTGTAAATACAGGCTTCTCCAAAAGTTTGTGTAAAACCATATGCTTTGATCACACTATCAAAGCGTTTATTCCAACTCCGAGATGCTTGCACCAGTCCATAAATTGATCGCTGGAGATTGCACACTTTGTTAGCACCTTTTGGATCGACAAAACCTTCTGGTTGCATCATATACAACTCTTCTTCCAGAAATCCATTCAGGAATGCAGTTTTGACATCCATTTGCCAAATTTCATAATCATAAAATGCGGCAATTGCTAACATGATTCGGACAGACTTAAGCATCGCTACGGGAGAGAAAGTCTCATCGTAGTCAACCCCTTGAACTTGTCAAAAACCTTTCGCAACAAGTCGAGCTTTGTACACAGTTACATTACCATCAGCGTCAGTCTTCTTCTTGAAGATCCATTTATTCTCGATGGCTTGCCGATCATCGGGCAAGTTAACCAAAGTCCATACTTTGTTTTCATACATGGATCCCATCTCAGATTTCATCGCTTCAAGCCATTTTGCGGAATCTGGGCTCATCATCGCTTCCTCATAGTTCGTAGGTTCGCCATGGTCAAGTAACATGACTTCCAGAATAGGATTACCGTACCACTGGTGCGGATCTTACTCTGGTAGACCTACGAGGTTCAGTAGTAACTTGATCTGAAGTTTCATGATCAATATCATTAGCTTCCTCACTGATTGGTGTAGTTGTCACAGGAACTGGTTCTTGTGATGAACTACTTTCCAACAAGGGAGCAGGTACAATTACCTCATCAAGTTCTACTTTCCTCCCACTCACTTTTTTCGTGAGAAAATCCTTCTCTAGAAAGGATCCGAATTTAGCAACGAAAATCTTGCCTTCAGATCTGTGATAGAAGGTGTAGCCAATAGTCTCTTTTGGGTATCCTATGAAGACACATTTCTCCGATTTGGGTTCGAGCTTATCTGGTTGAAGTTTCTTCACATAAGCATCGCAACCCCAAACTTTAAGAAACGACAACTTTGGTTTCTTTCCAAACCACAGTTCATAAGGCGTCGTCTCAACGGATTTTGATGGTGCCCTATTCAACGTGAATGCGGCCGTCTCTAAAGCATAACCCCAAAACGATAGCGGTAAATCAGTAAGAGACATCATAGATCGCGCCATATCTAGTAAAGTACGATTACGACGTTCGGACACACCATTTCGTTCTGGCGTTCCGGGTGGCGTGAGTTGCGAAATTATTCCGCATTGTTTCAAATGTAAACCAAACTCCTAACTCAAATATTCTCCTCCACGATCAGATCATAGAAATTTTATTTTCTTGTCATGATGATTTTCCACTTCACTCTGAAATTCTTTGAACTTTTCAAATGTTTCAGACTTGTGTTTCATCAAGTAGATATACCCATATTTGCTCAAATCATCTGTGAAGGTGAGAAAATAACGATACCCACCACGAGCTTCAATATTCATTGGACCACATACATCAGTATGTATGATTTCCAATAAATCAGTTGCTCGCTCCATAGTTCCGGAGAACGGCGTTTTAGTCATCTTGCCCATGAGGCACGGTTCGCAAGTACCAAGTGATTCATAATCAAGTGATTCCAGAAGTCCATCAGTTTGGAGTTTCTTCATGCGCCTTACACCGATATGACCTAAACGGCAAGTACACAAATAAGTTGCACTATCATTATCAACTCTGCATCTTTTGGCTTCAACATTATGAATATGTGTATCACTACTATCGAGATTCAATAAAAATAGACCACTCTTCAAGGGTGCATGACCATAAAAGATATTACTCATATAATTAGAACAACCAATATTCTCTGATTTAAATGAATAGCCGTCTCGCATCAAGCAAGATCCAGATATAATGTTAATGCTTAACGCTGGCACCAAATAACAATTATTTAGGTCTAAAACTAATCCCGATGGTAGATGTAGAGGTAGCGTGCCGACCGCGATCACATCGACTTTGGAACCATTTCCGACGCGCATCGTCACCTCGTCCTTAGCCAATCTTCGCTTAATCCGTAGTCCCTGTTTCGAGTTGCAAATATTAGGAACATAACCAATATCAAATACCCAGGTGCTACTGCGAGCATTAGTAAGGTACACATCAATAACATGTATATCACATATACCTTTGTTCACTTTGCCATCCTTCTTATCCGCCAAATACTTGGGGCAGTTCCGCTTCCAGTGTCGAGTCTGCTTGCAGTAGAAGCACTCAGTCTTAGGCTTAGGTCCAGATTTGGGTTTCTTCTCTTGAGCAACAACTTGCTTGCTGTTCTTCTGGAAGTTCCCCTTCTTCTTCCCTTTACCCTTTTTCTTGAAACTAGTGGTCTTATTGACCATCAACATTTGATGCTCCTTCTTGATTTCTACCTTCGCAGCTTTTAGCATTGCGAAGAGCTCAGGAATAGTCTTGTCCATCCCTTGCATATTATAGTTCATCACGAAGCTCTTGTAGCTTGGTGGCGTGATTGGAGAATTCATCAATGACACTATCATCGTGAAGATTAACTCCCGGTTGAATCAAGTGATTATTATACCCAGACATTTTGAGTATATGTTCACTGACAGAACTATTCTCCTCCATCTTACAGCTATAGAACTTATTGGAGACTTCATATCTCTCAATCTGTGCATTTTCTTGAAATATTAACTTCAACTCCTGGAACATCTCATATGATCCATGACGTTCAAAACGTCATTGAAGACCCGGTTCCAAACCGTAAAGCATGGCACACTGAACTATCGAGTAGTCATCAGCTTTGCTCTGCCAGACGTTCTTAACGTCGTCGGTTGCATCTGCAGCAGAGGCCTAGCACCTAGCGGTGCTTCCAGGCGCAATTCTTACGTGCAAAGAATGAGGATAATCCTCGAGTTACGGACCCAAATCCGTGTAATTGCTACCATCATCTCTCAACTTAGCTTTCTCAAGGAACGATTAAAATTCAATGGAACAACAGCACGAGCCATCTATCTACAACAAACATAGACAAGCAAAATACTATCAGGTACTAAGTTCATGATAAATTTAAGTTCAATTAATCATATTACTTAAGAACTCCCACTTAGACAGACATCTCTCTAGTCATCTAAGTGATCACGTGATCCAAATCAACTAAACTATGTCCGATCATCACGTGAGATGGAGTAGTTTCAATGGTGAACATCACTATGTTGATCATATCTACTATATGATTCACGTTCGACCTTTCGGTCTCCGTGTTCCGAGGCCATATCCGTATATGCTAGGCTCGTCAAGTTTAACCTGAGTATTCCGCATGTGCAACTGTTTTGCACCCGTTGTATTTGAACGTAGAGCCTATCACACCCGATCATCACGTGGTGTCTCAGCACGAAGAACTTTCGCAATGGTGCATACTCAGGGAGAACACTTCTTGATAATTTAGTGAGAGATCATCTTAAAATGCTACCGTCAATCAGAGCAAGATAAGATGCATAAAGGATAAACATCACATGCAATCAATATAAGTGATATGATATGGCCATCATCATCTTGTGCTTGTGATCTCCATCTCCGAAGCACCGTCGTGATCACCATCGTCACCGACGTGACACCTTGATCTCCATCGTAGCATCGTTGTCGTTTACGCCATCTATTGCTTCTACGACTATCACTACCGCTTAGTGATAAAGTAAAGCAATTATAGGGCGTTTGCATTTCATACAATAAAGCGACAACCATATGGCTCCTACCAGTTGCCGATAACTTCGGTTACAAAACATGATCATCTCATACAATAAAATATAGCATCACGTCTTGACCATAGCACATCACAACATGCCCTGCAAAAACAAGTTAGACGTCCTCTACTTTGTTGTTGCAAATTTTACGTGGCTGCTACGGGCTGAGCAAGAACCGTTCTTACCTACGCATCAAAACCACAATGATAGTTCGTGAAGTTAGTGTTGTTTTAACCTTCACAAGGACCGGGCGTAGCCACACTCGGTTCGACTAAAGTGAGAGAGACAGACACCCGCCAGTCACCTTTAAGCACGAGTGCTCGTAACGGTGAAACCAGTCTCGCGTAAGCGTACGCGTAATGTCGGTCCAGGCCGCTTCATCTCACAATACCGCTGAACCAAAGTATGACATGCTGGTAAGCAGTATGACTTGTATCGCCCACAACTCACTTGTGTTCTACTCGTGCATATGACATCTACACATAAAACCTGGCTCGGAGGCCACTATTGGGGAACGTAGTAATTTCAAAATTTTCCTACGCACACGCAAGGATCATGGTGATGCATAGTAATGAGAGGGGAGAGTGATGTCCACGTACCCTCGTAGACCGAAAGCGGAAGCGTTAGAACAACGCGGTTGATGTAGTCGTACGTCTTCACGATCCGACCGATCCAAGTACCGAACGTACGGCACCTCCGAGTTCAGCACACGTTCAGCTCGATGACGATCGCCGGACTCTGATCCAGCAGGGTGTCGGGGAAGAGTTCCATCAGCACGACGGAGTGGTGACGGTGATGATGTTCTACCGACGCAGGGCTTCGCCTAAGCACCGCTACGATATGATCGAGGTGGAATATGGTGGAGGGGGGGGGGGCACCGCACACGGCTAAGGAACAATCACGAAGATCAACTTATGTGTTATGGGGTGCCCCCTTGCCCCCTTATATAAAGGAGGGAGGAGAGGGGGCCAGCCAAGGGGGTGGCGCGCCCTAGGGCGGGAGTCCAACCCCAATCGGGAGTAGGACTCCCCCCTTTCCTATTAGGAGTAGGAGAGGGAAGGAAGAGGGGGGAGAGAAGAAGGAAAGGGGGGCCGCCCCCCCTCCCAATTCGGATTGGGCTTGGGGGGGCGCCCCCTCCTTTGCTCCTTCTCCCTCCTTTCCACTAAGGCCCAATAAGGCCCATATACCTCCCGGGAGGTTCCGGTAACCTCCCGGAGATCCGGTATTGTCCCAATCTCACCCGGAACCTTTTCGGTGTCCAAATATAGTCATCCAATATATCGCTTTTCATGTCTCGACCATTTCGAGACTCCTCGTCATGTCCGTGATCATATCCGGGACTCCGAACGACCTTCGGTACATCAAAACTCATAAACTCATAATAAAACTGTCATCATAACGTTAAGCGTGCGGACCCTACGGGTTCGAGAACTATGTAGACATGACCTAGAACTGTTTCCGGTCAATAACCAATAGCGGAACCTGGATGCTCATATTGGCTCCTATAATTCTACGAATATCTTTATCGGTCAAACCGCATAACAACATACGTTGTTCCCTTTGTCATTGGTATGCTACTTGCCCGAGATTTGATCGTCGGTATCCAATACCTAGTTCAATCTCGTTACCGGCAAGTCTCTTTACTCGTTACGTAATGCATCATTCCATAACTAACTCATTAGCTACATTGCTTGCAAGGCTTATAGTGATGTGCATTACCGAGAGGGCCCAGAGATACCTCTCCGACGATCGGAGTGACAAAACCTAATCTCGAAATACGCCAACTCAACATGTGCCTTTGGAGACACCTGTAGAGCTCCTTTATAATCATCCAGTTATGTTGTGACGTTTGGTAGCACACAAAGTGTTCCTCCGGTAAACGGGAGTTGCATAATCTCATAGTTATAGGAACTTTGTATAAGTCATGAAGAAAGCAATATCAATATACTAAATGATCAAGTGCTAAGCTAACGGAATGGGTCAAGTCAAGCACATCATTCTCCTAATGATGTGATCCCGTTAATCAAATGACAACACATGTCTATGGTTAGGAAACATAACCATCTTTGATTAATGAGCTAGTCAAGTAGAGGCATACTAGTGACATTAAGTTTGTCTATGTATTCACACATGTATCATGTTTCCGGTTAATACAATTATAGCATGAATAATAAACATTTATCATGATATGAGGAAATAAATAATAACTTTATTATTGCCTCTAGGGCATATTTCCTTCACATTGTCATCACTATGCCTAGCTAAAAACGCATTAAAGAAAAGTGCTTGTTGGGAGACAACCCAATATTAACCTTTACTGTTTTTGTGTGTCCACATGATTAAGCTACTATATTAATAATGTTTTATAGCTTTTGTTTCAATAAAGTGCCAATTAGAACCTTTGGGAAGACTTGGGTGAAAGTTAATGTGATCTTGCTGTAAAAAAACAGAAACTTTGCGCTCACGAGATTAGCTGTCATATTTTTTTACAGAAGAGAGCTTTTGAGTTGATTCTTTTTAAAGAATATTAATAGGCACATTCCTTTCATCCACTAATTTATTTCAGAATTTTTGGAGTTACAGAAATATTCTAGAGTTACAGATCACTACAGAGACTGTTCTGTTTTTGATAGATTCTGTTTTTCGCGCGTTGTTTGCTTATTTGATGAATCTATGAGTAGTATCGGAGGGTATGAACCATAGAGAAGTTTTAATACAGTATATATTACACCAATATAAATAAATAATGAGTTTGCAGCAGTACCAAAAGTGGTGATTAATCTTCTTATACTAACGGAGCTTACGAGTTTTCTTTTGAGTTTTGTGTTGTGAAGTTTTCATGTTTTAGGTAAAGATTCGATGGACTATGGAATAAAGAGTGGCAAGAGCCTAAGCTTGGGGATGCCCAAGGCAACAGAAGGTAATATTCAAGGGAAACCAAGAGCCTAAGCTTGGGGATGCCCCAGAAGGCATCCCCTCTTTCGTCTTCGTTCATCGGTAACCTTACTTGGAGCTATAATTTTATTCACCACATGATATGTGTTTAGATTGAGCGTCATTTTCTTTTATTTTATTTTGCTTGATCTTTGAATAATATCCCAAGATCTTAAATTCTTAAATGTTAGAGAATCTTCACATAGTTGCATAATTATTAGACCACTCATTGATCTTCACTTATATCTTTTGGAGTAGTTTGTCATTTGCTCTAGTGCTTCAGTTATATCTTTTTAGAGCAAGGCGGTGGTTTTATTTTGAAGAAATAGATGAACTCTCATGCTTCACTTATATTATTTTGAGAGTCTTTAACATCATGGTAATTTTCTTAGGTTATGAAACTAGTCCTAATATGATGGGCATCCAAGAGGGATATAATAAAAATTTCCATATAAAGTGCATTGAATACTATGAGAAATTTCATTCTTTATGATTGTTTTGAGATATGAAGTGAAGGAAATATGCCCTAGAGGCAATAATAAAGTTATTATTTATTTCATTATTTCATGATAAATATTTATTATTCATGCTAGAATTGTATTAACTGGAAACATAATACATGTGTGAATACATAGACAAACATAGTGTCACTAGTATGCCTCTACTTGACTAGCTTGTTAGTTAAAGATGGTTAAGTTTCCTAACCATAGACATGAGTTGTCATTTGATTAATAGTATCACATCATTAGGAGAATGATGTGATTGACTTGACCCATTCCATTAGCTTAGCACTTGATCGTTTAGTATGTTGCTATTGCTTTCTTCATGACTTATACATGTTCCTGCGACTATGAGATTATGCAACTCCGCCATCGGAGGAACACTTTGTGTGCTACCAAACGTCACAACATAACTGGGTGATTATAAAGGTGCTCTATAGGTGTCTCCGAAGGAACTTGTTGAGTTGGCGTATTTCGAGATTAGGATTTGTCACTTCGATTGTCGGAGAGGTATCTCTAGGCCCTCTCAGTAATGCACATCACTATAAGCCTTGCAAGAAATGCGACTAATGAGTTATTTGCGGGATGATGCATTACATAACGAGTAAAGAGACTTGCCGGTAACGAGATTGAACTAGGTATTGAGATACCGACGATCAAATCTCGGGCAAGTAACATACCGATGAGAAAGGGAATAACGTATGTTTGCGGTTTGACCGATAAAGATCTTCGTAGAATATGTGGGAGCCAATATGAGCATCCAGGTTCCGCTATTGGTTATTGACCGGAGATGTGTCTCGATCATGTCTACATAGTTCTCAAACCCGTAGGGTCCGCACGCTTAAAGTTCGACGACGGTTATATTATGAGTTTATGTGTTTTGATTTACCGAAGGTTGTTCGGAGTCCCGGATGTGATCACGGACATGACGAGGAGTCTTGAAATGGTCGAGACGTAAAGATCGATATATTGGACGACTATGTTTCAACAGCGGAATGGTTCCGAGAGGTTTCAGACATATACCGGAGTACCGGGTTACCGGAACACCCCCCCCCCCCCCCGAGGAAGCTATTGGGCCTTATGGGCCTTAGTGGAGAAGAGAGAGGGCAGCTAGGAAGTGGCGCGCGGCCTCCCTTGCCCCAGTCCGAATTCGACAAGGGAAGGGGGCGGCGGCCCCCCTCTCCTTCCTTCTCTCCACCTCTTCCTTCCCCCTTCTCTTTCTTGGAATAGGAAAGGGGGGGGGGACAAACCTACATGGAGTAGGATTGCCCCCCTAAGGCGCGCCTCTCCCCTTGGCCGGCCCTCTCCTCCTCCCCCCTTTATATATGGAGGAGGGGGGCACCTCATAGACACAACAATTGATCCCTTGGATCTCTTAGCCGTGTGCGGTGCCCCCCTCCACCATAATCCACCTCGATAATATCGTAGCGGTGCTTAGGCGGAGCCCTGCGTCGGTAGAACATTATCATCGTCACCACGCCGTTATGCTGACGGAACTCTCCCTCAGAGCTCGACTGGATCGGAGTTCGAGGGACGTCATCGAGTTGAACGTGTGCAGGACTCGGAGGTGTTGTGCGTTCGGTACTTGATCGGTCGGATAGTGAATACGTACGACTACATCAACCGCGTTGTGCTAACGCTTCCGCTTTTGGTCTACGAGGGTACATGGACACACTCTCCCCTCTAGTTGCTATGCATCACCATGATCTTGCATGTGCATAGGAATTTTTTTGTAATTACTACGTTCCCCAACAGTGGCATCCGAGCCAGGTTTATGCGTAGATGTTATATGCACGAGTAGAACACAAGTGAGTTGTGGGTGATACAAGTCATACTGCTTACCAGCATGTCATACTTTGGTTCGGCGGTATTGTTGGATGAAGCGGCCCGGACCGACATTACGCCAGACGCTTACGCGAGACTGGTTCTACCGACGTGCTTTGCACACGTGGTGGCGGGTGTCGCCCTCCAACTTTAGTTGAACTGAGTGTGGCTACGCCCGGTCCTTGAGAAGGTTAAAACAACACTAAATTGACGAACTATCATTGTGGTTTTGATGCGTAGGTAAGAACGGTTCTTGCTCGGCCCATAGAAGCCACGTAATACTTGCAACAACAAAGTAGAGGACGTCTAACTTGTTTTTGCAGGGCATGTTGTGATGTGATATGGTCAAGACGTGATGCTATATTTTATTGTATGAGATGATCATGTTTTGTAACCGAGTTATCGACAATGCAATGCAATGCAATCGCCATGTAATTGCTTTACTTTATCACTGGCGATAGTCGTAGAAGCAATAGTTGGCGAGATGACAACGATGCTATGATGGAGATCAAGGTGTCGCGCCGGTGACGATGGTGATCATGACGGTGCTTTGGAGATGGAGATCACAAGCACAAGATGATGATGGCCATATCATATCACTTATATTGATTGCATGTGATGTTTATCCTTTATGCATCTTATTTTGCTTTGATTGACAGTAGCATTATAAGATGATCTCTCACTAAATTTCAAGGTAAAAGTGTTCTCCCTGAGTATGCACCGTTGCCAAAGTTCGTCGTGCCGAGACACCATGTGATGATTGGGTGTGATAAGCTCTACGTCCATGTACAACGGGTGCAAGCCAGTTTTGCACACGCAGAATACTCGGGTTAAACTTGACGAGCCTAGCATATGCAGATATGGCCTCGGAACACTGAGACCGAAAGGTCGAGCGTGAATCATATAGTAGATATGATCAACATAGTGATGTTCACCATTGAAAACTACTCCATTTCACGTGATGATCGGTTATGGTTTAGTTGATTTGGATCACGTGATCACTTAGATGATTAGAGGGATGTCTATCTAAGTGGGAGTTCTTAAGTAATATGATCAATTGAACTTTAATTTATCATGAACTTAGTCCTGGTAGTATTAGCATATCTATGTTGTAGATCAATAGCTCGTGTTTAGCTCCCCTATTTTATTTTGATATGTTCCTAGAGAAAACTAAGTTGAAAGATGTTAGTAGCAATGATGCGGATTGGATCCGTGATCTGAGGTTTATCCTCATTGCTGCACAGAATAATTATGTCCTTGACGCACCGCTAGGTGACAGACCTATTGCAGGAGCAGATGCAGACGTTATGAACGTTTGGCTAGCTCAATATGATGACTACTTGATAGTTTAGTGCACCATGCTTAACGGCTTAGAATCGGGCTTCAAAGACGTTTTGAACGTCATGGACCATATGAGATGTTCCAGGAGTTGAAGTTAATATTTCAAGCAAATACCCGAGTTGAGAGATATGAAGTCTCCAACAAGTTCTATAGCTAAAAAATGGAGGAGAATAGCTGAAGCAGTGAGCATGTGCTCAGATTGTCTGGGTACTACAATCGCTTGAATCAAGTGGGAGTTAATCTTCCAGATAAGATAGTGATTGACAGAGTTCTCTAATCACCAGCACCAAGTTACTGGAACTTCGTGATGAACTATAGTATGCAAGGGATGACGAAAATGATTCCCGAGCTCTTCGTGATGCTGAAATAAACGAAGGTAGAAATCAAGAAAGAGCATCATGTGTTGATGATTGACAAGACCACGAGTTTCAAGAAAAGGGCAAAGGGAAAGAAAGGGAACTTCAATTAGAATGGCAAGAAAGTTGTCACTCCCGTGAAGAAGCCCAAAGCTGGACCAAAGCCTAAAACTGAGTGCTTTTACTGCAAAGGAAATGGTCACTGGAAGTGAAAATGCCCTGAATATTTGGTAGATAAGAAGGATGGCAAAGTGAACAAGGGTATATTTGATATACAGGTTATTGATGTGTACCTTACTAGTGTTTATAGTAACCCCTGGGTATTTGATACTTGTTCGGTTACTAAGATTAGTAACTCGAAACAGGAGTTACAGAATAAACAGAGACTAGTTGAGGGTGAAGTGACGATGTGTGTTGGAAGTGGTTCCAAGATTGATATGATCATCATCGCACACTCCCTATATTTTCGAGATTAGTGTTGAACCTAAATAAATGTTATTTGGTGTTTGTGTTGAGCATAAATATGATTAGATCATGTTTATTGTGATACGATTATTCATCTAAGACAGAGAATAAATTGTTATTCTGTTTACATGAATAAAACCTTCTATGGTCATACGCCCAATGTTGATGGTTTACTGAATCTTGATCATGGTGATACACATATTCATAATGTTGATGCCAAAAGATGCAAAGTTGATAATGATAGTGCAATATATTTGTGGTACTGCCGTTTGGGTCATATCGGTGTAAAGCGCATGAAGAAACTCCATAAAGATGGACTTTTGGAATCACTTGATTATGAATCATTTGATGCTTGCGACCGTGCCTTTTGGGCAAGATGACTAAAACTCCGTTCTTCGGAACAATGGAACGAGCTACTGACTTGTTGGAAATAATACATACCGACATATGCGGTCCAATGAGTGTTGATGCCCGTGGCGGGTATCGTTATTTTTCTGACCTTCACAGATGATTTGAGCAGATATGCTTATGTCTACTTAATGAAGCATAAGTCTGAAACATATGAAAAGTTCAAACAATTTCAGAGTGAAGTGGAGAATCATCGTAACAAGAAAATAAAATTTCTACAATCTGATCATAGAGGAGAATATTTGAGTTACGAGTTTGGCCTTCATTTAAAAACAATGTGGAATAGTTTCACAGCTCACGCCACATGGGACACCACAGCGTAATGGTGTGTCCGAACGTCGTAACCGCACTTTATTGGATATGGTGCGATCTATGATGTATCTTGCCGATTTACCACTATCGTTTTGGGGTTATGCATTAGAGACAACTACATTCACTTTAAATAGGGCACCATCAAAATCCATTGAGACGACACCTTATGAACTGTGGTTTGGCAAGAAACCAAAGTTGTCGTTTCTTAAAGTTTGTGGCTGCGATGCTTATGTGAAATAGTTTCAACCTGATAAGCTCGAACCCAAATCGGAGAAGTGCATCTTCATAGAATACCCAAAGGAAACTGTTGGGTACACCTTCTATCACAGATCCGAAGGCAAGATATTCGTTGCTAAGATGGATCCTTTCTAGAGAAGGAGTTTCTCTCGAAAGAAGTGAGTGGGAGGAAAGTAGAGCTTGATAAGGTAATTGTACCTTCTCCCGAATTGGAAGGTATTTCATCACAAAAATCAGTTCCAGTGATTCCTACACCAATTAGTGAGGAAGCTAATGATGATGATTATGAAACTTCAGATTAAGTTACTACAGAACCTCTTAGGTCTTCCAAAGTATAGTCCGCACGAGAGTGGTACGGTAATCCTATTCTGGAAGTCATGTTACTAGACCATGATGAACCTACGAACTATGAGGAAGCGATGATGAGCCCAGATTCCGCGAAATGGCTTGAGGCAATGAAATCTGAGATGGGATCCATGTATGAGAACAAAGTGTGGACTTTGGTGGAGTTGCCCGATGATTGGCAAGCCAGATTGTATAAATGGATCTTCAAGAGGAAGACAGACGCTGATAAGTAGTGTTACTATCTACAAAGCTCGACTTGTCGCAAAAGGTTTTTTGACAAGTTCAAGGTGTTGAATACGATGAGATTTTCTCACTCGTATCGATGCTTAAGTCTGTCCAAATCATGTTAGCAATTGCCACATTTTATGAAATCTGGCAAATGGATGTCAAAACTGCATTCCTTAATGGATTTATTAATGAAGAGTTGTATATGATGTAACCAGAAGGTTTTGTCAATCCTAAAAGGTGCTAACAAAATGTGCAAGCTCCAGCGATCCATCTATGGACTGGTGCAAGCATCTCGGAGGTGGAATATACGCTTTGATGAGTTGATCAAAGCATATGGTTTTATACAGACTTTTGGAGAAGCCTCTATTTACAAGAAAGTGAGTGGGAGCTCTGTAGCATTTTCTAAAACTATATGTAGATGACATATCGTTTATTGGAAATGATATAGAAATTCTGGATAGCATAAAGGTATACTTGAATAAGAGTTTTTCAAAGAAAGACCTTGCTGAAGTTGCTTACACATTGAGCATCAAGATGTATAGAGATAGATCAAGATGCTTGATGAGATTTTTCAATGAATACATACCTTGATAAGATTTTGAATTAGTTCAAAATAGAACAGTCATAGAAGGAGTTCTTGCCTGTGTTGCAAGGTGTGAAGTTGAGTAAGACTCAAAAACCGACTATGGCAGAAAATAGAAAGAGAATTTAAAGTCATTCCCTATTCCTTAGTCATAGGTTCTATAAAGTATTCTATGCTATGTACCAGACCTACTGTATACCTTGCTCTGAGTTTGGCAAGGGAGTACGATTTTGATCTAAGAGTAGATCACTAGACAGTGGTCAAAAATATCCTTAGTGAAGACTAAGGAAATATTTTTTGATTATGGAGGTGATAAAAGAGCCCGTCGTAAAGAGTTACATCAGTGCAAGCTTTTACACTGATCCAGGTGACTCTAAGTCTCAATCTGGATACATATTGAAAGTGGGAGCAATTAGCTAGAGTAGCTCCGTGTAGAGCATTGTAGAAATAGAATATTTGCAAAATACATACGTCTCTGAATGTGACAGACCCGTTGACTAAACTTCTCTCACGAGCAAAACATGATCATACCTTAGTACTATGGGTATTAATCACATACAGATGTGAATATTGGTGTTAAATCACATGGCTATGTGAACTAGATTATTGACTCTAGTGCAAGTGGGAGACTGAAGGAAATATGCCCTAGAGGCAATAATAAAGTTATTATTTATTTCCTCATTTCATGATAAATGTTTATTATTCATGCTAGAATTGTATTAACCAGAAACATAATACATGTGTGAATACATAGACAAACATAGTGTCACTAGTATGCCTCTACTTGACTAGCTCGTTAATTAAAGATGGTTAAGTTTCCTAACCATAGACATGAGTTGTCATTTGATTAACGGGATCACATCATTAGGAGAATGACGTGATTGACTTGACCCATTCTGTTAGCTTAGCACTTGATCGTTTAGTATGTTGCTATTGCTTTCTTCATGACTTATACATGTTCCTATGACTATGAGATTATGCAACTCCCGTTTACCGGAGGAAAACTTTTTGTGCTACCAAACGTCACAATGTAACTGGGTGATTATAAAGGTGCTCTACAGGTGTCTCCGAAGGTACTTGTTCAGTTGGCGTATTTCGAGATTAGGATTTGTCACTCCGATTGTCGGAGAGGTATCTCTGGGCCCTCTCGGTAATGCACATCACTATAAGCCTTGCAAGCAATGTGAATAATGAGTTAGTTGCGGGATGATGCATTACATAACGAGTAAAGAGACTTGCCGGTAACGAGATTGAACTAGGTATTGAGATACCGACGATCGAATCTTGGGCAAGTAACATACCGATGACAAAGGGAATAACGTATGTTGTTATCCGGTTTAACCGATAAAGATCTTCATAGAATATGTGGGAGCCAATATGAGCATCCAGGTTCCGCTATTGGTTATTGACCGGAGATGTGTCTCGGTCATGTCTACATAGTTCTCGAACCCGTAGGGTCCGCACGCTCAAAGTTCGATGACGGTTATATTATGAGTTTATGTGTTTTGATGTACCGAAGGTTGTTCGGAGTCCCAGATGTGACCACGTACATGACGAGGAGTCTCAAAATGGTCGAGACGTAAAGATTGATATATTGGACGACTATGTTTGAACACCGGAATGGTTCCGGGAGGTTTCGGACATATACCAGAGTACCGGGGGTTACCGGACCCCCCGGGAAGCTATTGGGCCTTATGGGCCTTAGTGGAGAAGAGAGAGGGCATCCAGGAGGTGGCGCGCGGCCCCCCTTGCCCCAGTCCGAATTGGAAAAGGGAAGGGGGCGGCGGCCCCCCTCTCCTTCCTTCTCTCCACCTCCTCCTCCCCCCTTCTCCTTCTTGGAATAGGAAAGGGGGAGGAGGGGACAAACCTACTTGCAGTAGGATTGCCCCCCCTAAGGCACGCCTTTCCCCTTGGTCGGCCCTCTCCTCCTCCCCCCTTTATATACGGAGGAGAGGGGCACCTCATAGACACAACAATTAATCCTTTGGATCTCTTAGCCGTGTGCGGTGCCCCCCTCCACCATAATCGACCTCGATAATATCATAGCAGTGCTTAGGCGAAGCCCTGCGTCGGTAGAACATCATCATTGTCACCACTCCGTCGTGCTAACGGAACTCTTCCTCAAAGCTCGGCTGGATCGGAGTTCTAGGGACGTCATCAAGTTGAACGTGTGCAGAACTTGGAGGTGCCGTGCGTTCGGTACTTGATCGGTGGGATCGCGAAGACGTACGACTACATCAACCGCGTTGTGCTAACGCTTCCACTTTCGGTCTACGAGGGTACGTGGACACACTCTCCCCTCTCGTTGCTATGCATCACCATGATCTTGCGTGTGCGTAGGAATTTTTTTGAAATTACTACGTTCCCAACATGAAGATGGTGATATTTGAGTCATGCTAGTGGAGTAGTTGTGAATTTGAGAGATACTTGTGTTAAAGTTTGTGATTCCCGTAGCATGCACGTATGGTGAACCGTTATGTGATGAAGTCGGAGCATGATTTATTTATTGATTGTCTTCCTTATGAGTGGCCGTCGGGGACGAGCGATGGTCTTTTCCTACCAATCTATCCCCCTAGGAGCATGAGCGTAGTACTTTGTTTCGATAACTAACAGAATTTTGCTATAAGTATGTGAGTTCTTTATGACTAATGTTGAGTCCATGGATTATACGCACTCTCACCCTTCCACCATTGCTAGCCTCTCTTGTACCGCGCAAATTTCGCCGGTACCATACACCCACCATATACCTTCCTAAAAACAAGCCACCATACCTACCTATTACGGCATTTCCATAGCCATTTAGAGATATATTGCCATGCTACTTTCCACCATTTTGTTTATTATGACATGCTTCATCATTGTCATATTGCTTTGCATAATCATGTAGTTGACATCGTATTTGTGGCAAAGCCACCATTCATAATTCTTTCATACATGTCACTCTTGATTCATTTCACATCTCGGTACACTGCCAGAGGCATTCACATAGAGTCATATTTTGTTCTAAGCATTGAGTTGTAATTCTTGAGTTGTAAGTAAATAAAAGTGTGATGATCATCACACTTCTATTTATTTACAACTCATGAATTACAACAAAAACTAGAACAAGATATGACTCTATATGAATGCCTCCGGCGGTGTACCGGGATGGGCAATGAATCAAGAGTATCATGTATGAAAAATTATGAATGGTGGATTTCCACAAATACGATGTCAACTACATGATCATGCAAGGCAATATGACAATGATGATGCGTGTCATGATGATGACCGGAACGGTGGAAATTTGCATGGCAATATATCTCGGAATGGCTATGGAAATTCCATAATAGGTAGGTATGGTGGCTGTTTTGAGGAAGATATAAGGAGGTTTATGTGTGGTAGAGCATATCGTATCACAGGGTTTGGATGCACCGGCGAAGTTTGCACCAACTCTCAAGGTGAGAAAGGGAAATGCACGGCACCGAAGAGGCTAGCAATGATGGAAGGGTGAGAGTGCGTATGATCCACAGACTCAACATTAGTCATAAAGAACTCATATACTTATTGCTAAAATATACAACTCATCAAAAACCAAGCACTATGCGCATGCTCCTAGGGGGATAGATTGGTAGGAAAAGACCATCACTCGTCCCCGACCGCCACTCATAAGGATGACAATCTAAGAACACCTCATGTTTCAAATTTGTTACACAACTTTTACCATACGTGCATGCTACGGGACTTGCCAACTTCAACACAAGCATTCTTTAAATTCATAATCACCCAACTAGCATGACTCTAATATCACCACCTCCATATCTCAAAGCAATTATCAAGTATCAAATTAATCATAGCATCCAATTCACTTCCTATGATAGTTTTTATTATACCCAACTTGGATGCCCATCATTCTAGGACCAATTTTATAACCATAGCAAATACCATGCTGTTCTAAAATACTCACAAAATAATATAAGTGAAGCATGAGAGACCAACAATTTCTACAAAATCAAGCCACTGCCGTGCTCTAAAAGATATAAGTGAAGGACTAGAGCAACACTATCTAGCTCAAAAGATATAAGTGAAGCACATAGAGTATTCTAATAAATTCCAAACAAGTGGGTTTCTCCCAAACGGTGTGTACAACAAGGATTATTGTGGTAAACTAAAAAGCAAAGACTAATATAATACAAGACGCTCCAAGCAAAACACATATCATGTGGCGAATAAAAATATAGCTCCAATTAAAGTTACTGATAGGCGAAGACGAAAGAGGGGATGCCTTCCGGGGCATCCCCAAGCTTAGGCTTTTGGTTATACTTGAATATCTTGGGGTGCCATGGGCATCCCCAAGCTTAGGCTCTTGCAACTCCTTATTCCATAGTCCATCAAATCTTTACCCAAAACTTGAAAACTTCACAACACAAAACTCAACACGAAATCTCATAAGCTCCGTTAGTGCAAGAAAGAAAAACCACCACATAAGGTACTGTAATGAACTCATTATTTATTTATATTGGTGTTAAACCTACTGTTTTCCAACTTCTCTATGGATCATACCCTTACATACTAGCCATAGATGCATCAAAATAAGCAAACAACACACGAAAAACAGAATCTGTCAAAACAGAACAGTCTGTAGCAATATGTAACTCCCGAATACTTCTGAACTCTACAACTCCTACCAAAATAGGAAGTCCTGGGCAATTTGTCTATTGATCTACAACAAAAAGAATCAACGAAAAATCACGTTTCTGTGAATTACTAAAATTATTTTCGTGCGTGCAAAGTTTCTATTTTTCAGCAGAATCAAATTAACTATCACCATAGGTTTTCCTCTAGGTTCTACTTGGCACAAACACTAATTAAAACATGAAAACACATCTAAACGGAAGCTAGAAGAAATATTTATTACTTAACAGAAGCTAGGCATAAAAGCGAGGATAGATCTAAGCAGTACCATCTTTGGCACTCAATTCATAAGTAGCTCGCATGGTAGATCCATAATGTAATTTAACTTTCTTTCTTGGAAAGTACTCCATGCCTTTCCTTAATGGAAGTTGGAATCTAATATTCCCTTCCTTCATATCAATAATTGCACCAATCGTTCTAAGGAAAGGTCTACCAAGAATAATAGGACATGAAAGATTACAATCAATGTCAAGAACGATAAATCTACGGGCATGCTACGTCTTGAGCTTGCGTTGGTTTTCCTTGAAGAGGAAACGGAGATGCAGCAATAGTAGCGTAAGTATTTCCCTCAGTTTTTGAGAACCAAGGTATCAATCCAGTAGGAGGCTCCTCAAAAGTCCCACGCACCTACACAAACAAACAAAGAACTCGCAACCAACGCAATAAAGGGGTTGTCAATCCCTTCACGGCCACTTGCGAAAGTGAGATCTGATAGATATAGTATGATAAGATAAATATATTTTTCGTATTTTATAATATAGATTGGAAAAGTAAAGATGCAAATAAAAGTAGATTGAAAGCTTATATGATAAAAGATAGACCCCGGGGCCATAGGTTTCACTAGTGGCTTCTCTCAAGATAGCATAAGTATTACGGTGGGTGAACAAATTACTATCGAGCAATTGATAGAAAAGCGAATAATTATGAGATTATCTAGGCATGATCATGTATATAGGCATCACGTCCGCGACAAGTAGACCGACTCCTGCCTACATCTACTACTATTACTCCACACATCGACCGCTATCCAGCATGCATCTAGAGTATTAAGTTCATAAGAACAGAGTAACGCATTAAGAAAGATGAGATGATGTAGATGGATAAACTCATGCAATATGATATAAACCCCATCTTTTTATCCTCGATGGCAACAATACAATACGTGCCTTGCTACCCTTATTGTCACTGGGTAAGGGCACCGCAAGATTGAACCCAAAGCTAAGCACTTCTCCCATTGCAAGAAAGATCAATCTAGTAGGCCAAACCAAACTGATAATTCAAAGAGACTTGCAAAGATAACTCAATCATACATAAAAGAATTCAGAGGAGATTCAAATATTTCTCATAGATAAACTTGATCATAAACCCACAATTCATCGGATCTCGACAAACACACCGCAAAAGAGTTACATTGAATAGATCTCCAAGAAGATCGAGGAGAACATGGTATTGAGATCCAAAAAGAGAGAAGAAGCCATCTAGCTAATAACTATGGATCCGAAGGTCTGTGGTAAACTACTCACAACTCATCAGAGGGGTTATGGTGTTGATGTAGAAGCCCTCCATGGTCGATTCCCCCTCCGGCGGA
Organism: Aegilops longissima; assembly: GCA_021605205.1. Lineage (NCBI taxonomy): Eukaryota > Viridiplantae > Streptophyta > Magnoliopsida > Poales > Poaceae > Aegilops > Aegilops longissima. The sequence continues at coordinate 98,522,244 of CM038682.1, read as the reverse complement.
GCGCCGACGAAGGCTCCAAGATGGGATCTCGCGGATACAGAAGGTTACGGCGGTGGAAATTGTTTTTCGTTGGCTCCCTGGATGTTTTCGGGGTACGTGGGTTTATATAGGAGGAAGAAGTAGGTCGGTGGCTGCCCGAGGGGACCATGAGAAAGGGGACGCGCCCTGTAGGGGTGGGCGCGCCCTCCACCCTCGTGGCCGCCTCGGCTGCTTCTTGGCTTGCACTCCAAGTCCTCTAGATCACGCTGGTTCCAAAAATCACGCTCCCGAAGGTTTCATTCCGATTGGACTCCGTTTGATATTCCTTTTCTTCGAAATACTAAAATAGGCAAAAAAAACAGCAATACGGGCTGGGCCTCCGGTTAGCAGGTTAGTCCCAAAAATGATATAAATGTGTAAAGTAAAGCCCATAAACATCCAAAACGGGTAATATAATAGCATGGAACAATAAAAAATTATAGATACGTTGGAGACGTATCAAGCATCCCCAAGCTTAATTCCTGCTCGTCGTCAAGTAGGTAAATGATAAAAAAACAGAATTTTTGATGTGGAATGCTACCTAGCATAATTCTCAATGTAATTTTCTTTATTGTGGCATCAATGTTCAGATCCAAATGATTCAAAATAAAAGTTCATATTGACATAAGAAATAGTAATACTTCAAGCATACTAATCAAAGCAATCATGTCTTCTCAAAATAAAATGGCTAAAGAAAGTTCATCCCTACAAAATCGTATAGTTAGGCTATGCTTCATTTTCGTCACACAAAAATGTTCCCAAATTCTACACCCCCGATGACAAGCCAAGCAATTGTTTCGTACTTAAATAATCTCAAACTTTTTCAACCTTCACGCAATACATGAGCGTGAGCCATGGATATAGCACTATGGTGGAATAGAATATGATGATGGGGATTGTGTGGAGAAGACAAAAAAGGAGAAAGTCTCACATTGACGAGGATAATCAACAGGCTATGGAGATGCCCATCAATTGATGTCAACATGAGGAGTAGGGATTGCCATGCAACGGATGCACTAGAGCTATAAATGTATGAAAACTCAACAAAAGAAAACTAAGTGGGTGTGCATCCAACTTGCTTGCTCACGAAGACCTAGGGCATTTTGAGGAAGCCCATCGTAGGAATATACAAGCCAAGTTCTATAATGAAAAATTCCCACTAGCATATGAAAGTGACAACATATGAGACTCGCTATATGAAGAACATGGTGCTAATTTGAAGCACAAGTGTGGAAAAGGAGATAGTAACATTGCCCGCTTTTTTTTATTTTCTTTATTTTCTTTTTTTTGGGCCTTTCTTTTTTTTCTTTTGGCCTTTCTTTTTTTTCTTTTTTTTCTTTGGCCTTTCCTTTTTTTTCTTTTGGCCTTTATTTTTTTATTTTTGGGGACAATGCTCTAATAATGATGATCATCACACTTTTATTGATTTACAACTCATGAATTACAACTCGAAACTAGAACAAGACATGACTCTATATGAATGCCTTCAGCGGTGTACCGGGATGGGCAATGAATCAAGAGTGACATGTATGAAAAATTATGCATGGTGGCTTTGCCACAAATACGATGTCAACTACATGATCATGCAATGGCAATATGACAATAGTGATGCGTGTCATGATGATAAACGGAACGGTGGAAAGTTGCGTGGCAATATATCTTGGAATGGATATGGAAATTCCATAATAGGTAGGTATGGTGGCTGTTTTGAGGAAGATATAAGGAGGTTTATGTGTGATAGAGCGTATCATATCACGGGGTTTGGATGCACCGGTGAAGTTTGCACCAACTCTCAAGGTGAGAAAGGGCAATGCACGGTACCGAAGAGGCTAGCAATGATGGAAAGGTAAAAGTGCGTATAATCCATGGAATCAACATTTGTCAAAAGAACTCATATACTTATTGCAAAAATTTAGAAGTCATCAAAAACCAAGCACTACGCGCATGCTCCTAGAGGGATAGATTGGTAGGAAAAGACCATCGCTCGTCCCCGACCGCCACTCATAAGGATGCACAATCCAAGGACACTTCATGTTTCAAATTTGATACACAACTTTAATCATACGTGCATGCTACGGGACTTGCTAACTTCAACACAAGCATTCTTTAAATTCATAATCACCCAACTTGCATGATTTTAATATCACTACCTCCATATCTCAAAACAATTATCAAGTATCAAATTGATCATAGCATCCAATTCACTTCCTATGATAGTTTTTATTATACCCAACTTGGATGCCTACCATTCTAGGACCAATTTTATAACCATAGCAAATACCATGCTGGTATAAAAGACTATCAAAATAATATAAGTGAAGCATGAGAGACTAGCAATTTCTACAAAATTAAGCCACCTCCGTGCTCTAAAAGGTATAGGTGAGGCACTACAGCAAAAACTATCTAGCTCAAAAGATATAAGTGAAGCACATAGAGTATTCTAATAAATTTCAATCAAGTGGGCTTCTCCCAAAAGGTGTGTACAGTAAGGATGATTGTGGTAAACTAAAAAGCAAATACTAATATCATACACGACGCTCCAAGCAAGACACATATCATGTGACGAATAAAAATATAGCTCCAAGTAAAGTTACCTATGAACGAAGACGAAAGAGGGGATGCCTTCCGGGGGCATCCCCAAGCTTAGGCTTTTGGCTAATCTTGAATATCTTGGGGTGACATGGGCATCCCTAAGCTTAGGATTTTTCCACTACTTATTCCATAGTCCATCAAATCTTTACCCAAAACTTGAACACTTCACAACACAAAACTCAACAGGAAATCTCATAAGCTCCGTTAGTGAAAGAAAGCAAAACCACCACATAAGGTACTGCAATGAACTCATTCTTTATTTATATTGGTGTTAAACCTACTGTATTTCAAGTTCTCTATGGTTCATACCACATAATACTAGCCATAGGTGCATCAAAATAAGCAAACAACACACGAAAAGCAGAATCTGTCAAAAACAGAACAGTCTGTAGCAATCTGTAACTAACGCAAACTTCTGGAACTCTTAAAATCCTACCAAAAAAGGAAGTCCTGGGAAATTTGTCTATTGATCTACATAAAAAATAATCAACGCAAAATCATGTTTCTGTGATTTAACAAAAGTAATTTCGTGCGCGCAAAGTTTCTGTTTTTCAGCAGAATCAAATTAACTATATCCATAGGTTATCCTATAGGTTCTACTTGGCACAAACACTAATTAAAACATAAAAACACATCTAAACAGAAGGTAGATGCAAAATTTATTACTAAACATAAAAAAAACACAAATAAAATTGGGTTGCCTCCCAACTAGCGCTATCGTTTAACGCCCCTAGCTAGGCATAAAGGCGAAGATAGATCTAAGTAGTGCCATAATAATAAGATAAATCTTGAAAACTCATCTCATATTCTCTACGTTCAGCAGCAAGTTTTCTTTGAGGCAAGAAAAAGTAATTAAAAGGGCTAAATTTAGCGGGACAAAAGTCCCCAAGATCAATCACAGGAGGCGGGTTCCTCCTTTGGCCCTTCATAATGCACAACTAATTCATCATTATAAGCATTCTTTTGGCAAAATTTCTTGAGCCTATACTCAAGAGTGTATCCTAGCTCATTATTTGGAAGAGCAAAATCATTATTAAGTTCGGAAATTCTATCAACTAGGACATTGGTAGGAACTTTTTTCTAAGGTTTTCATTGAAAGCAACATAGTCCAAAGATTGAAAACGCCTAATTTCCTATTGATCGAAGAGGATCGCCTCTATGGGAGGATGACCGGTGTCCACCCTATAGTGCGCAAAGATTTCTTTGGCCTCTCTTATTATAAATCTAAACTTATGAGACAAAAATATAGTAACAACGCGCTTAACAGAAGAATGCTCAATATTAGAAAATTATGGAAAATTCTTTGTATGCAAGGATGCATATGCATAAATTGTCTTTCAAGTTCAACTACAAGCATAGCGACATCATCTGCAAGACTAGTAGTTCTATGAAGAATAGGACCATGCATAGAAGTTAAAGCACCGGCACAAGTAAAGAAATCTTGAATAGCACCATTTCCAATAATGTTACCACTACTGATTCGAAACTTTTTAGTATGCAAGATAGGGGGTTCTTCAGCAGGAGCATCACACTTCTCCATGTTATCATTACAAAAGCAAGAAAGAAGAAAGCAAGCGAAAGAGAGAGAGAGAGAGGTTGGGATAGAGAGGGAAAATAAAACGACAAGGGTGAAGTGGCGGAGAGGAAAACGTGAGGCAATGACAAATAATGTAAATGTGAGGGAGATGAGTTTGTGATGGGTACTTGGTATGTCTTGACTTGAGCGAAGACCTCCTCGGCAACGGCGCCAGAAATCCTTCTTGCTACGTCTTGAGCTTGCGTTGGTTTTGCTTGCAGAGGAAAGGGTGATGCAGCAATAGTAGCGTAAGTATTTCCCTCAGTTTTTGAGAACCAAGGTATCAATCCAGTAGGAGGCTCCTCAAAAGTCCCACGCACCTACACAAACAAACAAAGAACTCGCAACCAACGCAATAAAGGGGTTGTCAATCCCTTCACGGCCACTTGCAAAAGTGAGATCTGATAGAGATAGTATGATAAGATAAATATTTTTTTGGTATTTTATAATATAGATTGGAAAAGTAAAGATGCAAATAAAAGTAGATTGAAAGCTTATATGATAAAAGATAGACCAGGGGGCCATAGGTTTCACTAGTGGCTTCTCTCAAGATAGTATAAGTATTACGGTGGGTGAACAAATTACTATCGAGCAATTGATAGAAAAGCGAATAATTATTAGATTATCTAGGCATGATCATGTCTATAGGCATCACGTCCGCGACAAGTAGACCGACTCCTGCCTGCATCTACTACTATTACTCCACACATCGACCGCTATCCAGCATGCATCTAGAGTATTAAGTTCATAAGAACAGAGTAACGCGTTAAGAAAGATGACATGATGTAGAGGGATAAACTCATGCAATATGATATAAACCCCATCATTTTATCCTCGATGGCAACAATACAATACATGCCTTGCTACCCTTATTGTCACTGGGTAAGGACACCGCAAGATTGAACCCAAACCTAATTACTTCTCCCATTGCAAGAAAGATGAATCTAGTAGGCCAAACCAAACTGATAATTTAAAGAGACTTGCAAATATAACTCAATCATACATAAAAGAATTCAGAGGGGATTCAAATATTTCTCATAGATAAACTTGATCATAAACCCACAATTCATCGGATCTCGACAAACACACCGCAAAAAGAGTTACATCGAATAGATCTCCAAGAAGATCGAGGAGAACATGGTATTGAGATCCAAAAAGAGAGAAGAAGCCATCTAGCTAATAACTATGGACCCGAAGGTCTGTGGTAACTACTCACAACTCATCGGAGGGGCTATGGTGTTGATGTAGAAGCCCTCCATGGTCGATTCCCCCTCCGGTGGAGCGTCGGCGAAGGCTCCAAGATGGGATCTCGCGGATACAGAAGGTTACGACGGTGGAAATTGTTTTTCGTTGGCTCTCTGGATGTTTTTGAGGTACGTGGGTAGATATAGGAGGAAGAAGTAGGTCGGTGGCCGCCCGAGGGGCCCACGAGATAGGGGGGCGCGCCCTGTAGGGGTGGGCGCGCCCTCCACCCTCGTGGCCGCCTCGGCTGCTTCTTGGCTTGCACTCTAAGTCCTCTGGATCATGTTTGTTCCAAAAATCATGCTCTCGAAGGTTTCATTCGGTTTGGACTCCGTTTGATATTCCTTTTCTTCGAAATACTGAAATAGGAAAAAAAAACAGGAATACGGGCTGGGCCTTCGGTTAGTAGGTTAGTCCCAAAAATGATATAAATGTGTAAAGTAAAGCCCATAAACATTCAAAATGGGTAATATAATAGCATTGAACAATAAAAAAATTATAGATACGTTGGAGACGTATCAGGGCACATAATTCCTATATGCAACAATAAGAACATCATTTATCCTTCACATAGGTTTCTTAATGGTGGAATCCGCAAGGTGCAATTTTAAAGAGCAATCATAAAAATCATGGAAACCTAGAATATCACATAAAGTTTTCAGAATTGTGGAAACGCTAGCACCCAAATCACACAAAGCATAACACTCATGATCTTTAATTTTAATCTTTATAGTAGGTTCCCACTCATCATAAAGTTTTCTAGGTATAGAAACTTCCAAATTAAGTTTTTCCTCATAAGATTGCATCAAGGCATCAACAATATGTTTGGTAAAAGCTTTATTTTGACTATAAGCATGAGGAGAATTCAACACGGAATGCAACTAGGAAATACAATCTATTAAAGAACAATTATCATAATTAAATTCCTTGAAATCCAAGATAGTGGGTTCAATGCTATTTAAAGTCTTGACCTCTCCAATCCCACTTTTACCAAATGTAGCATCAAGATCTAAAAACTCCGAATCATAGGGACGCCGTTTAACTAAAGTTGACTCATCTCCAGTCCCTTCATTATTAAGATTCATATTGCAAAACAAAGATTTAATAGGGGACACATCAATAACTTTTAGATCTTCATCATTATTTTCATGGAAACTAGAATAACACGCTTTTACAAAGCAATCTTTCTTAGCACGCAATCTAGCGGTTCTTTGTTTGCACTCATCAATGGAAATTCTCATAGCTTTGAGAGACTCATTGATATCATGCTTAGGAGGAGTAGATCTAAGTTTCAAAGAATCAACATCAAGCAAAAGTCTATCAACGTTCCTAGCCAAATCATCAACTTTAAGCAATTTTTCTTCAAGCAAGGCATTAAAATTCTTTTGAGAGACCATAAATTATTTCACGCTATTCTCAAAATCAGAGGGCATCTTATTAAAATTTCCATAAGAGTTGTTGTAGGAATTACCATATTTATTAGAGGAATTACTAGGGAACGGTCTAGGATTAAAGTTTCCTTTATAAGCATTGTTACCAAAATTATTCCTACCACAAAATTCACATCCATAGATTCATTATTAATTATTATCAATCAAAGTAGACAAAGGCATATCATTGGGATCAATAGGAGCACTCTTAGTAGCAAACAATTTCATAAGTTCATCCATCTTTCCACTCAAAACATTAATTTCTTCTATAGCATGCACTTTCTTACTAGTAGATCTTTCGGTGTGCCATTGAGAATAGTTAGCCATAATATTATCAAGGAGTTTAGTAGCTTCCCCTAAGGTGATTTCCATAAAAGTGCCTCCCATGACGAATATAAAAGATTTTAGAAGCAAAATTCAATTCGGCATAAATTTTTTGTATAATCATCCATAAATTCAAACCATGAGTAGGGCAATTGCGAATCATCAATTTCATTCTTTCCCAAGATTGGGCAACATGCTCATGATCAAGTTGTTTAAAATTCATAATATCGTTCCTAAGAGAGATGATCTTAGCGGGAGGAGAATACTTAGAGATAAAAGCATCTTTGCACTTATTCCATGAATCAATACTATTCTTAGGCAAAGACGAAAACAAAACTTTAGCACGATCTCTAAGTGAAAACGGAAATAACTTCAATTTAACAATATCATTATCCGTATCTTTTTTCTTTTGCATCTCACACAAATCAATAAAGTTGTTTAGATGGGTAGCGACATCTTCACTAGGAAGGCTGGAGAATTGATCTTTCATAACAAGACTCAACAAAGCAGCATTGATTTCACAAGACTCAACATCATTAAGAGGAGCAATCTGAGTACTAAGGAAATCATTATTATTGGTATTGGAAAAATCACACAACTTGGTATTATCTTGCGCCATAGCGACAAGCAATCCAACACACAAGCAAACAAAAAAGACAAGCAGAAAAGAAAGGAGATTGGGAAAGAGAGGGCGAATAAAACGGCAAGGGTGAAGTGGGGGAGAGGAAAACGAGAGGCAAATGGCAAATAATGTAATGCGAGGGAGATGATTTTGTGATGGGTACTTGGTATGTCTTGACTTGAGCGAAGACCTCCCCGGCAACTGCGCCAGAAATCCTTCTTGCTACGTCTTGAGCTTACGTTGGTTTTCCTTGAAGAGGAAAGGGTGATGCAGCAAAGTAGCGTAAGTATTTCCCTCAGTTTTTGAGAACCAAGGTATCAATCCAGTAGGAGGCTCCTCAAAAGTCCCACGCACCTAAACAAACAAACAAGAACCTCGCAACCAACGCAATAAAGGGGTTGTCAATCCCTTCCCGGCCACTTGCAAAAGTGAGATCTGATAGAGATAATATGATAAGATAAATATTTTCGGTATTTTTATTACATAGATAGGAAAAATAAAGATGCAAATAAAGGTAGATTGAAAGCTTTTATGATTAAAGATAGACCCGGGGGCCATAGGTTTCACTAGTGGCTTCTCTCAAGATAGCATAAGTATTACGGTGGGTGAACAAATTACTGTCGAGCAATTGATAGAAAAGCGCATAATTATGAGATTATCTAGGCATGATCATGTATATAGGCATCACGTTAAGTGACAAGTAGACCGTCTCCTGCCTGCATCTACTACTATTACTCCACACATCGACCGCTATCCAGCATGCATCTAGAGTATTAAGTTCATAAGAACAGACTAACGCATTAAGAAAGATGACATGATGTAGAGGGATAAACTCATGCAATATGATATAAACCCCATCTTTTTATCCTCGATGGCAACAATACAATACGTGCCTTATCCCCTCGTTGTCACCGGGAAAGGACACCGCAAGATTGAACCCAAAGCTAAGCACTTCTCCCATTGCAAGAAAGATAAATCTAGTAGGCCAAACCAAACTGATAATTCGAAGAGACTTGCAAAGATATCTTAATCACGCATAAAAGAATTTTGAGGAGATTGAAATATTTCTCATAGATAAACTTGATCATAAACCCACAATTCATCGGATCTCGACAAACACACCACAAAAAGAGTTACATCGAATAGATCTCCAAGAAGATCGAGGAGAACATGGTATTGAGATCCAAAAAGAGAGAAGAAGCCATCTAGCTAATAACTATGGACCCGAAGGTCTGTGGTAACTACTCACAACTCATCGGAGGGGCTATGGTGTTGATGTAGAAGCCCTCCATGGTCGATTCCCCCTCCGGTGGAGCGTCGGCGAAGGCTCCAAGATGGGATCTCGCGGATACAGAAGGTTACGACGGTGGAAATTGTTTTTCGTTGGCTCTCTGGATGTTTTCGAGGTACGTGGGTAGATATAGGAGGAAGAAGTAGGTCGGTGGCCGCCCGAGGGGCCCACGAGATAGGGGGGCGCGCCCTATAGGGGTGGGCGCGCCCTCCACCCTCGTGGCCGCCTCGGCTGCTTCTTGGCTTGCACTCTAAGTCCTCTGGATCATGTTTGTTCCAAAAATCATGCTCTCGGTTTCATCATTCGGTTTGGACTCGCTTGATATTCCTTTTCTTGAAATACTGAAATAGGAAAAAAAAACAGGAATACGGGCTGGGCCTCCGGTTAGTAGGTTAGTCCCAAAAATGATATAAATGTGTAAAGTAAAGCCCATAAACATTCAAAATGGGTAATATAATAGCATGGAACAATAAAAAAATTATAGATACGTTGGAGACGTATCAGGGCACATAATTCCTATATGCAACAATAAGAACATCATTTATCCTTCACATAGGTTTCTTAATGGTGGAATCCGCAAGGTGCAATTTTAAAGAGCAATCATAAAAATCATGGAAACCTAGAATATCACATAAAGTTTTCAGAACTGTGGAAACGCTAGCACCCAAATCACACAAAGCATAACAATCATGATCTTTAATTTTAATCTTTATAGTAGGTTCCCACTCATCATAAAGTTTTCTAGGTATAGAAACTTCCAAATTAAGTTTTTCCTCATAAGATTGCATCAAGGCATCAACAATATGTTTGGTAAAAGCTTTATTTTGACTATAAGCATGAGGAGAATTCAACACGAAATGCAACTAGGAAATACAATCTATTAAAGAACAATTATCATAATTAAATTCCTTGAAGTCCAAGATAGTGGGTTCAATGCTATTTAAAGTCTTGACCTCTCCAATCCCACTTTTACCAAATGTAGCATCAAGATCTAAAAACTCTGAATCATAGGGACGCCGTTTAACTAAAGTTGACTCATCTCCAGTCCCTTCATTATTAAGATTCATATTGCAAAACAAATATTTAATAGGGGACACATCAATAACTTTTAGATCTTCATCATTATTTTCATGGAAACTAGAAGAACACGCTTTTACAAAGCAATCTTTCTTAGCACGCAATCTAGCGGTTCTTTGTTTGCACTCATCAATGGAAATTCTCATAGCGTTGAGAGACTCATTGATATCATGCTTAGGAGGAGTAGATCTAAGTTTCAAAGAATCAACATCAAGCAAAAGTCTATCAACGTTCCTAGCCAAATCATCAACTTTAAGCAATTTTTCTTCAAGCAAGGCATTAAAATTCTTTTGAGAGACCATAAATTATTTCACGCTATTCTCAAAATCAGAGGGCATCTTATTAAAATTTCCATAAGAGTTGTTGTAGGAATTACCATATTTATTAGAGGAATTACTAGGGAACGGTCTAGGATTAAAGTTTCCTTTATAAGCATTGTTACCAAAATTATTCCTACCACAAAATTCACATCCATAGATTCATTATTAATTATTATCAATCAAAGTAGACAAAGGCATATCATTGGGATCAATAGGAGCACTCTTAGTAGCAAACAATTTCATAAGTTCATCCATCTTTCCACTCAAAACATTAATTTCTTCTATAGCATGCACTTTCTTACTAGTAGATCTTTCGGTGTGCCATTGAGAATAGTTAGCCATAATATTATCAAGGAGTTTAGTAGCTTCCCCTAAGGTGATTTCCATAAAAGTGCCTCCCGCGGCCGAATATAAAAGATTTTTAGAAGCAAAATTCAATTCGGCATAATTTTTTGTATAATCATCCATAAATTCAAACCATGAGTAGGGCAATTGCGAATCATCAATTTCATTCTTTCCCAAGATTGGGCAACATGCTCATGATCAAGTTGTTTAAAATTCATAATATCGTTCCTAAGAGAGATGATCTTAGCGGGAGGAGAAAACTTAGAGATAAAAGCATCTTTGCACTTATTCCATGAATCAATACTATTCTTAGGCAAAGACGAAAACAAAACTTTAGCACGATCTCTAAGTGAAAACGGAAATAACTTCAATTTAACAATATCATTATCCGTATCTTTCTTCTTTTGCATCTCACACAAATCAACAAAGTTGTTTAGATGGGTAGCGACATCTTCACTAGGAAGGCTGGAGAATTGATCTTTCATAACAAGATTCAACAAAGTAGCATTGATTTCACAAGACTCAACATCATTAAGAGGAGCAATCTGAGTACTAAGGAAATCACTATTATTGGTATTGGAAAAATCACACAACTTGGTATTATCTTGCGCCATAGCGACAAGCAATCCAACACACAAGCAAACAAAAAAGACAAGCAGAAAAGAAAGGAGATTGGGAAAGAGAGGGCGAATAAAACGGCAAGGGTGAAGTGGGGGAGAGGAAAACGAGAGGCAAATGGCAAATAATGTAATGCGAGGGAGATGATTTTGTGATGGGTACTTGGTATGTCTTGACTTGAGCGAAGACCTCCCCGGCAACTGCGCCAGAAATCCTTCTTGCTACGTCTTGAGCTTACGTTGGTTTTCCTTGAAGATGAAAGGGTGATGCAGCAAAGTAGCGTAAGTATTTCCCTCAGTTTTTGAGAACCAAGGTATCAATCCAGTAGGAGGCTCCTCAAAAGTCCCACGCACCTAAACAAACAAACAAGAATCTCGCAACCAACGCAATAAAGGGGTTGTCAATCCCTTCCCGGCCACTTGCAAAAGTGAGATCTGATAGAGATAATATGATAAGATAAATATTTTCGGTATTTTTATTACATAGATAGGAAAAATAAAGATGCAAATAAAGGTAGATTGAACGCTTTTATGATTAAAGATAGACCCGGGGGCCATAGGTTTCACTAGTGGCTTCTCTCAAGATAGCATAAGTATTACGGTGGGTGAACAAATTACTGTCGAGCAATTGATAGAAAAGCGCATAATTATGAGATTATCTAGGCATGATCATGTATATAGGCATCACGTTCGTGACAAGTAGACCGTCTCCTGCCTGCATCTACTACTATTACTCCACACATCGACCGCTATCCAGCATGCATCTAGAGTATTAAGTTCATAAGAACAGACTAACGCATTAAGAAAGATGACATGATGTAGAGGGATAAACTCATGCAATATGATATAAACCCCATCTTTTTATCCTCGATGGCAACAATACAATACGTGCCTTGCTGCCCCTGTTGTCACTGGGAAAGGACACCGCAAGATTGAACCCAAAGCTAAGCACTTCTCCCATTGCAAGAAAGATAAATCTAGTAGGCCAAACCAAACTGATAATTCGAAGAGACTTGCAAAGATATCTTAATCACGCATAAAAGAATTTTGAGGAGATTGAAATATTTCTCATAGATAAACTTGATCATAAACCCACAATTCATCGGATCTCGACAAACACACCACAAAAAGAGTTACATCAAATAGATCTCCAAGAAGATCGAGGAGAACTTTGTATTGAGATTCAAAGAGAGAGAAGACCCCATCTAGCTAATAACTATCGCCCCGAAGGTCTGTGGTAACTACTCACAACTCATCGGTAGGGCCTTGGAGATGATGTAGAAGCCCTCCATGGTCGATTGCCCTTCCGGCGGAGCGCCGGTGATGGCTCCAAGATGGGATCTCGAGGATACAGAAGGTTACGGTGGTGGAAATAGTTTTTCGTGGTGCTCCTCGATGGTTTCAGGGTATGTGGGTATATATAGGAGGAAGAAGTAGGTCGGTGGACGCTCGAGGGGCCCACGAGGGTGGGGGCGCGCCGGGCACCCTCTTGGCCGCCTCCTCTGTTGCTTGACGTCCACTCCAAGTCCCCTGGATCACGTTTGTTGCAAAAAGATCGCTCCCGAAGGTTTCATCCCGTTTGGACTCCGTTTGATATTTCTTTCCTTCGAAACACTGAAATAGGCAAAAAAAATAGCAATTCGGGCTGGGCCTCCGGTTAGTAGGTTAGTCCCAAAAATGATATAAAAGTGTAAAGTAAAGCCCATAAACATCCAAAACGGGTAATATAATAGCATGGAACAATCAAAAATTATAGATACGTTGGAGACGTATCAATTGCGTGAAGATTGAAAAAGTTTGGGAACATCAAAAGTATGAAACAATTGCTTGGCTTGTCATCGGGGTTGTGCATGATTTAAATATTCTGTGTGATGAAGGTAGAGCATAGCTAGACTATATGATTTTGCGGGGATAACTTTCTTTGGCATTGTTATTTTGAGAAGACATGATTCCTTTGTTAGTATGCTTGAAGTATTATTGTTTTTATTTCAGTATTACACTTTTGTTTTGAATCTTATGGATCTGAATATTCTTGCCACAATAAAGAAGATTACATTGATAAATATGTTAGGTAGCATTCCACATAAAAAATTCTGTTTTTATCATTTACCTACTCGAGGACGAGCAGGAATTAAGCTTGGGGATGCTTGATATGTCTCCAAGGTATCTATAATTTTTGATGTATTCATGCCATGTTTACAATATGTTTAAATGATTTTGGTATGATTTGATTAGAACTAACCAAGACTGACGATGTTTTCAACAGAACTACCGTTGTGTTGTTTTTGCGCAGAAATAAAAGTTCTCGTAATGCGTTGAAAATCAACGGAGATTTTTTCTGGAAAATATAAAAAATACTGGAACGAAGAGTTAAGGGAGGGGAATCCCGTGGGCCCCACGAGGGTGGAGGGCGCCCCCCTGCCTCGTGAACTCTCCGAGGGGCCCCCTGGCTTGTTCTCGATGCCAACCTCTCCTATAAATCCCCAAACCTCCAGAACATAACCTAGATCGGGAGTTCCACCGCCGCAAGCATCTGTTCCGGCACCCTACCAGTAGCTATGTGTTTGATCTCTCTCTCTCTCTCTCTCTCTCTCTCTCTCTCTCTCTCTCTGTGACGCCCCCGATTTAATCGTACACTAATCATGCACGCAAATGTGTACGGTCAAGATCAGGGACTCACGGGAAGATATCACAACACAACTCTACAAATAAAATAAGTCATACAAGCATCATTAATACAAGGCAGGGGCCTCGAGGGCTCGAATACAAGTGCTCGATCATAGACGAGTCAGCGGAAGCAACAATATCTGAGTACAGACATAAGTTAAACAAGTTGCCATAAGATGGCTATCACAAACTGGGATACAGATCGAAAGAGGAGCAGGCCTCCTGCCTGGGATCCTCCTAGCTACTCCTGGTCGTCGTCAGCGGGCTGCACGTAGTAGTAGGCACCTCCAGAGTAGTAGTCGTCATCGACGGTGGCGTCTGGCTCCTGGGCTCCATCGTCTAGTCGCAGCAATCGAGTAGAGGTAGGGGGAAAAAGGGGGAACAAGGCAACCGTGAGTACTCATCCAAAGTACTCGCAAGCAAGGAGCTACACTACATATGCATGGATATATGTGTAAAGGGCCATATCAGTGGAATGAACTGCAGAATGCCAGAATAAGAGGGGGATAGCTAGTCTTAACGAAGACTACGCTTCTGGACACCTGTCTTGCAACAGGTAGAGGAGGGTAGGTTGAAGTCCTCCAAGTAACATCACATAGCAATAATCCTACCCGGCGATCCCCTCCTCATATCCCTGAGAGAGAGCGACCACCGGTTATATCTGACACTTGGAAGGGTGTGTTTTATCAAGTATCCGATTCTAGTTGTCATAAGCTCAAGGTACAACTCCAAGTCGTCCCTGTTATCAAGATCACGGCTATTCAATAGATTAACTTCCTGCAGGTGCACCATCTTACCCAGCACGCTTGATCCCATTTGGCGGACACACTTTCTGGGTCATGCCCGCCGCGAAGATCAACACGCCGCAGCCCCACCTAGGCACAACAGAGGCCAAGACGCCGGTCTAAACCTAAGCGCCAGGGTGCTGGGCCCATCGCCCTAAGCACACCTGCACGTTGCGTTGGGCGGCCGGAAGCAGACCTAGCCTAGCAGGCGTTCCAGTCCAATCCGGCGCGCGCCGCTCCGTCGCTGACGTCTGAAGTGCTTAGGCTGATACCACGACGCCGGGATACCCATAACTACTCCCGCGTAGATGGTTAGTGCGTAATTAACAGTAGTTAATTAGGTTAATTAGCCATTAGGTTAATTAATCAGGATTAATTAAATTAATTATTTAATTAATTAATTAATTAATATTTTAATTATCATTTATTTTTATTTTAACGTTTTGGGGGTGGGACCCTGTGGTCAGTGGCAGGGGCCGGTCCAGTCAGCCTAGCTGACCGAGTCAACAGGTCGGCCGGGGGGGCCCTGGGCCCACCAGTCAGTGGCCCATGCGGTGCCATGTGGATGCCACGCCGGACACAAGCCGGAGACGCGCCGGAGCTGACTCCGGCGAGCCAAACGCGGCGGCACAGCTCGGGAGGGACGCTGGTTTCGCGCCTGTGGGGTCTCTTGGGCGTGGCAGGCGCGTTCAGCCTGCTTCAGCGTCGCGCGTCAGCGGGGTGGCAGAGGGGTTGGGAACGACGGAGGCGAAGGCTTCTGAAGCCGCGCCGACGTGGCTTCAGGCGAGGTTCGGGAACAGCTACGGGCTACCCGAGCGCCGAGGCGAGGAGGAGCTCCATGGGGAAGGTCCGGCGAGGAGGGAGGCCTCGAGCGGGCGGGCCGGCGGCGCGGCCACGGCGAGGCTCATGCGGTCGCGGGCGCAGGCAGAGAGGAGGGCAGGCAGAGCGGCCCGGGCGGGGGGAAGAGGCCCGGCCGAGCGGAGGGTCGCGAGGGGAGGGGCTGGGCGCGGCCGGAACCAGCGATGGGGAGCGGTGGTGGCGCTGGGAGGAGACGAGGGAGAGAGGGAGCGATCCCTGTGGGGATTTGGGGAGCGAAGGGGGGGGCGGGAAGAGCTCACGGGGGCGCGAGGGTCTCGGAAGCGGGCTCGGGGCGGTCGGGCGTCCGTGGTAGGAGGTCGAGGCGGCGCCGGCGGCGACGGCGGTCCGGCGAGGCGAGGTGGGAGTCGGGGACGGTCCCGAGGCGACGAGGGGGGTCGGGCGCCCTGCGCGGCCGGTCGGGGAGGAGGGGAGGAGGACGAGCGTCGGTGGGGTGGGGCGCCGGCGTCGGGGGCGACGGGATCGGGCGGATCCCGATCCAGATTGTCGGGGGAGGGAGGAGAAGGGGATCGGGGGGGGGATTGGGTGTCGGCTAGGGTTTCCGCCGACCGGGGGGTTATGGGAGTGAGGGGGTGGGCCGGGCCAGGGGCTGGCCGGCTGGGCCAGGTGGGCTTGGCCCAGTTTGGCCTGTGGGGTTTTTCTCCCTCTCCTTTGTTTTATTTTTCTTTTCTTATTTTTCCTTTTCTGTTTTAATTTATTTTAAAATATCCAGACACTTTATAAAAATGTGTGCACCCCACTATAATTAACTTTTTAATATTTGACAACCCCCGAACATTTTAGTTTTGATTTTTTTGAAAACTTTTATTGTCCTCATATATTTGAATTAAATTTCGAAACGGTTTTGATTCAACCCGAGATTATCTACAGTGACAGAGGTGACGTGGCACCATCAACGTGAGATTACTGTAGCATGATTATCCGGGTGTTACACTCTCTCTCTCTCTCTCGTGTTCTTGATTTGGCACAATCTTGATGTACCGCAAGCTTTGCTACTATAGTTGGATCTTATGATGTTTCTCCCCCACTACCTCTTGTAATGGATTGAGTTTTCCCTTTGAAGTTATCTTATTGGATTGAGTCTTTAAGGATTTGAGAACACTTGATGTATGTCTTGTGTGGGATACCCGTGGTGACAATGGGGTATTCTATTGATTCACTTGATCTATGTTTTGGTGATCAATTTGCGGGTTTGGTGACCTTGGGAATCTATGCATAGGGGTTGGCACACGTTTTTGTCTTGACACTCTGGTAGAAACTTTGGGGCACTCTATGAAGTTCTTTGTGTTGGTTTGAATAGATGAATCTGAGATTGTCTGATGCATATCGTATAATCAAACCCGCTGATACTTGTGGTGATATTGGACTATCTAGGTGACATTAGGGTTTTGGTTGATGTGTGTCTTAAGGTGTTATTTTACTACGAACTCTAGGGCTGCCTGTGACACCTATAGGAATAGCCCAATGGATTGATCGGAAAGAATAACTTTGAGGTGGTTTCGTACCCTACAATAATCTCTTCGTTTGTTCTCCGCTATTAGTTACTTTGGAGTGACTCTTTGTTGCACGTTGAGGGATTGTTATATGATCTAATTATGTTATCATTGTTGGGAGAACTTGCACTAGTGAAAGTATGAACCCTAGGCCTTGTTTATAAGCATTGCAATACCATTTTCACTCACTTTTGTTACTTGCTACCTTGCTGTTTTTATATTTTCAGATTACAAAAACCTATATCTATCATCCATATTGCACTTGTATCGCCATCTCTTCGCTGAAGTAGTGCACCTATACAATTTACCATTCTATTGGGTGTGTTGGGGACACAAGAGACTCTTTGTTATTTGGAAGGGTTGTTTGAGAGAGACCATCTTCATCCTAGGCCTCCCATGGATTGATAAAACTTAGGTCATCCACTTGAGGGAAATTTGCTACTGTCCTACAAAACTCTGCACTTGGAGGCCCAACAACGTCTACAAGAAGAAGGTTGCATAGTAGACATCAACCTCTTTTCTGGCACCGTTGCCAGGGAGGTTAGTGCTTGAAGGTATATCTTTAGATCTTGCAATTGAAGCTTTTCGTTTCTTGTTTTTATCACTAGTTTCGTCTATAGAAGAAAACTACAAAATAATGGAATTGAGGGTGCTTCATATGCTTCATCTTTTTAATGTCTTTCGTGAAAATGATGGAAAGGACAATTGTGCTCAAGTGCTAGAAGAAGAAGTCTATAAAATGTTTGGCACTAAATATTTGAATGATGAGCATGATTGCAATGTTATTAGTGTGAATTCCTTGAATATCCATGATGCTAATGATAGGCAAAGCTACAACCTTGGGGAAGCTATGTTTGATGAGTTTGATATTTTTAGTCCTCCGAGTTTTGATGAGAATATTTATTATGATGAAAGCATGCCTCCGATCTATGATAATTATATTGATGAAAGTGGTTTTGGAAGAGTATCAGCTTTATGTAGTAGTGATGAATTTGGAGAGGTCATGACATTATTTAGTGATGAATCCACTATTTCGGAAGAGGTTCCAATTGATTATGAGAACAAAGTTGCTATCTATGATGATTATTGTGATAACATGTATGCTATAAAGAATAATGATAACCATGAAACTTGTCATCATTATTTTAATTTTCAATTGGATTATGCCTCACATGATAGATATTTTGTTGAGTTTGCTCCCACTACTATACATGAGAAGAAATTTGCTTATGTGGAGAGTAATAAAAATTCTATGCTTATGCATCATGAAAATAGTGCTTTATGTGATAGTTATATTGTTGAATTCATTCATGATGCTAATAAAATTTATTATGAAGGAGGAATATATGCTTGTAGGAATTGCAATAATATCAAGTTTCCTCTCTATGTGTTGAAAATCTTGAAGTTATGCTTGTTTTGTTTTCCTATGCTAGTTGATTCTTGTTCCCATAAGTTGTTTGCTCACAAAATCCCTATGCATAGGAAGTGGGTAAGACTTAAATGTGCTAGTCATATTCTTCATGATGGTCTCTCTGTGTTTTAATTCTTATCTTTTATGTGAGCATCATTGTCATCACTATGCCTAGCTAAAAAGGCATTAAACAAAAGCGCTTGTTGGGAGATAACCCAATATTTACCCTTACTGTTTTTGTGTCTCCACATGATTAAGCTACTGTAGTAATCATGTTTTATAGCTTTTGTTTCAATAAAGTGCCAAGTAGAACCTTTGGGAAGACTTGGGTGGAAGTTGCTTACACATTGAGCATCAAGATCTATAGAGATAGATCAAGACGCTTGATGAGATTTTTCAATGAATACATACCTTGATAAGATTTTGAAGTAGTTCAAAATAGAACAGTCAAAGAAGGAGTTCTTGCCTGTGTTGCAAGGTGTGAAGTTGAGTAAGACTCAAAAACCGACTATGGCAGAAAATAGAAAGAGAATTTAAAGTCATTCCCTATTCCTTAGTCATAGGTTCTATAAAGTATGCTATGCTATGTACCAGACCTACTGTATACCTTGCTCTAAGTTTGGCAAGGGAGTACGATTTTGATCTAAGAGTAGATCACTAGACAGTGGTCAAAAATATCCTTAGTGAAGACTAAGGAAATATTTCTCGGTTATGGAGGTGATAAAAGAGCCCGTCGTAAAGAGTTACATCGGTGCAAGCTTTTACACTGATCCAGGTGACTCTAAGTCTCAATCTGGATACATATTGAAAGTGGGAGCAATTAGCTAGAGTAGCTCCGTGCATAGCATTGTAGACATAGAATATTTGCAAAATACATACGGCTCTGAATGTGACAGACCCGTTGACTAAACTTCTCTCACGAGCAAAACATGATCATACCTTAGTACTATGGGTGTTAATCACATACAGATGCGAATATTGGTGTTAAATCACATGGCGATGTGAACTAGATTATTGACTCTAGTGCAAGTGGGAGACTGAAGGAAATATGCCCTAGAGGCAATAATAAAGTTATTATTTATTTCCTCATTTCATGATAAATGTTTATTATTCATGCTAGAATTGTATTAACCAGAAACATAATACATGTGTGAATACATAGACAAACATAGTGTCGCTAGTATGCCTCTACTTGACTAGCTCGTTAATTAAAGATGGTGAAGTTTCCTAACCATAGACATGAGTTGTCATTTGATTAACGGGATCACATCATTAGGAGAATGACGTGATTGACTTGACCCATTCCGTTAGCTTAGCACTTGATCGTTTAGTATGTTGCTATTGCTTTCTTCATGACTTATACATGTTCCTATGACTATGAGATTATGCAACTCCCATTTACCGGAGGAAAACTTTGTGTGCTACCGAACGTCACAACGTAACTGGGTGATTATAAAGGTGCTCTACAGGTGTCTCCGAAGGTACTTGTTGAGTTGGCGTATTTCAAGATTAGGATTGGTCACTCCGATTGTCGGAGAGGTATCTCTGGGCCCTCTCGGTAATGGACATCACTATAAGCCTTGCAAGCAATGTGAATAATGAGTTAGTTGCGGGATGATGCATTACATAACGAGTAAAGAGACTTGCCGGTAACGAGATTGAACTAGGTATTGAGATACCGACGATCGAATCTTGGGCAAGTAACATACCGATGACAAAGGGAATAACGTATGTTGTTATCCGGTTTGACTGATAAAGATCTTCGTAGAATATGTGGGAGCCAATATGAGCATCCAAGTTCCGCTATTGGTTATTGACCGGAGATGTGCCTCGGTCATGTCTACATAGTCCTCGAACCCGTAGGGTCCGCACGCTCAAAGTTCGATGACGGTTATATTATGAGTTTATGTGTTTTGATGTACCGAAGGTTGTTCGGAGTCCCGGATGTGATCACGTACATGACGAGGAGTCTCAAAATGGTCGAGAAGTAAATATTGATATATTGGACGACTATGTTTGAACACCGGAATGGTTCCGGGAGGTTTCGGACATATCTTAGAGTACCGGGTTACCGAACCCCCCGGAAGCTATTGGGCCTTATGGGCCTTAGTGGAGAAGAGAGAGGGCAGCCGGGGAGGTGGCGCGCCCCCTTGCCCCAGTCCGAATTGGAAAAGGGAAGGGGGCGGCGGCCCCCCCTCTCCTTCCTTCTCTCCACCTCCTCCTTCCCCCTTCTCCTTCTTGGAATAGGAAAGGGGGAGGAGGGGACAAACCTACTTGGAGTAGGATTGCCCCCCCTAGGGCACGCCTTTCCCCTTGGTCGGCCCTCTCCTCCTCCCCCCTTTATATACGGAGGAGAGGGGCACCTCATAGACACAACAATTGATCCTTTGGATCTCTTAGCCGTGTGCGGTGCCCCCCTCCACCATAACCGACCTCGATAATATCGTAGCAGTGCTTAGGCAAAGCCCTGCGTCGGTAGAACATCATCATTGTCACCACGCCGTCGTGCTAACGGAACTCTTCCTCAAAGCTCGACTGGATCGGAGTTCAAGGGACGTCATCAAGTTGAACGTGTGCAGAACTTGGAGGTGCCGTGCGCTCGGTTCTTGATTGGTCGGATCGTGAAGATGTACGACTACATCAACCGCGTTGTGCAAAAGCTTCCTCTTTCGGTCTACAAGGGTACGTGGACACACTCTCCCCTCCTGTTGCTATGCATCACCATGATCTTGCGTGTGCGTAGGAATTTTTTTGAAATTACTACGTTCCCCAACATGAAGATGGTGATATTAGAGTCATGCTAGTGGAGTAGTTGTGAATTTGAGAGATACTTGTGTTAAAGTTTGTGATTCCCGTAGCATGCACGTATGGTGAACCGTTATGTGATGAAGTCGGAGCATGATTTATTTATTGATTGTCTTCCTTATGAGTGGCCGTCGGGGACGAGCGATGGTCTTTTCCTACAAATCTATCCCCCTAGGAGCATGCGCGTAGTACTTTGTTTCGATAACTAATAGATTTTTGCTATAAGTATGTGAGTTCTTTATGACTAATGTTGAGTCCATGGATTATACGCACTCTCACCCTTCCACCATTGCTAGCCTCTCTTGTACCGCGCAAATTTCGCCGGTACCATACACCCACCATATACCTTCCTAAAAACAAGCCACCATACCTACCTATTATGGCATTTCCATAGCCATTTAGAGGTATATTGCCATGCTACTTTCCACCGTTTTGTTTATTATGACATGCTTCATCATTATCATATTGCTTTGCATAATCATGTAGTTGACATCGTATTTGTGGCAAAGCCACCATTCGTAATTCTTTCATACATGTCACTCTTGATTCATTGCACATCTCGGTACACCGCAAGAGGCATTCACATAGAGTCATATTTTGTTCTAAGCATTGAGTTGTAATTCTTGAGTTGTAAGTAAATAAAAGTGTGATGATCATCATTATTAGAGCATTGTCCTAGTGAGGAAAGGATGATGGAGACTATGATTCCCCCACAAGTCGGAATGAGACTCTGGACGAAAAAAAGAGGCCATAAAAAAAAGAGAAGGCCCAAATAAAAAAAATAAAAAAACCAAAAAAGAAAAAAATGAGAGAAAAAGAGAGAAGTGGCAATGCTACTATCCTTTTACCACACTTGTGCTTCAAAGTAGCACCATGATCTTCATGATAGAGAGTCTCTTATGTTGTCACTTTCATATACTAGTGGGAATTTTTCATTATGGAAGTTGGCTTGTATATTCCAACGTTCGGCTTCCTCAAATGCCCTAGGTCTTCATGAGCAAGCCAGTTGGATGCACACCCACTTAGTTTCTTTTTGAGCTTTCATATACTTATAGCTCTAGTGCATCCGATGCATGGCAATCCCTACTCACTCACATTGATATCTATTGATGGGCATCTCCATAGACCGTTGAAACGCCTAGTTGACGTGAGACTATCTTCTCCTTTTATGTCTTCTCCACAACCACCACTCTATTCCACCTATAGTGCTATGTCCATGGCTCACGCTCATGTATTGCTGCTACATCTTGAGCTTGCGTTGGTTTTCCTTGAAGAGGAAAGGGTGATGCAGCAAAGTAGCGTAAGTATTTCCCTCAGTTTTTGAGAACCAAGGTATCAATCCAATAGGAGGCTCCTCAGAAGTCCCACGCACCTACACAAACAAACAAGAACCTTGCAACCAACAGAATAAAGGGGTTGTCAATCCCTTCACGGCCACTTGCGATAGTGAGATCTGATAGAGATAATATGATAAGATAAATATTTTTGGTATTTTTATGACATAGATAGGAAAAGTAAAGATGCAAACAAAAGTAGATTGAAAGCTTTTATGATAAAAGATAGACCCGGGGGCCATAGGTTTCACTAGTGGCTTCTCTCACGGTGGGTGAACACATTACTGTCGAGCAATTGATAGAAAAGCGCATAATTATGAGATTATGTAGGCATGATCATGTATATAGGCATCACGTCCGTGACAAGTAGACCAACTCCTGCCTGCATCTACTACTATTACTCCACACATCGACCGCTATCCAGCATGCATCTAGAGTATAAAGTTCATAAGAACAGAGTAACACATTGAGAAAGATGACATGATGTAAAGGGATAAACTCATTCAATATGATATAAACCCCATCTTTTTATCCTCGATGTCAACAATACAATACGTGCCTTGCTGCCCCTGCTGTCACTGGGAAAGGACACCACAAGATTGAACCCAAAGCTAAGCACTTCTCCCATTGCAAGAAAGATCAATCTAGTAGGCCAAACCAAACTGATAATTCGAAGAGACTTGCAAAGATAACTCAATCATACATAAAAGAATTCAGAGGAGATTCAAATATTTCTCATAGATAAACTTGATCGTAAACCCACAATTCATCGGATCTCGACAAACACACCGCAAAAAGAGTGACATCGAATAGATCTCCAAGAAGATCGAGGAGAACATGGTATTGAGATCCAAAAGAGAGAAGAAGCCATCTAGATAATAACTATGGACCCGAAGGTCTGTGGTAAACTACTCACAACTCATCGGAGGGGCTATGGTGTTGATGTAGAAGCCTTCCATGGTCGATTCCCCCTCCGGCGGAGCGCCGGTGAAGGCTCCAAGATGGGATCTCGCGGATACAGAAGGTTACGGCGGTGGAAATTGTTTTTCGTTGGCTCCCTGGATGTTTTCGAGTTACGTTGGTAGATATAGGAGGAAGAAGTAGGTCGGTGGCCGCCCGAGGGGCCCACGAGATAGGGGGCGCGCCCTGTAGGGGTGGGCGCGCCCTCCACCCTCGTGGCCTCCTCGGCTGCTTCTCGGCTTGCACTCCAAGTCCTCTGGATCACGTTGGTTCCAAAAATCATGCTCTCGAAGGTTTCATTCGGTTTGGACTCCGTTTGATATTCCTTTTCTTCGAAATACTGAAATAGGCAAAAAAAACAGGAATACGGGCTGGGCCTCCGGTTAGTAGGTTAGTCCCAAAAATGATATAAATGTGTAAAGTAAAGCCCATAAACATCCAAAACGGGTAATATAATAGCATGGAACAATAAAAAATTATAGATACGTTGGAGACGTATCAGGGCACATAATTCCTATTTGCAACAATAAGAACATCATTTATCCTTCCCATAGGTTTCTTAATGGTGGAATCCGCAAGGTGCAATTTTAAAGAGCAATCATCAAAATCATGGAAACCTAGAATATCACATAAAGTTTTCAGAATTGGGGAAACGCTAGCACCCAAATCACACAAAGCATAACACTCATGATCTTTAATTTTAATCTTTATAGTAGGTTCCCAGTCATCATAAAGTTTTCTAGGTATAGAAACTTCCAAATTAAGTTTTTCCTCATAAGATTGCATCAAGGCATCAAAAATATGTTGGTAAAAGCTTTATTTTGACTATAAGCATGAGGAGAATTCAACACGGAATGCAACTAGGAAATACAATCTATTAAAGAACAATTATCATAATTAAATTCCTTGAAATCCAAGATAGTGGGTTCTGTCGGTGTACTAGAGTAGGGGTACCCTAGTATCCCGAACTCGTGCACGAGCAGTTGCAGCACCCCGCGGCAAGGCTTGCCGGGTGACCGTCAAGGTCCTCCGTGGTTCCTTTGGAGCCATTCAAGAACAAAGTATTCAAGCCAAGGAGACAAGGCCCCGGCAAGAGGAGCTTGCCGGGAAGGCCACCCAAGGCATCTAGGAGACAAGGCCCCGGCAAGAGGAGCTTGCCGGGAAGACCAACCAAGGCATCTCAAGGAACTTGCCGCGACGCGCCACGCGTCCCGGCAAGGCCCGGCGAGCGACAAGCTTCCGGACGAGGCAAGGCAACAACCGCGGCAAGGCGCTTGCCATGCAGACTACCACTCACTGCGCTCCAAAGACATCCACTAACGTGTCGCCTCGGACCTTTCCAGCGCCGCGGGCAAG
This sequence comes from Aegilops longissima, assembly GCA_021605205.1. Taxonomy (NCBI): domain Eukaryota; kingdom Viridiplantae; phylum Streptophyta; class Magnoliopsida; order Poales; family Poaceae; genus Aegilops; species Aegilops longissima. Next base: position 98,497,103 of record CM038682.1, on the reverse strand, counting down.
AGGCTGTGTGGCCAGGGGAGCGCGGTGGCAAGCGACGCTGATAAGATTGCCATCGTGGCAAGCAGTGGCGCCCCTGACGGTCCCTGTTTGCACTGTTTGGGCGACGTAGACGGGCATTTAATGCCTTTGTCCCCTGCCGTCAGGGTTAGGTATGATACACTGTACAGGTAGATGTACCAACCGCAATTCCTTTTCCATTTTTTCCCTTGTCTACGTTGCCACCTGTCGGAGACCCCTTGAGCATATAAAAGGAGGCCCATGCGCAACGTAGAGGGGGGTTCGAAGGCAGAAAACACCCACGCTAGGTCTCGTTAGCAGCTGGTGTGTACTGTAGCGCCCAGCGCTCCCAAGCAAGAACTCAATACATTCAGACATGCAGCAGTAGGAGTGTTATATCTCCGGAGAGCTCCGAAGCTGGGTAAACTGCTCGTGTGCTTCGCCTCGATCTGCTCTTCGTGCGATCTCCACCCCACGCCGAACCGAAAGGGGCTCGGTCCGCCGGTCCATAGGTGTTCGTGGATCAGCTTCCCCGACATCTTTGGCGCGCCCTGCCATTTTTCAAAATATTGAAAAAGGCAGGTCCAATGAAATGGACTCCGGAAGCGGAGGCTGCGCTGCAGGACTTAAAGAGATACCTGTCCTCCACTCCAACACTTGTCGCACCTAAGACACAAGAGAAGTTGCTGCTATATATAGCGGCAACCAATCAAGTGGTTAGTGCTGCGTTAGTAGCGGAGAGGGAGGTGGATGATGAGCCGCAACCACGGCAGATGCATCCAGAGACAAGCAGGAACTTCACCGCAAGCTCGGTCCCGACAAGGATGGATCTGCAGCAGCGCAGGAGAAGATGCAGAAAAGAATGGTGCAGCGCCAGTTTACTTTGTCGGTTCCCTTCTGCAGGGGCTAAGTCAAGGTACTGGTGTGCAGAAATTGCTTTTCGCCTTCTCATGGCCTCGAGAAAGCTGCGCCATTACTTCCAAGCACATGAGATCACAGATCGTCACTGCTTTTCCGCTGAAGAGGATACTGCAAAATCCGTAAGCAACAGGCAGGATTGTCGAGTGGGCACTGGAACTGTCAAGCTTTGCCTCAAGTTTGAGAGCACTTCAACTATCCAAAGCGAGCATTGGCGGAGTTCATAGCAGAATGGACGCCAACACAAGATGAAGAAATTCCAAACGAGCATCCCGTCAAGGAAGCAAGCAAAGAGTGGCTGATGTACTTTGATGGTGCCTTCTCGCTGCAAGGCGCCGGTGCAAAGCGTGCTACTTGTTGCACCCACCGGAGAGCACCTCAAGCGTAGTCCAGATGCACTTTCCCAAGGAGCAAGCAACAAACAATCTTGTAGAGTATGAAGGTTTGCTTGCGGTCTCGAGATCGCAGCAGACCTTGGGATCAAGAAGCTCATTGTCAGGGGTGACTCACAGCTTGTCGTCCGCCAAGTGAACAAGAATTATCAGAGTCCGTTGATGGAAGCTTACGTTGATGAAGTTAGAAAGCTAGAAGAGCACTTTGACGGCCTCACAGATGGAACATGTTCCAAGAGCTCGAACGACATTGCCGATGGCTCGTCGAAGTCGCCCGACTTAAGTTACCTGTGGAACCAGGGATCTTTGTGCTCAAACTGACCCAACCGTCTGTAATGCCATCAACTGGACAGAACAAGAAGAGGAAGTTGATCTCTGGTGACTATTTTCCGGCGGAGCTCCCCGAAGCCGCCGCCAATAAGGTCCTCAAGATCAACACCGAGGATGCTGAGGAGCAGTCTGCTCCGGCAAGCCCTAGGGTTTGTTCCGTTGAAGCAGACGCTCCCGACAAGTTTTGCTCCGGCAAGCTTGCCGGGGAACGCTAAGCTCGGCTGAGCCGCAGGTTCTCGCCAGAGAAGCGGATGTTCCGCAGCAGCAGATGTGCCTTTAGTCCTTGTTGTCGAGCCGCAAGCTCCAAAGCATGGGCACAGAAATTGTCCGCTTCTTCGAGACAGAGAACTTCCCAAGAGCAAGAAGAAGCGGAAAGAGTAGCCCGACAGTCAAGTATGTACCAGTTTGTCGACGACACATCAGATGAAGAAGACTCAACGACGTGAAATTGAAGTGTATTCACCGGAAGACGGACAAAAGCTGTTGGCAGAGATACATGGAGGCATATGTGATCACCACAATGGCGCAAGAGCACTTGCCGGCAAAGCATTCCGGCAAGGTTTCTTTTGGCCGACAGCCCTCCAGGAAGCAACTGCACAAGTAACCAAGTGTGAAGCGTGCCAGGCCCATTCCAGCAGATACACCAGCCAGCTCAAGCTCTCCAGATGATCCCTTTATCCTGGCCATTTTCAGTCCGGGGCTCGACATCCTCGGCCCCTTTCCCGAGCTGTCGGGGATTTGAGTACTTGTACGTTGTAATCGACAAGTTCACAAAGTGGCGGAAGTGGAAGCAGTGAGGAAGGTGACAAGACAATCAGCGTCAAGTTCTTCAGTCGATTGTTTGCCGCTTGGGATCCCTAACAGGGTCATCACCGACAACGGCACGCAATTCACGAGCCGCACCTTCATGTAGTACGTCCAAGATCTTGGCGCCAAGGTCTGCTTCGCTTCTGTTGCTCATCCGAGAAGTAACGGTCAAGCGGAGAGGGCGAATGCTGAAGTGCTGCGCGGACTCAAGACCAGGACTTTCGATAGGCTGCGCAAGTGCGGAAGAAACTGGATTGAGGAGCTGCCGGTGGTTCTTCGGTCGATCAGGACGACGCCAAATCGAGCCACCGCCGACACCTTCGCTCTAGTCTATGGAGCAGAGGCAGTTCTCCCCACGGAACTCGTATATGGGTCACCTCGAGTGCTCGCTTATGATGAGCTCGAGCAAGAGCAGTTGCGACAAGATGACGCACTTCTCCTTGAGGAGGACCGTCTTCAGGCCGCTGTACGAGCTGCTCGATACCAGCAAGCTTTGCGCCGCTACCATAGCCGCAAAATTAGTGCCAGAAGTCTCGAGGAAGGCGACCTTGTTCTTCGGTGCGTTCAGTCCGCCAAGAATTCCAACAAGTTGACGCCGAAGTGGGAAGGTCCTTACTGGGTGAAACGAGTCACTAGGCCTGGCGCTGTCCGCCTTGAGACCGAAGATGGCATTCCGGTGAGAAACTCCTGGAACATTGAGCATCTTCGTAAGTTTTACCCGTAGGGCGAGGTTGCAGGAACCTGTTCCGGCAACCACCTTTTGTACAAGTCTTGCCGATGTTGCATGTAATCCTTTGTACAAAGCCGGGCGCAGACCCCGTGCATAAGTAAATCTCATGTGCTCCGCACATCTTGTCAATTTCATGCTTTCTACTGTATTTTTGCATGCGTTATCTGACACTTTGTGCAGCGCCTACCTCCGATAAGTAGTAACGAGCCATAAGGCTCCGTATCTTTATTTTCTCTTCTTTCTCTTTCTCAAAGAAATGAAGGTTCCCTCGCCCACAAGTTTGCCGGGGGGAAAGGAGAAGATAATGGTGTGGACCAAGCGTCGCTCGAGGAAGTTTCGCCTTACCGGAAAGCAAACAACAGAAAAGCTAAGTTGCTAAAGTTTGAGCAATCAGTTTTAAAATTTTTTAAGTTATCTTCCTCGAACGACCGTGCTTTGTATGGAAAACCTGTGCGCGGAGGAACCAACTCGTAGCTAGTTGCACCCTTACTTTGTTTCGAGTCCGCTCAACAACTTAAGTGAGCTGCAACTAGTTGCGACAAGGTTTCTTGTCGGTAGCGGCACCGCCAGCAGGCTGCTGACGTCCCGCACTCAGCGCTCGCAGCTAAGGTGCCCGCGCCGACAAGTTCCCTAAAAGCGTAGGGCAAAAACATACAAAGGAAGGAATCAAGTAAAGGAAATAACATAGCAATCACTACCCGAAATAGAGTTATATTACAAGATAGCTTGTCGCAGATCTAACAGATTGTTCTCATAACATGACCAGCAGCGGCAAGAAAAAGAGAAAACGGGCGGCCTAATCTACGCGATCGCCCTCAACCCTCTTGATCCCGCTCACCCTGTCCACAATGGGTGCGACAAGGGTCTTGAGCGCTTCCACATCAGCATCCGGCGGCAAGGTCTTGAGGACGTTGGTGAGGCTGGAGGAGGTCGACGGTAGCCCGTGGAGGCTGGAGGAGGTCGACGGTGCAGATGAACAGTATACCGTGGAGTCCCGTTTTGCGGTACGCCACACCCCTCCCGAAGAACAGGGCCCCCGTTTCGACCGTAGCGCTCCAACACAAGTCCGATTCATTCGTTTTGCGGTACGCCACACCCCTCCTGATCAACAGGACCCCCGTTTCGACCGTAGAGCTCCAACACAAGTCCGTTTCGTCCGTTTTGCGGTACGCCACACCCCTCCCGATCAACAGGACCCCCGTTTCGATTGTAGGAGGTCCGTATCCTCCGTTTTGCGGTACGCCAGACGCCTCCCGATGAACAGGATCCTGTTTCGAACGTAGCCGGTCAAACACAATGCCGTTTCCTCTGTCTTGCGCTAAGCCAGGCCTCGTTTCTATCGCCTGTTCCGTCCAAGCCCTCCCGATGAACACGACGACGCATCCCGTTCCGACCCAGCCGGTTGGCTCCCCATGAACACGACGACGATGCTGTTTCTCCGTTCCGACCCAGCCATGTAGACGAGCCCTGACAGTACGTATGCGCGAGTAGGCATTCGAGACCCTGCCCATATGTACGTACGTGGCCGTATTTTCTTTCTTGCACCCTGGCCGTTGTACGTACGTGTACATGCTATGTTCGTGCCTCTACTACGACACGTACGCGCCTCTACAATGACCAGTATGTACATACACATTCTAGAATGACAACACTACATACGCTTCGACCAGGTGGGTCCCGACTGTCAGGCACTTCCTTGCCTGCGAAGATGTAGCTGGTGGGTCCCAGCAATCAGGGGGCGAATCGTTTTTTTTGCCCGGACGCACTTCCTTGCGTGCGAAGATGTAGCTGGTAGGTCCCAGCAGTCAGGGGGAAACGTTATTTCGCGAAATACGGTGGCCCGTCCGGTGGGTCCCTGCTGTCAGGTGGAGGAATAATTATTTTGCGCGTAATAAGGAGGCACTTCCTTGCTGCGGCCGTGGACCCAGCTGTCAGCCTCTCCACGTACAGTCCACGTCCGATGGAAGCCGTTCCTTGACCATGTTGACAAAGCCACACCGAGAGCACCAGGGCAGTGGACGACGGCGAGGCCTAGGAAGGGGACGACACAGAGCCGGGGAAGACGCGGCAGTAGATGCCCACGCGTAGAGGAGTACGAGGTTTCACTGGTTCGCTGCAGTGTGAGGCTGCCGTCCCCGCAGAATAACAGGGGGTGTGGGTGAGTAGAGGGATGGCTTGGCCAGCGGTGGGAGTAGTAGGGGGCGGTGAGGCCTCCGCTGCATCGCAGCCGGCCACGGGAGGCAAGAGCACGAGGCACGACCGACGCTGGTTTGGGCGGCTGGAGCAAGTAGACCAGAGGTTGAAGAAGCACTACGGCCGTTGGATGGACATCGTACATTCACTGGAGCTAGAATCGTGCATATTGACTAAGTTGACAAAGCCCTCCATTCCCGTCAACTTAGTAGGCCCACAAGTCAGCCTGCCACTATACTGGGTCCCAGCTAACAGGGGGAGTATTCATTTTTTTGTGCGTAATAAGGAGGCACTTCCTTGCGTGCAAAGATATAGCTGGTGGGTCTGAGATGTCAGTGGCGGGAACGTTTTTTTCGCGAAATACAAAGGCCCTTTCGGTGGGTCCCTGATGTTAGGTGGAGGAATCATTATTATGCGCGTAATAAGGAGGCATTTCCTTGTGTGCGGCCATGGACCCAACTGTCGGCCTCTCCACGTGCAGTCCACTTCAGATGCATGTCGGTCGTTAACCATGTTGACCAGGCCACGCCGAGAGCACCAGGGCGGTGGACGACGGCGAGGCCTATGTACAACACCCCAAATTTTTTGCCAAGTTTTCAATATTAAAATTTTTGCCAAGGGTTTTAAAAATCTTTATTTCTGTTGATTTCAGAACTCTTCTTTTATTGTTAAGGAGTTTTGTATTTTTCCCAAGTGGAGCTTTCCAAAATACATTGGACTTCTTTGCCATCTCATTAAAAAATTTCTAAATAAGTAGAATTGTTTATTAAATTATTTCACCCTGAGCTTTATTCATTAAAATGAACTGTATTAAATTTTTGGAGCTCCTTTTGAACTACAACCTTTTGATAGAATCACTTAAAATTTCAACCATAATTTGGAGATGTCATGAGATGTCTCTAAATCAATTATGTGCACTAATAAATTTATTTCATTGCTTATTTTGGGTTCTTTCACCTGGTTTGCTTCTCTGCTCGAGTGGGCATTTTTGGACTACAACCCATTTAAATATTTCCCTAGAGCCTCCACCAAAATTTTGGGATGTCAGTAGTAGCATGCCATCCAACTTTATGCAAAAACATAGTGATGTTCTTTGGCAAATTTGAGTGCAACAGCCTCTTTTTCATTCTGGACCAGACTTGTGTTTTCTACTACAACTCTATTATTTCTTGCTCTAATGACCTTGTGTTCTCTCATGCTTGTAGTCAACCTTGCAAAACCCCTAAGTCCAGGAGCATGCTCTATTTGGAACACTTTTGGTCCATGAAATGATGCCACTCACTCCCTGCCCAGAACTGTAGTTTTGCAAAACTTGCACTAGCAAGTTTCTCCTTTTTGCAAACTGACTCCACCACCCCCTCTTTCATCCATAGAGACACTGATCTGGAGAGTTTGGCCCCTCCAAGAGCTACCTAGGTGCCTTTAGCATTTTGTCAAACACCCTGAGTGCATGACCAGATTTGGCATGATTTCAAGTTTACATTGTGAACTTGAGCCCCTGACCTACCCAGCATGTCCCAAGGTTTAGCCCTAGCCCATAACCCATTTCTGCTAACTCTCTTGTGGTTTGGAACTCTCTAGGCTGCCCTGGCATTTCATCGAGCACACCCCGGGCGTGCTCTGGGCGCGCCAGAGCGTGCGTTTGGCACCCGCATGCACCCGAGCCGCCGCGTCTCATCCCGCACTCAAAACTCGGCCCCAGCCAGCACACCGTGTCCCCTTGCACCGCCACGACACCCCGACCACCCCTGGCACCCCACAGCGCCACCGCCAGGATGGCCGTGGCGGCTAGCTGCCGGCCGCTAGTAGACCCGACCGTGGTCGGGGCCGCCAAAGCCACCCCGGCTCGCCACCTGCCCCTGTGAGCAGTGCGTGCTCATCCACAGCTTCATCCGCTAGCGCTCGCCGCCGCCACGTCGCCCAAGCTACAGGGAGGCGGTTCACCGTCATACCTATCACCGGCCGCCCCAGAACCGACCTCCACCGCGTATATAAGGGCCCCGAAGCTCAACCGAGTCCTCGAGCAACCTCACATGATCCTCCTAGTGTTGCCTTGGCCAGCAGTCGAGCAAGGGAAGGCCTTCTTCCCCGAGTCCGGCCGGTTCGGTCGCCGCCAAGCCCTGGCCGATTCCATCACCACCAGTGCCTCTCCCTCTCCACTCTCTCCACCAAGAACTCTCCCTTCCTCTCGCGAGCACAACCCCTCGCTCAATTTTGGCCGGAGACCACCGCAGCCCCAAACTCACTATCCACCGAATGCCCCCTCCGCCATGCGAGCTCGCGCGGCCGCGACTCCCTCCACCCCCGGCTGCCCTACAACCAACGGAAGGACCGCCTAGGAGTGGCGGATCCATCCCTGCACTCGGATGCCCTCGAGGAGCCGCCTAACGCCGGCGAAGACCGCCGGAGTCCCCGCCTCCGTTCGGCCAGAGGAAGGAGAGGGAAGGAGACTGGTCAAACCGGACCAGTGGGCCCCCCCTTGACCCACTGGCAGTGACTCAGGCGCAGTCCACGCTCGATAAGTGGAAGCGCATTTTCAAAATGCGCCTTCGACGTGTACGTAATTTTTTTCGAAACGTTTTCTTTCTATTTTTATTTTAAATATCAGATTTTGACCAAACTTTGACCGGCTGTATCTTTTTGAAAACAACTCCAAATGAATTGATTCTTTTTGCTACCTCTCTCAAATATTGTCTAGTTTATTTTAAGATTTATTTGAAAAAAATTCAAAACAACTTTCTGTGCTGTTTTATTTTTGTGTGTTAATTCAAATATATTATTTTAAATAGGGTTTTTGAAGATTTCATGATGATTTGGGTGCACCCTTCCTTCCCATGACCTGAAGGCAAGCATTCTGAACCCTAGTGAATTTTTGTGTGTGTTGCATAGTACAGTGGCAACACCACCCCGACACATACATGCGTCATTTTATGTGAGGATGTGATCCTATCCATGGGTGCATATTAATGAGTTTATACTAATGAAGTTGACATGATTTGTGATGGAAATCACCGTCATACGTCCTTCATGCATACCGTAAGGAAAGACGGAAAGGCCTCTGTCTTGGGTAGACACGGGCTTGCCCCTAGTCCTCCGTCGAGACGGTCGTGTCCGGTATGACATGAGGGGATGTCGCGTGATGTTTCCATCTGTTGTTTGAGATACATGCATTGTTATGCTAATCATGCAGGAAATACTACAACCTCCTGAGTCGACCATAGATCGAGTCTTGTGCCAGTAACCCCCATACTTGCTTCGTACTACCACTCGTCCCTACACCAAGTAGGGTACGGTTCAGTAAGTTGTCAACCCTTTCCTAGCACACACCGCATGAGAGGCCGTGGTGGAAGATATTGGAGGCATCCGTAGTCATAACACCGGTCCGGGAGCATGGGTGTTTCGTTGTAGCGAAAGGGGTAGCTCCCGCTTTCTGCTGTATAAATTTTGTGATGCCATGTTATGTCGAGGTTGTGGCCTCCCACTTAGAGTTTTGCTTAACAGTGTCGTGGGTGATTCCGCACACATGTGAGTTAAGCTGGTGTGTGCAAGTTAGGTGTGTTTTCAACAAAAGACCGTGACGGAATTAGTCCCGTTGGACTAAAGAAATCCGTTACTCGTGGGTAAAGAGTACACCCTCTGCAGAGATTAAACCTATTCGAATAGCCGTGTCCATGGTTAAGGATTACAGTTTGGGATGGGTCAAGTGTCGGTCTTAGTGTTGGTCTTCGGAGGTGAAACTGTTAAACCTGGAAGCACGATTGTGACTTGTGATAATTTATGATTACTATTTTGGATGTGGACTAACCCGTGATATTTTTCTGGTATTATTGAATATCCCTGGGATGCTTCTACCTCCTGGATATTCATTGTGGCATTTCTTTTAAAGCCCTTTATGCGGTGTCGCCGACGCCCGATTGTTGCATTTCTTTTAAAGCCCTTTATGCGGTGTCGCCGGACGCCTCGACCGTGGCCTTTCTTTTAAAGCCCTTTATGCGGTGTCGCTCGACGCCTTGATTGTGGCATTTCTTTTAAAGCCCTTTATGCGGTGTCGCTCGGGCGCCCGATTGTGGCATTTCTTTTAAAGCCCTTTATGCGGTGTCGCCGACGCTCGACCGTGGCATTTCTTCTAAAGCCCTTTATGCGGTGTCGCCACACGCCCGACCGTGGCATTTATTTTAAAGCCCTTTATGCGGTGTCGCTCGAGACACCGACCGTGGCATTTCTTTTAAAGCCCTTTATGCGGTGTCGCCGACGCTTGACCGTGGTATTTCTTTTAAAGCCCTTTATGTGGTGTCGCCGACGCCTTGACCGTGGCATTTCTTTTAAAGCCCTTTATGCGGTGTCACTCGACGCCCGATCGTGGCATTTCTTTTAAAGCCCTTCATGCGGTGTCGTTCGGGGCCTTGACCGTGGCATTTCCTTTAAAGCCCTTTATGCGGTGTCGCCGACGCCTTGATTGTGGCATTTCTTTTGAAGTCCTTTATGTTATTTACTTCATAATTTTAATAATACCATATTACTGAATATTCGCTAATAACATGCTAGCACGCACCAGAGTTTTATTTATCTTATGTGACTAGCGTCATGAGCATAAAATATTTTCAGCACATCATTGTTGTAATTTACCCATGTTCGTAATGTTTGCGAGTACATTCAAAGTACTCACTGGCTTGTCCCTGGCTATTGTCTTGGCCAGATTTCATGCTTGGAGAGGAGCGTTGCGGTGATTGTCCCAGAACCTAGGCAACGGTGATCTCAGCCACGCGAAGATAGGAGTTAACCTGGTCAGCTGTTCCCGTGGGAAATGGAGTCCCATAAACGAGGATATTTCATAAACCGCTTCCGCCATCAACCTTTAGAAACCATTTGTTGTACTCACAGGCCAAAATGGTCTTGTACTACACATATTGTATTTCTTCTTGGAATTTCTGTATCAAGCTAGTGCCTCATCAGCTAACAGTAATCCTGGGGCTGATGAGCACAAGGACCGTTTTTCCTGGAAATTGACACCCGGAGAACCGGTCGCCACAGACTAGGAAGGGAACGACACAGAGGCAGGAAATACTTGGTAGTTTTTTTCCATGCGGAGGGGAGTATGACTGTACAAGGGTTTACTGGTTCGTCTGCCGTCGCCGGAGAATAACAGCAGGTGTGGGTGAGTAGAGGGATGGCTAGGCTAGTGATGGGAGTACGGTGGGGTGGTGAGGCCTGCGCGGCAGCACAGCCGGCCGCGGGGAGGAGGGAGCAGGCAGTCCTGCTGGCGCTTGTTTGAGCGGCTGGAGCAGGAAGAGCAGAGATTGAAGAAGCACGATGGCCGTTGGATGGACATCCAACAGTCACTTCTTGTGCGTCAACCTTTTTTTTAGGAAAGCCTCAAATCTATGGAAAACAGCATGCAGCCCATCTGCCATTATTTCTAATAATTTACAGCCCATTTGTTAATTCTTAAGGTTTTTTAGCCCATATTATTTTTGTTAGCATTACAGCCCATATTGTGGCCACAGTTAAAAAATTATACGAAATTTTGCATATTTTGGTGCGGTCCGAACTGTTTTTAATCCTGAAATTTCGACTCACATTCAAACTTATTTTAAAAATAAATGTATATCAATATACAATCCAACAAATTCTCCATGCATAAAAATTAATGTAATTTAAAATCTCGAAATGAAAAAAAGATATTTGAAACTAATTGCCGGTTTGATGTGTTTTAAAAATGTACAACCCATTTCTCAGTACTGATGGGCCATTTTCTTGGCCAACCGAATGAAAGCTCTCCTCGTCTTGAAAGATTTGCAGCCCAACAGGCCTGACAAAGCGACTTACTTGGCAAATCACAAAAAAACTGGGCTGTGGCCGTGGACCCAGCTATCAGCCTCTCCACGTACAGTACTCTTCCGATGGAATGTCGTTGACCACATTGACCACGCCGTGCCGAGGGCACCAAGGCGGTGGACGACGGCGAGGCCTAGGAAGGGGACGACATGGAACCAGGGAAGACGCGGCAGTGGATGCCCACGCGGAGAGGAGTACGATGGTTCACTGGTTCGGCTGCGGTGTGAGGCTGCCGTCGCTGTAGGGCCTGGCTAGCGGTGGGAGTAGTAGGGGGCGATGAGGCCTCAATGGCAGCACAGCCGGCCACTGGAGGCAGGAGCAGGCGGTCTCCCCGGCGCTGGTTTGGGCGACTGGTGCAAGAAGAGCAGTGATTGAAGAAGCAGCAGGACTGTTCGATTCAAATCCAACGGTTACTGCTGCTAGAATCGTTTGTTGACTAAGTTGACAAGCCCTGCGTACGTGTCAACTTAGTAGGCCCACAAGTCAGCCTCCCAACCGGTGCGCCCTAGATGTCAGTGGGAGGAATCATTTTTTTCGCGTAATAAGGAGGCAGTTGATTGCGTGCGGCCAGGCCAGCGGAGGTAGTAGGGTGGGCCGGGGAAGCCTGCGCGGCATCACAGCGGGCCACAAGAGGAGGGAGCAGGCAGTCCCTCCGGCGCTAGTTTAGGCGGCTGGAGTAGGAAGATCAGAGATTGAAGAAGCACGTCGGCCGTATGATGGACATCCAACAGTCACTTCTGCTAGAATCGTGTGTTCACTGACAAAGCCTTGCATAAACAAGTCAGCCTCGAAATCTGTGGCGTGTACAACCCATTTGCTATTATTTTTATAATTTTTACTCATTTTCTAATTCATATGGAATTTATTGCAGCCCGTTTTCCATTTTTAGAATTGCTGGCCATTTTCTCGTCATGACGTGGTCAAAAAATTAACTAAATATGTGGGAAATTTTGAAAATTCGCAAATTTTTGCTAGGAACGAAATATTCTTGATCCAAAAATTAATAGCCATACTAAAACAAATTTGAAAATAAATTAGTACTATGTCATGTTAAATCCAATGAAATACGTATAAGATATCGATGAAGAAAAAAAAAAAAAAAACTAATATCCCATTTGCTATATTTTTTGGAATTTTCAACCCTTTTGATATTACTTTTAACAGACATTGACCATACTCTTTGGCCAGGCCGAATGCATCCCTCCTCGCCTTGAAAGATTTGCAGCCCAAGATTCGAGAAAACAAATAGGCCTAGCTTGGGTATTCTTCAAAAGAAATACTGGGCTACCTATTTTCCCAAAGAACTGGTGCATGAGCATTTAGCTTTCTTTATTTATTTACTTATTTATGTTTAGGGACCATGAGCATGTACAGGCCGGATTCATGTGAGAGCCTCCCTTCCGCTAATTATGGGCTTCTCTATTGGGCCTTCACCAAGGGCTGCATGTTATCAACAAGTGGAAAATGTGTTCCGTACGAAAAATAGTATGAGCTACGTACGGTACGGGGCACTAAAGGATCGAACCATGCAACGACTTCCAAAACATTGTGTTTGTCATTCTAACAACACATTTATTCAACCAACAGACGAAATATACTACTGATTGTACACTGAAAACAGCAGCAGCATCAACCAGGGCTGGGGGTGCAACAAAAGCAGTAAGCAGGCCAGAAGAGTGAAGACGCAACTCTCTCTTCCAAACCAAACATCAGCCATCATTACAAAAGGGCTACCAAAAAAGAACAAGTGAATGCCTCAAACTAAATAAAGATCCTACCACACCAAGTGTACGCATCTAACTAACTGGCTCAGTTAGACGTTACTATTTATTAAGCTGTGGAGATTGGCTGACGGCTTGAACCAGATGGGTGCCTGACGGGGGAAACTCCATCCAGCAGGTCGAAGTCTGATACTTGCGACCCTCTCTCCTACTTTGGGCTGCAGAGCGTGGCGGCACATATCAGGGTATGGTGCATGCAGAGACGCATGGTACGCTGTGTACACACAGTTTTGCCTGATGAACGAAACCGCCGCCATCATGATCCTTGCCGTCGGTTATCTCCTGGTTAATCGGATAATTCAGTCCGACAAACAGAGAGCATGTACCAAGGCTACTTACCAGCCTCCAGTCAAAAATTCCTGAAGGCGCAGAGAAGCTGGGATCCTGCTCAAAGACCTTGCAGTGACTGTGATTGTATTCCGCAAAACAACACGTTCGGTACGTGCGAACGAACATCAATCTTTCGCCTTCGTCTGATCGAGCCAGGAACCACCTGCAACTGCCATGCCGCTCTTCTTTGAAAGGTTCTGGGATTAGGAAGGGTAGGGACACCAGGCGGCCTACAACATCATATCAAGTTGGAGTCAAATAAAAAGGGCTCTTGATTTAATCAATCTTAAGAACAGCATGTTATGAGCATGAATATTTTTTTAGTAAATGTTGGCAGTAATATAAGCAAGCCATCATGATATCATAGGAAAGTAACATACTGCTGTAACAGCCGTTTGTAGTGATGACTGGAGTAGGCCAGCAATACATCCAGCCATAGAAGGAGTCGACAGCGTAAATGAAGCCCTTGTGTTCAATGCCATCAGAGAACCATGGAGGATGTATGATCCTGTGATTGACGTGCAGATTTATCCACTTACCGCAGTGACCTGTTAGATAGGCGAGACCGCGGTTGAAGAAAGCAATTAGCATGAAGTATTTATAATTTGCAGATCTTGTGGGCACTTGGCAGATTACAACCTTGAGCAAATCAAACTTGGTATCATGTTGGCTACTGTAAGATTCCGAGTATTCTGGGCCGCGGTGCCAAAGCAGTGCAATGTTAATCGAAGGAAGGGGGATCAATCGCCGGGTGTAGACCTCCACGAGCATCCAGCTGCCGCGACCGTCGACAGGTGATGATGACGAGGGGGGAGGCGCCTTAGCGGGGATGGAAGATTGGACGAGATTACGTGCGGACAAAGATGGAGAAGCGAATATGTGCCGTGGGAAGTGGACAGGTGATGATGACTACAACACGCCGCTTGACTTACTAGACACATACTAGTAGCGTAGGGTCATATCGATGCCAGACAACTTGCTTGAGTGATCATAATACTGGTACTCCCTACAGTACCTACTACAGTACTATGCCCTAACTTTCTTGAGTAGAGTAGTAGAGTAGGACTCTGCTCTACTACTAGCACCGGAGGAGCAGTATATTCTAATCTAAAATAGTTACAAACTTCAATGCCAGAGCATGGAACGACTACGAACCGTGCTCAAAGACCGTGTCTACGTGGTGTTTGGACTTATATGCAAAAAAATAGCAAGATGCCCCTGCATTGCACGGCACACCATCATCACCAACTCGGTTTTTTCTCTACTCCTACTCCTATAAAAGACTCAGTTGGTGATGATGGAGGCGAGGAGGCGTGTTCAGCCGGGCGTGCAGCGGACGGCGCAACACTATTCGATTTGTTATAAAAACAAAGAAGAGTAGTAGAGATAGAAACATAGGGAGGAGCACGAGGTTGTGGGAGATAAGGTTGAACGAGGCAAGGCCTTATTTGTAAATGTGGAGAGAGGTGCGGGTATCTTTTATAAAATTGTCATAGTTGGCTTTCTATCCGTCAGATATAGATCGGACGGTCTATATTACAAGATAGCAGGCATACCATCATCACCAACTCGATTTTCTATAAGAGTAGATATAGATAGATAGAGACTAGGGAGTACCTAGTAAGGACACCATCTACTGCTTCGTGTGCTACTCCTGCGCTCCATTTGGCGGCCGCAACATCCCCTACGACCACTCCCTCCTGTGCTCCATTTGGCCGGCGCTATTGAAATTTGGGGAGCGCACTCTCGCGACTGCTGGCAGCCACGACTTCACCGACGATGACTTCTTCCCCGACCTTGGCAACCTCTTCCTCAATGACATGGGAGACAACCTCAACGCCAACGGTGCTGCTCCCGTTGCACCGTATGTGTTTCTGTCCTTCCTGTTCGAAATCATGGTAGAATTCATGTTTCTACTCTGTATCCTACTACTATGCTAGTCCACATGATTAGTTTCATATCTATTATAGACGTCATGATTTATTTTGTGCTTATTCGGATTAAATCTCGTAGTAACTTGCTCATATATTCAACTGGCGCAACGTCCCCTACAACCACTCCCGTTTCATGGACGGCCTGGTCGACGCCTCCAAGGATCCCTTCGTCCACTGCTATGGTGCCCGATGTCGTTTTATGGCTCGCCGCCGGAAATGGTGCATCACCTCATGGATGCGTGCAGCGGTCACTGCTGGCCCTTGGCGGAGAACATCAAGTACGAGACGTGCTACCCGTTCACCATGCCGGAGTCGCTGGAGGATCACCACCGCCTGCTAGTCTCGGAGGAGGACGACATCGTCTTACTCTTGATCGTGGGCACCGACGAGGGCCGCGCAGGCCACCGCCCTGTCTTTGTAGTGTGCGTCAGGGGCTACGCCGCTGACGCTGACACTAACACGAGGCCAATGTACGGGTGCGTGGTCAGTGTTACTACCCCTCCGGGTCACGTGGGCGGCGACACCGGCCTCATCGAACGGACTTGGGCTCTGGGGAGCGGGGACTATCCCGCCGATGTGGACTTGGAAAACCCATGGCAACCATTACCCGCCGACGCGGTGCACGGGAACGCCAAGGAGGTTCACCTGGACATACGCATTATCAAGTTAAATGTTGATCATTATTCTTCGCTCAATGTTATCCGTTGTCTAAGCATCTGGAGACTTCCATGCAGGATCTTGCTCTATTGGAGTATCGCGCATGAATAAAAGTGTATCCATTTATAGTTTAGTCTAGAATCTTCCATGTATGAATTTTTTACTACAGTACCGGTGAAAGACTTACGATGAACCATTTCTTACATCTCCTCCGCCTCTTGCAAGTCATCCCGATTTAATCCTCCGCCTAGGTGTATAAGGGCATGGTTAATATTACTTAATAGTATAGCCAAGTGTTGACTATAAGAAAGTGCCATGTCATCTGAGCCAACATGTATAACAATCGATACTCAAAAACTAATTCTTAAAGATCATTTCTTGCAAAGCACAATAAGTGTTATTTCTTCACAAGTTCTGGATGCAGGTTGAACAGTTGAACGCTTTTGTTTGCGAAAGATACCTTTTTATCTATTTCACCCGGATGTTTGTGAGCTCTAGAGATGAAATAATATCCGAAGAAACATATCGATACCCGTTACACATGAGATGACCCCCACATCCTTTGTCAAAATAAACAACTCCCAAATCAATGCATTTCACTCTTCGGTGCAACGCATGGGCACCTTACTACTATAGATTAGTACGACCAAAAATTGAACTAACATTATATATAGTACGGTAAATGCTGATGCATGTCACCTAAAATTATATCATTCAAAACTATGTTCAAATATGAATCCAACGATATAGTTTATGTTGACATGCACTAACATTTTGTCAGTTAAATCTTTAGTCAAATTCAATGGGGGACTAATAAACCACGACCGATGTAGTACAAGTGTAGAGGGCGGCGCTGCACGGGAGTCTCACCTCTCACCCCGCTCGTGGCGCGGCAGTAAAGTCGTCATATCACAAAACCCAACCACTCCCAGTAATAAGTGGCCTGGTAAAATAAACGGACGAGCACCATCACATCCCTCCGTCTTTTTTGCATTTCATCTCTTTGCATTTACTTTCTCCGGTTCATCTCGCACACTCGATCCCTAGCTACTACTCCTAGGGCCAGTTCTTTTGGCGGCTTCCCCAGCTTTTCCCATAAGACTAGTCACAGTGGAGAGTAACAATAAGGCGCCTCACTAATTTATTTGGGCTTCTAAACTACTACTCCGTCCTGGTTTATTCCTCACCATTGTAATTTGTGCTAAATTTTGACCAAAGATTTAACTGATAAATTGTTACTCGTTTTCTCCTCCTCCTTGGTCAAGATGCACAGCCTAAGATGACTTACTCACCTAGACGGATGGAGTAGTGCATGTGACATGCACTAACATTTCATTAGTTAAATTTATGATCAAAATTTGACACAGATTACAATGGGGACCAATAAACCAGGACGGAGGTAGTAGTTATGGGATTACTAATCTATAAGTCTAAAAGAACTGGCCCCTGGTACTCCTACTAGTAGTAGTACTCAAGTTGGAATTCCAATTGCACGTCACAACTTGTTAGGCAAAAAAATTTGATACAGGGTGTAGGAAGCGGTTTGAGAATTTGCATGCCTTTCCAACCAGTGAGATACTCCGTACAAAGTACGACAGAGAAATAACCACGGAGAAGGAAGCTAAAAGTAAACAATCAAACGAGCATTTTTGCATTTGTTTTGCATTGAATCGTTTCACAAGCTTGACTAGTGCTGTTTTTCTACTTTTACAAAAACCGCATCGTAATGATAAAATGTGCATTTGCATGTACATAAGTAATAGTAGTACTCCCTCCATCTAGGTGTATAAGTCTTCCCTCCTTCCTGGTCACGGTGCACAACCAAAGATGACTTATTGACCTGGACGGAGGGAGTAGCACAGTCTGCAAGCATATATCGTGAGAGACGTGTAGTGCGATAGTATATAGTAAAGTTTGTGCTATATGCACATACTTGCAAAATGCATACGAATACACAAGTTTTCCAAACTTTCCCTTTTACATACTTAATTAAGGACGCTAAAAATTCCTGAACATTCGGGATTTATCATTTGCGTCCCAAAGCTAATGAGATCGCCTTACGAAACAAAAATTATACTCCTCCTACAAGCCACGACGCTCGCAGGAGCGCGTGCGGCGCGCCACGAGTGCCCTGGTGCGCGGCCGTTTCCTAGCGCGCCGACACAACGCCTCTTCCTCAGCCTCGCAACTTGCGAGGTGGTGATTGGCGGCTTGCCGGTGGGCAAGCGCGATCTCACCAATGTGGTGATCCGACGCCAACAGGTACTCCTCCTTGCTGGAAGCGTGCACCCGGTCCACGTACCGCCAAGCCTAGATGAGGCGCTTGGGCCCGACTGCACTCAGGGCATCGGCACGGGTGTCCTCTGCCACCCTCACGGCCCTCGCACGAGCCTTCTACCAAAGAGCCAATTGCCGGACTCTCTCGGACGCGACATAGGCCTCCCAGGCAGCTTGTTCCATGGTGTGCTTCTCTTCCTCGGCCTTCTTCTCCGCCTCTATTTTGGCGCGCTCTGATGGAGGAAAAGCCTCCCACAAGGCGACATCCATTTCTTTCCAAAGCTCCTCAAGGCTGGGGGGCTCGGCGGGCGGCGCGGCGTTCTCCTCGTAGCAGGGAGCCGACGCGTCCTCCGACGCACGTGCTGGCGAGATTGGGAACGCCGACGCATCCACCTCGACGCGTCGCGGCGAGGAGCGGAACACCGACGCGTCCTCCTCGACTAGTGGCGACGAGGAACGGAACGGCGACCCGTCGCGTCGCGACGAGGAGCGGAACGCCGATGCGTCCTCCTCAACTAGTGGCGGCGAGGAACGGAACGACGATGCGTCGCGTAGCAGCGAGGAGCGAAACACCGACGCGTCCTCCTCGACTAGTGGTGATGAGGAACGAAACGGCGATGCGTGACAGTCCGCATGGTGCAGCGAGGGGCTCCTAGGGCTTGGGAGGGGCGATGCCATGGTGGTCGACGTGAGAGGGAGGGGGAGGATATAGCGATGAACTTGAACGTGAGGGGGAGGAGATAGCGATGTCGTGGGAGGCGCAGTATTTATAGTGAGGAATGCCACACCTACGTAAGATATGGATCTGGTTGCATTGATTTAATCTGCAGGTTCAGTTGCCACCGACATGTGGGCGGACCCTGTTGGGCCCATATGTCGCTGACCCAATGCACCTGCAGCTAAGTAACAACTACGTGGGCATATTTGTTGGAGTAAATTACGGGGAAGGGAAGGGGTGGAAATATTGCTGATCACAACGGATTGGACGAGCGTGGGGGGAGGAGAGTCATGCATGCAGATTTTTTTCACATGGGGTGGGGTGGTGGGACCACGAGGAGAAAGAGAGTTTGGCAGTCATATTGTTTCCACACATGGAAAGGAAAAAATTTGGAGACAAACGGGCTTCCTGCAGGTATGGGGAACGGTGCATAATAAGTCATCTTGCATGCCGGGCTAGGTATAGTCTCAAGTCATTAAAAACATACATGCCCCACACATGTTCATATTTCAAGGTGCACTAAATTATTGCATGCGATGATTAAGGCTGGCCATAATGGTGGTATCTTAGCTGGTATCATGCACACGGGAATAGCAAACATGCTGATGTGGCAAAGAATTAAAGAAGAGAGGGGGGTTAGAGTAACTAGTGTTCATGCATGCATTGGTAAACACATTTTTTTGTGAAGAACGACATCATTAGTTGAGTACTTTTGCAGACTTCAAAAACTATTCCACCGCCTCTACTATCTTGCTAAGAGTATGTAGGTGAAATTTTTTAATCGAGCCCTTTAAACTAGAAGGGAGGTAGTGGTACTCTAATAGCTATCCTTGTTGTGATGACAAGATAGGACATGGCATGCACCTGGACGGAGGAACTAGTCTACATTGTGCATTTAAGTTTTGTCTGAAGTCAATGTACCTCTAGTTTCACCAGACTTATAGAAAAATGTACAACATTCACAATGTCAAATCAATATTTTTACACTCATTATAAAACGTAGTTCTCATACTCATTATAATCATTATTATAGATATTGATATTTTTAGTATAAATTTGGTCGTGGGATTTCATTGATGCCTGTCAGAGCGTGGAGGAAGCGGAGCTTAGGGCTTGCATTGCCGGTCTCTACATAGATATTTTTCTTCATAATCCTGTAATTTTAGAGACTGGTTGCGCTTTTGTGGTAGGGTCTCTTGCATCGGGGGACTATGACAGGTCTGCTATGCGTGACCTGAAGATGAAAGCGTTGAGCATCTCGAAGTTGATCAACAATGTTCAATTGTCAAAGATTAGCAGTTCGGCCAATAAGGTGGCACACTTAATCACTAAGTATAGATTTGACAATAGATTAGATGGTATTCTTGTAAATAACGCATCACCTGTGTGGTGAATATTGTATCGAATGAGTGTACCGGTGTGGCTGGTTAATTAATATAAGGTGGTGTTCAAAAAGTATAAATTTGGTCAAACACTTTGCAAACGGTTGACGGAGTAAAAGGACCAGAGGGAGTATCATGCATGTGGAGTAGGCAAAAAATGCTCATTTATAGCCGGTCGAAGTCTCAAAGGCGCGACCGCCGAGGGAGGCGAAGGTCGGGAGGCGCGACGGTTGACGGAATTAAGTGAAGTTACATCCACGCTACCGGCATGGCGTCGTAACAGCGAAGCTATACTGTCAGGCCTACGATATGGGTCTAGTAGACGTGACATCTAGTGGGTCCCGCATAGTGATACGTCTCCAACGTATCTATAATTTTTTATTGTTCCATGCTATTATATTACCCCTTTTGGATGTTTATGGGCTTTATTTTACACATTTATATCTTTTTTGGGACTAACCTACTAACCGGAGGCCCAGCCCATATTGTTGTTTTTTTGCCTATTTCAGTATTTCGAAGAAAAGGAATATCAAACGGAGTCCAAACGGAATGAAACCTTTGGGAGCGTGATTTTTGGAACAAACGTGATCCGGAGAGCTTGGAGTTCAAGTCAAGAAGCTTCCGAGGGCACCACCAGATAGGGGGCCGCGCCCCCTATCTCGTGGGCCCCTCGGGCAGCCACCGACGTACTTCTTCCTCCTATATATACCTACATACCCCGAAAACATCCTGGAGCACCCCGAAACACAATTTCCACCGCCGTAACCTTATGTATCCACGAGATCCCATCTTGGAGCCTTCGCTGTCACTCTGCCGGAGGGGGAATCAACCATGGAGGGCCTCTACATCATCATCCTTGCCCCTCGGGTGAGTTGTGAGTAGTTTACCACAGACCTACGGGTCCATAGTTATTAGCTAGATGGCTTCTTCTCTCTTTTTTTATCTCAATACAATGTTCTCCCCCTCTCTTGTGGAGATCTATTCGATGTAAACTCTTTTTGCGGTGTGTTTGTCGAGATCCGATGAATTGTGGGTTTATGATCAAGTTTATCTATGAATAATATTTGAATCTTCTCTGAATTCTTTTATGTATGATGGAGTTATCTTTGCAAGTCTCTTCGAATTATCAGTTTGGTTTGGCCTACTAGATTGGTCTTTCTTTCCATGGGAGAAGTGCTTAGCTTTGGGTTCAATCTTGCGGTGTTCTTACCTAGTGACAGAAAGGGTTGCAAGACACGTATTGTTTTGTTGCCATCGAGGATAACAAGATGGGGTTTATATCATATTGCATGTGTTTATCCCTCTACATCATGTCATCTTTCTTAATGCGTTACTCTGTTCTTATGAACTTAATACTCTAGATGCAGGCAGGAGTCGGTCGATGTGTGGAGTAATAGTAGTAGATGCAGGCAGGAGTCGGTCTACTTTTTATGGACGTGATGCCTATATACATGATCATGCCTAGATAAACTGATAACTATGCGCTTTTCTATCAATTGCTCGACAATAATTTGTTCACCCACCGTAATACTTATGCTATCTTCAGAGAAGCCTCTAGTGAAACCTATGGCCCCCGGGTCTATCTCTTATCATATTTGCTTTCAATCTACCTTTATTTGCATCTTTACTTTTTGCATCTATATTACAAAATGCCAAAAATATATTTATCTTATCATACTATCTTTATTAGATCTCACTTTCGCAAGTGGCCGTGAAGGGATTGACAACCCCTTTATTGTGTTGGTTGCGAGTTCTCGCTTGTTTGTGTAGGTGCGTGGGACTTTGAGGAGCCTCCTCTTGGATTGATACCTTGGTTCTCAAAACTGAGGGAAATACTTACGCTACACTTTGCTGCATCACCCTCTCCTCTTCGAGGAAAACCAACGCAAGCTCAAGACGAGCAAGAAGGATTCTGGCGCCGCTGTCGGGAGGTCTTCGCCAAGTCAAGACATACCAAGTACCCATCATAAACCCATCTCCCTCGCATTTACATTATTTGCCATTTGCCTCTCGTTTTCCTCTCCCCCACTTCACCCTTGCCGTTTTATTCGCCCTCTCTTTCCCAATCTCCTCCTCTTCTTTTTGCTTCCTTTCTTCCGCGTTGCTTTTGTTTGCCGCTATGTACGAAATTGGGGAGATTATCGTCGATATGGACAACAATGTTAACACAGAAAACCCCGAGGCTCCGGCCGATGAACCCCCTATCTTGCATACTAAAATTTTTCGAATTGGTAGCGGTAACATCATTGGCAAGGGTGTTATTCAAGATTTTTTTACTTGTGTCGGTGCTTTACCTTCCATGGGTTGTTCTATTCTTCATAGAACTAGTAGTCTTGCGGATGCTATTGCTATGCTTGTAGTTGAACTTGAAAGGCAATTTATGCATATGCATCCTTGCATACAAAGAATTTTCCTAGAATTCTATAATATTGAGCATTCTTCTGTTAAGCGCGCTGTTACTATCTTTTTGGCTCATGAGTTTAGATTTATCATAAGAGAGGCCAAAGAAATCTTTGCGCACTATAGGGTGGACTCCGGTCGTCCACCCATAGAGGCGATCCTCTATGATCAAGAGGAAATTAGACGTTTTCAATCTTCGGACTATGTCGATTTTAATGAAAACCTTAGAAAAAAGTTTCCTACCAATGTCTTGGTTGATTGCATTAACGAGCTTAATAATGATTTTGCCCTTAGAAACAATTAGCTAGGATACTCTCTTGAGTATAGGCTCACAAGATTTTACAAAAAGAATGCTTTTAGTGATGAAATAGTTGTGCACTATGAAGGGCCAAGGGAGGAACCCGTTCCTCCTGTGATTGATCTTGGGGATCTTTGTCCCACTAAATTTAGCCCTTTTGATTACTTTTGCTTGCCTCAAAGGAAACTTGCTGACGAACGTAGATAATATGAGATGAGCTTTCAAGATCTATCTTATTATTACGGCACCATTTAGATCTATCCTTGCTTTTATGCCTAGCTAGGGGCGTTAAACAATAGCGCTAGTTGGGAGGCAACCCAATTTTCTTTATGTTTTTTGTCTTTCCTCCTGTTTAGTAATAAATCTTGCATCTACCTTCTGTTTAGATGTGTTTTTATCTTTTAATTAGTGTTTGTGCCAAGTAGAACCTATAGGATAACCTACGATGATAGTTGATTTGATTCTGCTGAAAAATAGAAACTTTGCACGCACGAATATAATTTTGTTAAATCACAGTAACGTGATTTTGCATCGATTCTTTTTGCTGCTGTTCAATAAACAAATTGTACAGGACTTCCTATTTTGATAGGATTGTAGAGTTCCAGAAGTTTGCGTTAGTTACAGATTGCTACAGACTGTTCTGTTTTTGACAGATTCTGTTTTTCGTGTGTTGTTTGCTTATTTCAATGCATCTATGGCTAGTAAATTAGTTTATAAACCATAAGAAAGTTGGAATACAGTGGGTTTAACACCAAAATAAATAAAGAATGAGTTCATTGCAGTACCTTATGTGGTGGTTTTGTTTTCTTTCACTAACGGAGCTTATAAGATTTCCTGTTGAGTTTTGTGTTGTGAAGTTTTCAAGTTTTGGGTAAAGCTTTTATGGACTATGGAATAAGGAGTGGAAAGAGCCTAAGCTCGGAGATGCTTATGGCACCCTAAGCTTGGGGATGCCCCGGGAAGGCATCTGAAAGTGCAACTATCCCTAGGTGGTTTCGGTAATTCATAACAACATATAGCTCATTGAGCTAATGCTATTCCAAGACTATTATTTTAGGAAAGCTCAATGAATGGCATGGCATGGATGATGAAAGTGGATCGCTCAAAATACTAAGGACAAAGGATTGGCTCAAGCTCAAAATCTCAAGACTCTTCATTTTACATTTTAGTGATCCAAGATCACATTGAGTCTATAGGAAAAGCCAATACTATCAAGGAGGGATGAGGTGTTGCTTAATGAGCCTCTTGCTTCATGTGCTTAGTGATATACTCCAAATACCCTCAACTACTTTCTCACATCCACATATGACCTAAACCCAAAGTCAAAATCGGTCCCACCGATTCATTCTATCCGGCGCCACCGAGTTCAAATGTCATAGCCACTGCCACAAACCCTAGGCAAATCGGTCTTACCGATTGGGATCTCGGTCTCACCGAGATGGGATTGTAATCTCTCTGTTTCCCTTCATAACGTTTCGGTCTAACCAAAGTGAGCGATCGGTCCCACCGAGATGGGATTGTAATCTCCCTGCTTCCCTTTCGTAACATTTCGGTCCCACCGAAATGAGCGAATCGGTCCCACCGAGTTTACCTGACCAACTCTCTGGAAAGCTTATGACCAAAATCGGTCTCACCGAGTTTGTGTAATCGGTCTTACCAAGATTACGTTGCCCTAACCCTAATCATATCGGTCCTACCAAGTTGCATGTCGGTCCCACCGAAAATCCTAACGGTCACTAGGTTTATCAAATCGGTCTGACCGAGTCTGTTGAATCGGTCCCACCGAGTTTGGTAAATTGTGTGTGACGGTTAGATTTTGTGTGGAGGCTATATATACCCCTCCACCTCCTCTTCATTCGGAGATGGAGCCATCAGAACAAACCTACACTTCCAACTTACCATTTCTGGGAGAGAACCACCTACTCTTGTGTTGAGGCCAAGATATTCCATTCCTACCATATGAATCTTGATCTCTAGCCTTCCCGAAGTTGCTTTCCACTCAAATCTTCCTTCCACCAGATCCAAATCCTATGAGAGAGAGTTGAGTGTTGGCGAGACTATCATTTGAAGCACAAGAGCAAGGAGTTCATCATCAACGCACCATTTGTTACTTCTTGGAGAGTGGTGTCTCCTAGATTGGCTAGGTGTCACTTGGGAGCCTCCGACAAGATTGTGGAGTTGAACCAAGGAGTTTGTAAGGGCAAGGAGATCGCCTACTTCGTGAAGATCTACCGCTAGTGAGGCAAGTCCTTCGTGGGCGACGGCCATGGTGGGATAGACAAGGTTGCTTCTTCGTGGACCCTTCGTGGGTGGAGCCCTCCGTGGACTCACGCAACCGTTACCCTTCGTGGGTTGAAGTCTCCATCAACGTGGATGTACCATAGCACCACCTATCGGAACCACGCCAAAAACATCCGTGTCTCCAATTGCGTTTGAATCCTCCAAACCCTTCCCTTTACTTTCTTGCAAGTTGCATGCTTTAATTTCCGCTGCTCATATACTCTTTGCATACTTGCTTGAATTGTGTGATGATTGCTTGACTTGTCCAAAGATAGCTAAAATCTGCCAAACTCTAAAATTGGGAAAAGGTTAAGTTTTTAATTGGTCAAGTAGTCTAATCACCCCCTATAGACATACTTTAAGGTCCTACAAGTGGTATCAGAGCTTTGGTCTCCATTTGCTTTGATTTCCATAGCTTTTGGTGGTCATAGCCTTGGTTTCACAACCTAGGAGAGTATGGCGTCTAGCGAGGGAAATTATCACCGTAGAGGTCCTTACTTTGATGGTACTAATTTTGCTAGTTGGAAGCATAAGATGAAAATGCATATTCTTGGACATAACCCCGCCGTTTGGGCTATTGTGTGTTTTGGCTTGCAAGGTGAATTCTTTGATGGGAGAGAACCAAACCGTGAAGCTAGCGCGGATGAATTGAACATGTTGCAATACAACGCTCAAGCTTGTGATATCCTCTTCAACGGATTGTGCCCCGAAGAATTCAACAAAATCAACCGTCTTGAGAATGCAAAGGAAATTTGGGATACTTTGATTGATATGCATGAAGGTACCGACTCCGTCATGGAATCCAAGTTGGATGTGCTCCAAAGTCAGCTTGACAAGTTCAAAATGAAGGATGGTGAAGGTGTCGCTGAAATGTACTCTAGGCTTGCTCTTATCACAAATGAGATTGCCGGCTTAGGGAGTGAAGAGATGACCGACAGATTCATCATCAAGAAGATCCTAAGAGCATTGGATGGAAAGTATGATACCGTGTGCACATTGATCCAAATGATGCCAAATTACAAAGATCTCAAGCCAACGGAAGTCATTGGAAGAATTGTTGCTCATGAGATGTCACTCAAGGATAAGGAGGAACTTCACAACAAGTCAAGTGGTACTTACAAAGCCTCATGTGAAGCCCCCACATCATCAAGTGAGAAACAAACCTTCAATGAAGAATTGAGCTTAATGGTGAAGAACTTCAACAAATTCTACAAGAGTAGAAGCAAAGAAAGAAGCTCCAAGTCAAGGTCCTACAATGACAAAAGATCTTCTAGTCGAGAGCGCAATTGCTACAATTGTGGGAGACCCGGACACTATTCCAATGAGTGTACGTCACCCTACAAAAGAAGAGAATATTCTCCAAAAAGAAGAAGCAAAAGAGAAGAATCACCTCCAAGAGAGAGGAGGAGTAGAGATGATCGTTATGAACGAAGACCCTCACGGAGAAGCAAGGATTCGGAAAGGAAGGACAAATCATCAAGGAGCTACACAAAACGAAGACATCAAGCTCATGTTGGTGAATGGGTATCCGGCTCCGACTCCAATAATCACTCCGAGAGAAGCTATCACTTCGGCTCCGAATATACTCAAGATGAAGGTGTTGACGGTCTATCACTTGTGTCAACCAACTCCTACGACATATCTGACTCACCAAATGAAGGAATTGGAAGATGCTTCATGGCCAAAGGTCCAAAGGTAACACATCCCAAGTATGTTGATTTCAATAGTGATGAAGATGACTTGCTAGGAGATGATGATTTACTTGTTGACTACACTAGTGATGAATACTATGATGAAACGTCAATTAATCATGCTAATCAAGATAAAACGAATGACAATGATAAGGATAAGATTGAGCTTCTAACTAAAGAACTAAACACTCTTAAGTTAGCTCATGAAACTATCTTCGAAGATCATCAAGAACTTTTAAGGGGTCATGAGAAGTTACGCTTTGAAAAGTTCAATCTTGAGCAAGAGCATGAGTTCTTAAAAGCCATCAATGATGATCTCCGAAAGAAAAGCTCTTCTTACACTGCCAAGCGTTTACTCTTATCTACTTACATGCCTCAAGTCAAGTCTAGTAACAAGTACAAGAGAGATCCTTCCTCTAGTAGTAACAATAATAATGCCAAATCCAATATTGTTGCTTCTAGTAGTTCTCTTGATTCCACTAATGATTCTCTTAGCCAAGTTACACTTGAGCAAGAAAATAGCTTATTGAAGGGAATTATAGAGAAAGGTGTTTACAAGAGCCTTGCCGGGAGTAAGCAATTCGAGGAAATTGTACGCAAGCAAGGAAGGCACCGGAAGAATCAAGGTGTTGGTTTTGAACAAAAGTTCAATGCCAATGGAGTTAAGTGGGAAGAAGATCAATACCCCAAGACAAAGTTTGTTCCTCAACAAGAGAAGTATGATCCTACTTCCTTCAAGGGAACACAAGCTCAAGATGATCTTCCACCACAAGACCACAAGAACAAAGGCAAGGACAAGCTTAAAGAGGAGATTGATGCATTTGAAGAAGCACCAAAGGCCTCGGTCAAGTGGGTTCCCAAGACTACGTCAAATTCTACTTCATCAAGTACAACTACAACTCCAAGGATTCCCATCAAAATGATGTGGATCCCGAAGAATAAGAACTAGAGAGTTCTTGAGGGTGACTCCCCCAACATTCTTCACTCATATCATTATGGCAAGGACAAGTGCAATCAACTTCCACATCTTGCACTAGTTAAAGGAGTCACAAACCCTCAGGTTGGTAAGGCAAGGGACAAAGTAACCTAATGATTTCATGGACATCATCTTGTGTGTGCATCACTCTATGTCTATGGATATTCTTGTTTGTTCCTTGTGGGACTAACCCATGTAGGCATGTTGAAAGTGCAACCCACTCCAAAGGATTGCTCCGAATGATCTACATCAACATTGAGCATCCACATCTTCAACACCTACATGTAGTCATCATTGACAAAACCCAAGGTTAGTTCATCCCTCTAAAAGGGGATCTCACATCTATGGGGAGCTTAACTCTAAGAATTGAGTCAAAGAAACTCTAATGGTGTGAACACATCAATGCATTATGTAAAAGTGGTAACCCCACTTGAGCTTAAACGATGAGTATGACCTATGATCAAATGTTCTCATTTGACTCCTAAGTCAATATACTCATATATAGATGACCTAGTCATCGCCAATTGTTTGATAGATGCTAGAAGTGGTTGTGCATGCTTTGCCACATATTTCATTTGCCATCTTATTGTGTGAGCATGTTGGTGGCATATTTTACTCATTCGAGGACATCCACTTATTGCTTTGATTGTTTGGCTTCTTTTTCTTTTGCCAAGAGGATGGAAAATAATGCCTAAGAACCTTCTCTAGCTATCTATGCTTTTCTCGTCTCAAACTCTATCCATGCTACATCACAAAATTTGATCAAGTCGATTCGAACCACTGCAGTGAGGAGCACCCGAGTCCCCGATTCGTCATAGACTTAAACTTCCAAAACTTCTTTGTGATTCTCGATCCGACCGATTCCTCCATTTCGTCCTACCGAGATCACTAAGTCGATCTAGGTTTTCAATCTCGGTGCAACCGATTTGAACTTTTCGTCACACCGAAGTTGTCAGAATCGTAAACAGTTATGCATCTCGGTACCACCGAGTTGTTCCACTCGGTCACACCGACAGGTCGGGCTATATATACTCACGGGCAAAATTTGAAATTCCTCCGAGCCTCTTCGCCCGCGCAATAGCTCGCTCTGCCTCCAGGGTCTCCGGATCGTCTCCTTGTCGCCAGCCGCCTCCTGTCGCTGGTCTCCGCTGCCGTCAACGGAATTCACCCCCGCCGTTGCCGCCGTAGCGAGTTCATCGCCAAGCTAGGGTATGCACTCGATCACAGTGCTATCCTCATCCGATTCCTAGCACATTGTGTTCATTATGATTCTTGCCATGATTGAAACACTCTTATCCAGTCAATGCAATCCTTAGATTAGATGCGATTTAAAAATTTAGGGTTAGGTTTCCGCCGAAACCATCTCGGACCCACTGAGTTGAAAAACTCGGTCCCACCGATTTGGCTAACGCCATTGCACTAGTAACTCTCGGTCTGACCGAGAATTGCTAATCGGTGTGACCGATTTTAGGACTTTGTGAAACCCTAGCAGTCTCGGTGCCACCGAACTGTGACTCGTTCCGACCGAGTTCACCAGTTTAGGTTCCAAAAACTACTTCGGTATCACCGAGTTTGAAAATCGGTTCATCCGAAATGCTTTCTGTGGAAAACTAAAACTGATTTTTTGAATCATTCTTTTGCAAAAATCTCTGCATTTTGTGATGCGCATCCATTCTTTCTCATCTATACCTATTTACAGGGTCAGCAGTCAGTGATTTGCAGCATGTCAGACCAAAGTGATAGTCAGAACAAGTCAGAAGAGCACAATCACATGAGTGAGGGCACTAGTCCCTCTAGCACTTCAGATGATGGCAGCAGGAGCACCCCTAGCAATCTGCCTAAAGCTACCACCAGGACAAGGAAGAAGAGAACCTCAGAATCTGAGGATGAGGATTACTTGGCAGAAGAAGATGAGGCTGCCTCCAAGAAGGTAGTGCTCAAAAAGGAGTATGCCTCAGCAAAGAACACAAAGCCTGGACTCAATAGGAAGGTTCCTGCCAAGAGGACGCCTATGCTGAATGTCAGAGGATCAACTCAAGTGCCTGAAAAGACTGAACCCAAAGAGGCACCTGCAAGAAGAGTCACAACTTCCAAACCCAAGAAAGTTCCCACTGGAGAAACTATGAAGTTTACCATTGAATCAGAAGATGAAGCTGCTGGTCAAGATAAGAAGAAGAAGAGAGCCAGAACCACTACTGCCCAGGTTCTTGGAAATCCCTCTATGAGGAGAGACTCTGAAGAGGAAGAAGAGGTTTCTGCACCAGCACCCAAGGCACAAAAGCTAATGGGTGATGCTATAAGTCAGGGGCTGCAACATCAAAGCCCAAGGAAGCACCCAAAGCTGCCCCCAAGCCCAAGCTTGCACCAAAGAGGAATACCACGAGTATTCCAGCTGCTGAGAAGAATAAGGCCCCAGTGCCTAAAGTTTCTGATGAGGAAGATGATGAAGGACAAGTCCTGAGGAAGCTGAAGCCCAAGATTCCATACCACAATGATGCTCATCCTGTGGCTGAGAATATGAAGTTGAGAAAGGATGCAGGACTCAGATTGTGGAGGCTGACAGATCCATATGCTACCAGGAGAAGAACTGATTACAGGTTCCACACCAAGGAACAGCAGGACTTCTATGAGACAGTGCTGTTGGACAAGAAGCCCATAGTGTGTGATATGAGGTGGGTCGACTGGACCTACATGAAGGAAAATGAGGAACACTATCCTGGAGTGCAAGACAACTTTGTTGCTTGTGGAGTTGCAGACTTTGTTGGGCAGAAGCTCACAAAGTGGAATGATGAGCTCATTATGCAATTCTACTCCACAGCACACTTCTATCCAGGTGGCAGGATAGTTTGGATGTCTGAAGGTACAAGGTACCAATCAACAATTGAGGAATGGGCCAGTCTGATCAATGCCCCAAAGGAGAGTGAAGATGACTTGGATGTCTATGCCAAGAAGAAGATGGACCACAATACCATGGCTCATATGTACAAGGAGATCCCAAACAAAGCTCTTGAGACTTTCAAGTTTGGGTCAGTCCACTTTCTTCTGTCAGGGCTGCCAACCATCAACTGGATCCTAAGGCACACTCTGTTGCCCAAGTCAGGTGACCACAACATGATTAGAGGGCATGCTATCAAGTTGCTGCATTTGTTTGATGTGCCAGAAAAATTCAAGGTCATGAGCCTCATTGTTGAGACCATTAAGAGGACAGCAGCAGACCAGAAGAGAAGTTGTGGGTATGCCCCACAGATTTAGGAATTGATTAACTCAAAGATGGGCACAGGAACATACTTGATGGATAAGGAACATTTTGCTATCTATCCAGACTTTGAGGACAATCAAGTTGTTATGAATGAGAATGAACCATCATCAGTGCAAGCTCAAGAGCAGAAGGAGAAGGCAAAGAGAGAGAAGGCTGCCAAGATGCTAACTCAAGAGGAGGCATCTAAGTACTTTTTGAAGAACAACCAGGAGCAGCTTGGTTACTTGATAGCATCAACTCTGAGGATTGAGAAGGGGTTGGCCACCCTAACTCTAAACCAGGAGAGCCTGGAAAGAATCATGGAACAAAAATTCTATGATCTAGATGTCAAAGTAACTAAGATTCAGTCAGTTGTGGAGCAGCTCCAGGATGACATGCAGGAGAGGAAGGGCAAGACAACCACTGATGCATTTGCCAGAGTGCCTAGAGCTCATAGGTCAGCTGCAGTGCCTGTGACAGACTCCAGAGCCACATCATCTGCACCAGCTACAGCTCCTACAGCTCCAGTGCAACCAGCTCCAGCACCAACTCCTCCAGCTCCATCCACATCAGCTGAAGCCTTCGTCCAAGGAGCCATCTCTACACCACCACCTGAAGATCAAGCCTGAGAGTTGATCTAGCACTATGCATTTTCTATGAACTTTTTTTAACTTGTTTCCAAAGGGGGAGAAAAATGTATAGATCATAGGCTTCAAGAGAGAGAGAGAGAGAGAGAGAGAGTGTGTGTGTGTTGCTTTTGTTCTATCTTGCTTTGGTGGTTAAAACTTTGTTTGCTTTTGGTTGCTTGAGATACTATGCTATTACCTGTGAGACATTGATGATCATGTGTTTGATCATAAGCTACACTTATGCTTGCTAAATGATATTATCTTACCTATCCTTATGTGATCATTCACTTTGCATGGTGATGAGTGCATGTATTCAATCTTTATTATTTTGAGCGCTCCACCAAGATGTATGTGACATGGAAGAATAACCCATGAGCCTAATTCCTTGTGCATTTGGAGTCCAAAGCAAATTTTAAACTATGCACAAATTTAGGGGGAGCTCTTGCTTATCACATACTTCTCAAAGTGATGATGTTTTTCAATCTTATTATCATTTGTCGAAGCTTTGATCTATATGTTGTCATCAATTACCAAAAAGGGGGAGATTGAAAGTGCAACTATCCCTAGGTGGTTTTGGTAATTCATAACAACATATAGCTCATTAAGCTAATGCTATTCCAAGACTATTATTCCAGGAAAGCTCAATGAATGGCATGGCATGGATGATGAAAGTGGATCCCTCAAAATACTAAAGACAAAGGATTGGCTCAAGCTCAAAAGCTCAAGACTCTTCATTTTATATTTTAGTGATCCAAGATCACATTGAGTCTATAGGAAAAGCCAATACTATCAAGGAGGGATGAGGTGTTGCTTAATGAGCCTCTTGCTTCATGTGCTTAGTGATATGCTCCAAATACCCTCAACTACTTTCTCACATCCACATATGACCTAAACCCAAAGTCAAAATTGGTCCCACCGATTCCTTCTATCCTGCGCCACTGAGTTCTAATGTCATAGCCACTGCCACAAACCCTAGGCAAATCGGTCTTACCGATAGGGATCTTGGTCTCACCGAGATGGGATTGTAATCTCTCTGTTTCCCTTCGTTACGTTTCAGTCTAACCGAAGTGAGCGATCGGTCCCACCGAGTGCAATGTAAACTCCCTGTTTCCCTTTCGTAACATTTCGGTCTCACCGAAATGAGCGAATCGGTCCCACCGAGTTTACCTGACCAACTCTCTAGAAAGATTATTACCAAAATCGGTGTCACCGGTTTGTGTAATTGGTCCTACCGAGATTACGTTATGCCCTAACCCTAATCATATCGGTCCTACCGAGTTGCATGTCGGTCCCACCGAAAATCCTAACGGTCACTAGGTTTATCAAATCGGTCTGACCGAGTCTGTTGAATCGGTCCCATCGAGTTTGTTAAATTGTGTGTAACAGTTAGATTTTGTGTGGAGGCTATATATACCCCTCCACCTCCTCTTCATTCGGAGAGAGAGCCATCAGAACAAACCTACACTTCCAACTTACCATTTCTGAGAGAGAACCACCTACTCATGTGTTGAGGCCAATATATTCCATTCCTACCATATGAATCTTGATCTCTAGCCTTCCCCAAGTTGCTTTCCACTCAAATCTTCTTTCCACCAGATCCAAATCCTATGATAGAGAGTTGAGTGTTGGGGAGACTATCATTTGAAGCACAAGATCAAGGAGTTCATTATCAACGCACCATTTGTTACTTCTTGGAGAGTGGTGTCTCCTAGATTGGCTAGGTCTCACTTGGGAGCCTACGACAAGATTGTGGAGTTGAACCAAGGAGTTTGTAAGGGCAAGGAGATCGCCTACTTCGTGAAGATCTACCTCTAGTGAGGAAAGTCCTTCGTGGGCGACAGCCATGGTGGGATAGACAAGGTTGCTTCTTTGTGGACCCTTTGTTGGTGGAGCCCTCCGTGGACTCGCGCAACCATTACCCTTCGTGGGTTGAAGTCTCCATCAACGTGGATGTACGATAGCACCACCTATCGGAATCACGCCAAAAACATCCGTGCCTCCAATTGTGTTTGAATCCTCCAAACCCTTCCCTTTAGTTTCTTGCAAGTTGCATGCTTTAATTTCCGCTACTCATATACTGTTTGCATACTTACTTGAATTGTGTGATGATTGCTTGACTTGTCCAAAGATAGCTAAAATCTGCCAAACTCTAAAATTGGGAAAAGGTTAAGTTTTTAATTGGTCAAGTAGTCTAATCACCCCCCCCCCTCTAGACATACTTCAAGGTCCTACATCATCCCCTCTTTCGTCTTCGTTCATTGGTAACTTTACTTAGAGCTATATTTTTATTCGCCACATGATATGTGTTTTGCTTGGAGCGTCATGTATTATATTAGTCTTTGCTTTTTAGTTTACCACAATCATCCTTGCTGTACACACCTTTTGGGAGAAGCCTATTTGATTAGAATTTGCTAGAATACTCTATGTGCTTCACTTATATCTTTTGAGTTTGATAGTTTTTGCTCTAGTGTTTCACTTATATCTTTTAGAGCACGGTGGTGTCTTAATTTTGAAGAAATTGATAGTCTCTCATGCTTCACTTATATTATTTTGAGAGTATTTTAGAATAGCATGGTATTTGCTATTATCATAAAGTTGGTCCTAGAATGATGAGCATCCAAGTTGGGTATAATAAAAACTATCATAGAAAGTGAATTGGATGCTATGATCAATTTGATGGTTGATAATTGTTTTGAGATATGGAGGTAGTGATATTAAAGTCATGCTAGTTGGGTGATTATGAATTTAAAGAATGCTTGTGTTGAAGTTTGTGATTCCCGTAGCATGCACATATGGTGAACCGCTTTGTGATGAAGTTGGAGCACAATTTTATTTATTGATTATCTTCCTTATGAGTGGCGGTCGGGGACGAGCGATGAAGTTGGATACTATTATCCCCCTAGGAGCATGCGCGTAGTACTTAGGTTTTTGATGACTTCTAAATTTTTGCAACAAGTATATGAGTTCCTTTGATTAATGTTGAGTCCATGGATTATACGCACTCTTTCACCCTTCCACCATTGCTAGCCTCTCTTGTATCGTGCAATTTTCGCCGGTACCATACACCCACCATTTACCTTCCTCAAAACAACCACCATACCTACCTATTATGGCATTTCCATAGCCATTCCGAGATATATTACCATGCAACTTTCCACCGTTCCGTTCATATGACACGCATTACTTTTGTCATATTGCTTTTTGCATGATCATGTAGTTGACATTGTATTTGTGGCAAGGCCACTTTCATTTCATACATGTCGCTCTTGATTCATTGCATATCCCGGTACACCGCCGGAGGCATTCATATAGAGTCATATCTTGTTCTAGCTTTGAGTTGTAAATCCATAAAAGTGTGATGATCTTCATTATTAGAGCATTGTCCTAGTGAGGAAAGGATGATGAAGACTATGATTCCCCCACAAGTCGGGATGAGACTTCAGACTTTACAAAAAGAAAAAAAGGGAAAAAAGAGAAAGGCCGAAAAGAAAAAAAAGGGGATAGGCCAAAGAAGAAAAAGAAAAAGAAAGAAAAGAAAGAAAAAATATAATGAGAGAAAAAGAGAGAAGGGACAATGCTACTATCTCTTTTTCCACACTTGTGCTTCAAAATAGCACCATGATCTTCATGATAGAGAGTCTCATATGTTGTCACTTTCATACACTAGTGGGAATTTTTCATTATAGAACTTGGCTTGTATATTCCAATGATGGGCTTCCTCAAAAGTGCCCTAGGTCTTCGTGAGCAAGCAAGTTGGATGCACCCCACTTAGTTTCTTTTATTGAGCTTTCATATATTTATATCTCTAGTGCATCCATTGCATGGCAATCCCTACTCACTCACATTGATATCTAGTAATGGGCATCTCCATAGCCCGTTGATACGCCTAGTTGATGTGAGACTATCTTCTCCTTTTTTGTCTTCTCCACAACCACCATTCTATTCCACATATAGTGCTATGTCCATGGCTCACGCTCATGTATTGCGTGAAAGTTGAAAAAGTTTGAGATTATTGAAGTATGAAACAATTGCTTGGCTTGTCATCGGGGTTGTGCATGATTAAATACTTTGTATGATGAAGATAGAGCATAGCCAGACTATATGATTTTGTAGGGATAACTTTCTTTAGCCATGTTATTTTGAGAAGACATGATTACTTTGATTAGTATGCTTGCAGTATTACTATTTTTTATGTCAATATGAACTTTTATTTTGTATTCATTTGGATCTGAACATTCATGCCACAATAAAGAAAATTACATTATGAATTATGCTAGGTAGCATTCCACATCAAAATTATATTTTTTCATTTACCTACTCGAGGCAGGAATTAAGCTTGGGGATGCTTGATACGTCTCCAACGTATCTATAATTTTTTATTGTTCCATGCTATTATATTACCCCTTTTGGATGTTTATGGGCTTTATTTTACACATTTATATCATTTTTGGGACTAACCTACTAACCGGAGGCCCAGCCCATGTTGCTGTTTTTTTGCCTATTTCAAGATTTCAAGAAAAGGAATATCAAACGGAGTCCAAACGGAATGAAACCTTCGGGAGCGTGATTTTTGGAACAAACGTGATCCGGAGAGCTTGGAGTGCAAGTAAAGAAGCTTCTGAGGGCCCCACGAGATAGGGGCGCCCCCAGAGGGTGCGCCCCTGTCCGCTGAGCCCCTCAGCGCCACCGACGTAGTTCTTCCTCCTATATATACCTACGTACCCCGAAAACATCCAGGAGCAGCACGAAACACAATTTCCACCGCCGTAACCTTCTGTATCCGAGAGATCCCATCTTGGAGCCTTCACCGGCACTCTGCTGGAGGGAGAATCAACCACGGGGGGCCTCTACATCAACATGCTTGCCCCTCCGATGAGTTGTGAGTAGTATACCACAGACCTACGGGTCCATAGTTATTAGCTAGATTGCTTCTTCTCTCTTTTTGTATCTCAATACAATGTTCTCCCCCTCTCTTGTGGAGATCTATTCGATGTAAACTCTTTTTGCGGTGTGTTTGTCGAGATCCGATGAATTGTGGGTTTGTGATCAAGTTTATCTATGAATAATATTTGAATCTTCTCTGAATTCTTTTATGTATGATTGAGTTATCTTTGCAAGTCTCTTCGAATTATCAGTTTGGTTTGGCCTACTAGATTGGTCTTTCTTGCCATGGGGGAAGTGCTTAGCTTTGGGTTCAATCTTGCGGTGTTCTTACCAAGTGACAGAATGGGTTGCAAGACAAGTATTGTTTTGTTTCCATCGAGGATAACAAGATGGGGTTTATGCAGACTAAGGCATAGCCTAGTGGTGGGAAGGGGCTGATGCCTTCCCACCCACCCAGGTTCAAGGCATGGTACTTGCAATTTGGGTTTGTTGCACCAATTATACTGTAAGGGGTTCCCTTACAGTCTTTCTGTAAAAAAAAACAAGATGGGGTTTATATCATATTGCATGTGTTTATCCCTCTACATCATGTCATCTTGCTTAATGCGTTACTCTGTTCTTATGAACTTAATACTCTAGATGCAGGCAGGAGTCGGTCGATCTGTGGAGTAATAGTAGTATATGCAGGCAGGAGTCGGTCTACTTGTTATGGACGTGATGCCTATATACATGATCATGCCTAGATAATCTCATAACTATGCGCTTTTCTATCAATTGCTGGAAAGTAATTTGTTCACCCACCATAATACTTATGCTATCTTGAGAGAAGCCTCTAGTGAAACCTATGGCCCCCGGGTCTATCTCTTATCATATTTGCTTGCAATCTACCTTTATTTGCATCTTTACTTTTTGCATCTATATTACAAAATACCAAAAATATATTTATCTTATCATACTATCTTTATTAGATCTCACTTTCGAAGTGGTCGTGAAGGGTTGACAACCCCTTTATTGCGCTGGTTCTTGAGTTCTCGCTTGTTTGTGTAGGTGCGTGGTACTTTTGAGGAGCCTCCTACTGGATTGATACCTTGGTTCTCAAAACTGAGGGAAATACTTACGCTACACTTTGCTGCATCACCCTCTCTTCGAGGAAAACCAACGCAAGCTCAAGACATAGCATATAGTTCTCGAGAACACTTTGGGAGCTTGCAGCCGTTTATCCACCAGGCAAGCTAGCAACCCCACGCCGTTCGCACGCCCTACTCGTCCCTGTCTTCTACCTTACAACAGTTCGCCCCAATCCGTCCGTCCTTTCACATTAGTTCGCTCCAGTTTTTTTTATGGGTACAACAGTTCAACTTCTCCTAACCCTCCTCCAAAATCCATGGCCTCCCAAATCTCCATGGTCGCCGCTGAGTACCAGGTTAGAGCCATCACCGGCGATCAGTTCATCGTCATCTATACACGTGGATCCGCGACGGTGAAAGCATGGCTTGCTCGCTTCCTACGCATGTTCAACAGTTCAACGGATGAGTGGGTCACTGGGCTAGAACTTGAGTTCACCATAGTCCTTGGATGAGAGAAGGAGCTAAAGGACAAAGAGAGGAAGAAGCCCGCCGTGATCCAGTTTTGCGTACATAACTTTTGCTTGGTCTACCACATATGCCATGCCGACGTTGAGTGCCAGGATTTTAAGAACTTCCTCAAGGACAAAAGATTGAAATCCGTTACTGTAGACTTTAAGAACGACAAAGAAGTCCTGGGTCGGATAGGTCTCGTTGTAGGCCAGCCCTTTGATCTCTAGAAGGCAAGCCTGGTATCCTCCTCTCAACGTTCAATGCTGACCCTGGCAGCAGCCATGATTGATCCTTCATACGCTAAACTGAAGAAACCTCATCACGAGTTTCATCATGCATGGCAGTCGAAGACATTAGATGAAGATCTCATCCTATACGCAGCAATGGATGCCTACCTTTGTTTAAATATCTACAAGGGTTGGATGAAGAAGCAGAGCCCAGTGTCCGGTTCAAGCAAAGAAGCGTCGGCGAAGAGGAAGAGGAAGAGGGACGAGGACGAAGTCGAGGACGTGGACTCGGACTCTGAGTAGGTGGCAGTGTCGTCGCCATGCTGGTTCTAATCGGAGTGTCAAGCGGACTAGTTGCTTAGTTTATTTTCAAGGGTGTGTTGTGCTGATGCCCCAAAGAGAACTATGTTTATGTTCTTTCTCGTTATTTGAACTCTTTAGTACGCATAGTAGTACTAGTACTATGTCTTACTACTGTTCTTCTTGCAGTTGGTACTACTGCTCGATCTTCGTGTTCCTATTGTACTTAATACGTTCGTACTAGTAGTATAATTTCGGTCACTCGATTTGTGAAAGAAGTTCGACAGAACGAAGGAAGAAGACGGCAGAAGAGGTGGAAGAATCCCTTCTAGCCATCCATGTTGCATCAAACGGCTCACATGAGTCGACTGACCCAAATTGCTCCTTCAGATTGCAGGATCAACGTGGCATTCAAGGTCTCGAAGGTAGATTCCGCGTGCGCACCCGGTTTGCAGGCTCGATGCGCGCGCGACTGCCTTCCGTCGCGACAGCCACCATGCGCGCCTCCTCCGCGCGGGCGAAGACGACAATGACACGCTAGTTCCTCCTCGCCGGTGTGCTGGAGCACGCGCTCGTCCTCCTCTTTGTATGTTGCGTGCATAGAAGCGGCTCCACCAGCTGCTCGCGTGCTTGGCAGTGCGACGACATCGCGAGGAGGGACTACAGACGACGTGAGCGGGCGAGCCTTCGGCTTCATGGCACAGGGATGGCGGCGACACGACAGTGATGGGCGAGAAGTTGTTGGCCGGAGCAGGCGAGCGCCAGCATGCGCAACGGCGGCGGCGGCATATTGATGAGTGCGCGTGTGGGAGCTTACTTTAGTTTTATATAAGGTTGTTCAAACTTAAAAGAAAACTGTACTAGTACACGTAAACATTAGACTTAGCCAGCGCTTTTATTAGTTAGTACCACAGCCATGATACGGAATCCTGTGCAAGCGCATGAACCGCGGCCGCTGCTGATCGATCGGACGGCAAGGCCACCGTGTCGCACTCAAGGACATCCACCGAACCTTTTGTGTGTGAAAACAATCCTCGAATATTACTCAACTTTTTTTCCTGGGAAAGTTCTTGACGCTGCAATATTTCCATATATTTGAATTTAGCTCCAGTTCGTGTTTCTTTGAATTTGGACGTTTTAGGTGCGCCCTAGTTTTTTTAATACTGATTTTGTGTGTGTGAGTGAGAGAGAACATGTGTATGTGTCCATATGTGTGTTGTGGCAGAAGGGCAATGTGGAGACAGTGTGTGTGTGATACAGACATAGAGAGGTGTGAATGTGCAAATGATCATGCATGAGTGAGACATAGATAGATGCCGATACGTTGTGTATACATGAGAGAACGGTCTTCTAGTTTACTTGTGTGTGTGAGAGAGAGAGAGAGAGAGAGAGAGGAGCATCCGTAACACAACAACCATCTCCTTCGATTCGTCCGTCCCTCACACGATCGCATGCAACACATGCATCAACGCGCACATTTTGACACCCTCACCCGGCCCCTGCCCACCTCAAGGCCCGCACAATCTCTTCGTGAATACCCACCTCAAGGAATGCACATCACCTCAATCTTCAAAGAGTGCATCGAGCAGATCGAAGACGGCGACCACACCATGCTAGAGAATGCAGGGTCATTTGGAAGCAGGGTGATGTGATGACTTCTGACTGACTCCTCCCCCCACTCTCTCTCTCTCTCTCTCTCTCTCTCTCTTGCACAAAATTACCAATCACTCTCTCCCCCACACAAAATTGTCAATCCCTCAACCCACGAGATCCTTCCCCGATCGTTCATGTTTTTCCAGCTCTCTCATCAAACATGTTGTCTCTTCTCCTTCCACGTATACAGAATCCGGATGCACACGCATCTCACGTATATTAAACGTCTCCATCTTTCTCACAGACCTAACTTCTTCCTCTCTCTCTTTCTCTCTCTATCTCTCTCTTTGTCTCATTAGGTTTGTCTCCTACTCTGTCGTCCACATACATACAATCTTTCCCGCCCTATCTGCTCCATCTTCAAAAGATCTCTCTGCACGTTTCATTCACACATTGGGATATGTCAAAATGTTACTTCTATAATGGCTGGTGTAGGGTTATGGTTGTTTTTGTTGCATCCAACAAAGTAATAACTATGAAATGCATTTCGATTCTTATTTGACTGGGATTATGTGGGTTTGAGCATGTTATGAAGTACTATAGACCTTGTATACATCTTGGGATTCGACAAAGATTGTAACTATTGAATTGTATAGACCATTACATTTGAAGTCAATAGCCTAATATATTTATTTCACAATTTCAACAAATGATTACTTCACTACAAACTAAGAAAACAAATGTGTACTCCCTCCATTTTTATTTAAGCATTGGTCAAAGTCAAGTTTTGTAAACTCTCAGAAAGCTTATAACAAAAAATATTAACATATACAATAACAAATAAATACCATAAATTCATTATTGAATGTACTTTCACATCATACATATTTGTTATGGTAAATGTTTATATTTTGTATAAACTTGGTCAAACTTTAGGAAGTTTGACTTCAGTCAAACCTAATATGTAGAGTTTACTACTACTACTCGCTAGTTGCTTAGCCAAATCACTCAACACGCCACACGGGGAGTCTAGTGTCACAAAACTTTGAGGTCGGCGGGAAAATCTCCCGCGACCCTGATTCGAGCAGTGGGAAGTTACCATCATAGCCTTCGGAACAGGCCTACAGATGGCGCTTGATAGGGGGTTGTTTTCATAACTTCAGGTTCACCCTACCCAGCCAACCCCACCCCGGCACCCAGAGTAGTACACCTAAATACTCCCCATTTTCTATCCCCACCGCAAAATAGACTTCTCCATGGCACTGCAGCCTTCGTGCTCCTCCCCTTTACATCGGCGCACTCGTCCACCGCAGCGAATCTACCTCATCAACGACCTCGTACACCACACTGGAGCCAGTCCACCATCGTCGTCGTACACGGAGCATCTTCCCCGGCATCGTCTTCCATGATCTCGGATCTGCTTCCCGGAAGCCGACACCAAGCGCAGAAATACCACCATCGTGGACAATGAACTGACTCCCGTTGCCGACCATGACTCACAGAGGCCGCCGCGACCATCGTTCTCCTCCTCGATTGGTAATGTGTGTATTGAATCACTTAGCAGTACATGTGCAGTTCCAATTTTGTCCATACCTACCCTTCAAACTTCCTAGGTGCTATTGTTCCCATAAAAGTAATTGGTTATAGCCTCCATTGTCCAACAGAATATCTGCTTGTAATTGTGCATCGCTCCTGTATCGCGCTGCACTTGGGTAGGTTTTTCATCTGCAACCAGTAGTGTGGCAATTGATGGAAAGGTTTTTAGAACTAGCAAGATGCCCATGCGTTGCACGCATCAAGATGCATTTGTATGAGTAGTTTATCTTGTGGGAGAAAAGGATGAACGAGGGAAGGCCTTATTTGCAAATCTGGAGAGGGGTATTGTAGCGACCTGACCCAAAATCGGTCAAATCTATGTGTCTGTACCATCCCAAGATCATGCTGGTACTCACAGTACATCGATAAAGTAATCAAAGTTCAATCACACCTGAATATTATTACACGATTCTCATATAGAGTCTTTATTACAAGAGAATAAATTCGGCTCAAGGCCAACTCATGAGAAATAAACTAGTAATGCTGCGGAAGCGTAGAAGATAAAGCGAGTCCATCCGACTCCAAAGGGCAATCGCCAAGCGCGGAGCGAAGCCTCACTCCTGATCGGAATAAATCTCTGCAACATAAGACGTTGCAGCCGTGTAGGTCAGCTTTTTGAATAAGCTGGTAAGTCATGAAGAATAACAATAATAAAGTTACTAACACTATATGCATTTTGGCTGTGGAGCTCTAAGATTCATCATTTTGCGAAAAGCCAATTTTCTCCTACTACAGTGGACTTGCTTGCAAAATTACTACAAATTGTTGGTAGTTTTTGAGATGGTTCCGCCAACCAATATCTCATTCCCAAATTATTAAGTCATAAACCCCTCAAATTAATTCATTAGTTTTAGTGTTGAGATTTCTGAATACTTCCAAGTTCCAGAGGCTCAAATTGTCCGTAATCGGGACACGGCTAATCGATTAGATCTTTAAACTCGCAGAGATTTATGACTTTACCCGCAAGAATCATTCCTCCTTTTAAGTCTTCGCACTTCATGGTGTTTGAAGACGGACTAATGAAACAGGTCTTCCAAAGA
Source organism: Aegilops longissima (assembly GCA_021605205.1). Taxonomy (NCBI): domain Eukaryota; kingdom Viridiplantae; phylum Streptophyta; class Magnoliopsida; order Poales; family Poaceae; genus Aegilops; species Aegilops longissima. Next base: position 98,454,093 of record CM038682.1, on the reverse strand, counting down.
GTTCTCCTGCTACTGCCCGTACCCATCCAATCCTACCGTTCTTCTACATCTCGTAGTACCGCCCAGCCAGCGTCACTACTAGGGTTGACCCAGCCAGAGCCCATAATGGCTTGCGGCTGCACAGTAAGCTTCCGGTCATGGGGCATCCATCCGTATCTTCGTGGCTGGGTGAAGCTTTCCGCAAGATGTCATGGCACTTCTCCATGCATCCCGCCAACCACCGGGTTCTCCAGGTGCCCGTCAACCGTCCTCCACCCAAAGAGTGAATTCAAGTCCATCTTGATCATTGTAGTTCATGGGGTTGTCATCATCATTGACTCTCACATCTTTCTTATGAATTTCACTCAACCAAAACCCATCTACGAGCATAGCAAAGTAAACTACTTCATTCCGGGGTCATGGTAACAAGGGATTGGTTCATCCTACCACATGATACTACTCAAGATTAATAACTTCAAAATTTCAACTACTGCATGCATGGTGGGTGGTGACAATTTCTAATGCACAAAAACATAGGTATAAAAATAACATGATCAAAACTTGCCTTGCTGATGATCCTCGTAAGCTAAAGATTCAGAGTAGCAAGCTTCAAGACTGAAACTCTACCGAGACAAACAATAATCACAATAAGAATATAGCATAGGATCACATAACACAATAGCATAGCTATAGCAACATAACACATCAAAACAACCAAATCAAAACCCAAGGGAAAACTCAAAGAAAACCAACTCAAGTTTCCTACTTCAAACAACAACTAGAGATAGTTTTATATAACAAAATTTTTCACAACATAACCTAATCATGGTTTTATGTTAACTTAACAGAAAAGATTTCATTAAGCAACTAGGAGCAAAAAGAATTAATTAAAATCTATTATGAAACTCCTATTAGGCCTAATTCAATTTCTATTAAGAAAATAAAATAAAACTTTTATTTATTATAAATAAAAGTTCATCCTATAAAGTGACAGAAACTATCCTAGAATAATCAATCACATGTTAAAAATAAATTTATTTACTAATTAAAATAATAAGAAAACAGTAGCTAGTTAATTAATTAGATTAACAAGATTCTGCTTAAAACTATTTTTTATTAATCCTAAAATACCCAAGTTAATTCGTATGGTTTGGCAATGTCAAAATAAAGTTGGGACAAAAAGAATCACATAAAAATAATTTTCCTAACTCATGTTATAACAGATTTACTATTCTGACTAAAACTAAAATAAAGCAATTTTAATTAATTTTAACATTGCTAAATATATTTTCTACAGAAACTATAGAAAATTTGCAAACCAACAAAAAAAAGAATCACTCAAAAATATTAAACAGAATAAAAGATATGAATTTTTCAAAACAGGAACTATTCTGTTAAAACAGAAAACAAAAATAAAAGAAAAAGGGCCTAATGGGCCTAAACTATGCACTGAGCGTAATATATACTAAACGGGCCCTAGGGTTTAACTAGTCGGGCCGGCTAAATAAAAAAAAACCCTAATGAAAATAAACCGTAAACGAACCGGGCCGGTCCGGTTTTATTTAAAAGAAATACCCCTTCGGGGGTGTTCTAATCTGGACCGTAGATGGGAGATCGGACGGGAGGGATCTCCGCGACTTACGGAGCTCGGGTGGCGGCGGCGGCGACGAGTGCGCTAGCCTCTCGGTCGTCGGGAAGTCGGTGGAGTGGCTGCAAGGTGCAGACGAGCTCGGGAGTGGTCTGTGGAGTCGGTGGGGTCGGGAGGTGTAGGGCGACGGCGGCATTTAAAATGGCGGCAAGGGAGGTTCGGCCCGTGAGCTCGTGTGAGGGGAGGAGGGCTCCGCGAGGGGTAAGGGGAATGGGGTGCGGGAGGGGCTTATATAGGCGGGGCCTCGCGGGGCAAGGGAGGCGATCGGGAGGGGATCGGTATCCGGATCTCACGGGATCCGCGATCGAGGCGGCGCGTGGCGTGGGGCGGGGTTGAAGACGGGCGGGCCACCTGCCGAGAGAGAGGGAGGGTGCGGGCGGTCGGGCGACCGGCGCGCTTTCTGGCGAGGGGTGAGGTGAGGCCGGTCTTGGGCTGCTCGGCTGGCTGTGGGCTGGCTGGCTGCGCTGGCGCTGGTGGCTTTGGCACTGGCACGGGGCAAGGGGCTCGGGCTGGCGCTGGGGGTTTTCTTTTTGAATTTATTTTTTTAATAAAAACAAAACAGAGATAAAACAATAAATATAAATATTTTATATAGGACATATATATACCAAAATGATCAGGGGAATATTCCCTATCATTTGAACATTTTTCCAGAGGCAAAATCCAAACTTTATAAAATTCCATTTTTCCAATATTCAAATAAAACCCAAATTTGAATTCAAAACTTTTGGCATTGTTTCCTCTGATATTTTTGGAGTGTCATGTTTGCTCCTCTCACACTTTTGATCAAGTATTTATCAGGTATAGTTTTTGAAATGATTCCCACTTGCCAAAGTTTGAATTCAAATTCAAAACTCAAAATCCTCTCAAACTTCAAATGGCAATCAATTTCGAACAAGATGCATAGATGCTTAGCTATAATTGTAAAACATTCCAAATAGGAAATTTGGGATGTTACAAACCTACCCACGTTAAGATGAATCTCCCTCGAGATTCGGGTTGGCTAGCAAATAGGTGCGGGTGGTCTCAAGAAGGTCTTCTTCAAGGCCCCCGGTGGCTTCTTCCTCGGTGTGGTGACTCCACAAAGACCTTGCAAAACTTGATGACTTTGCTGCGGGTGACTCGCTCATAGTCTCGAGAATTCGGACGGGTTTCTCCTTATAAGTCGATCACCGCTGTTGTATGGCCTCTAGGGGCACCGTGTCTCTCAACGGAACATCGGCCATGTCGGCATGACACTTCTTCACCGAGAAACATGGAAGACATCATGAACTCCGGACAATCCTTCCGCAGTTCCAACTTGTAAGCAACTTCTCCACGACGCTCGAGGATTTTGTAGGGCCAATAAATCGGGTGATAGCTTTCCTTGACACCAAACCTCTTGATTCCACGAAGTGGAGACACACGAAGATATGCTCGGTCTCCGCTCGTAAGTCACTTCCTTGTGCTTATCGGCTGCATAACTCTTCTGTCTCGATCGCTATCTTGAGCCTGTCTCAATCAGCTTGACTTTCTCTTGAATCCTCGATAAGATCGGAACCAAAAGTGATCGATCTCCAACACTATCCCACAAAGAATGGTGTTCTCGCACCTCCTTCCGTATAGAGCTTCGAAGGGCCATCTTCGATCGGATTGATAACTGTTGTTGTATGAGAACTCTGCGTCGGCAAATTATCATCCCAGCTAGACCCATAGTCTAGCACACAAGCTCTCAACATGTCCTCCGTAATCTGGTTGACTCTCTCGGTCCGTCCATCTGTCATGGATGAAAAGTTGTATCAATTCCAGCCTCGCACTCCAAAGTTTCATGCATCGCTTCCAAAACTTTGAGGTGAACTGTGTTCCTCTACCGACACGATTTTCCTTGGAACCCATGCGACATATGATCCTGGTCATGTATATCTTGGCCAACTTAGCACTGGTATAGGTAGTCTTCACGGAATGAAGTGAGCTACCTTGGTCAAACGATCAACCACTACCCAGATAGAATCATAACCTGAACGGGTCCCGGTAATCCTGTGATGAAATCCATTCCAAGTTTCTCCCATTTCCAATCGAATCGGCAAAGGTTGAAGTAACCCTGCTGGCTTCGATGTTCTGCCTTTACACGCTGACAAACATCGATATCGCTACGTACTCGCAATATCCTTCTTCATACCTGTCCACCAGAAACTTTCCTTCAAATCCAGGTACATCTTGGTGTTGCCGGGGTGAATCGAGTACGGTGAATCATGAGCCTCCTGAAGAATTAGCTTCCTGAGTTCGGGATCATTGGGCACATAAATACGATCCTCGAACCATATAGTTCCGTGTTCATCCTTACGGAATCCTTTAGCTTTTCCTTCATTCATCTTTTGCTTTATCTCATCAATTTCCTTGTCCGACTTCTGGGATTCACGAATCCTTTCGGTCAAAGTGGACTGAACTTCCAGAGTTGCAACATATCCTCTCGGAACTATCTCCAGTCGGAGATCTCTGAGGTCATCGACTAACTCCTGGGGTAATCCTCCTACTGTAAGAGTATTCACATAACTCTTACGGCTCAAAGCATCTGCTACAACATTTGCTTTACCGGGGTGGTAATGCAATCTCATGTCATAGTCCTTTATCAACTCTAGCCATCTCCTCTGCCTGAGGTTCAATTCCTTCTGCGTGAAAATATACTTCAAGATCTTGTGATCTGTGTAAACATCACAACGGTTTCGATGAGGAAATGTCTCTGTGTCTTGAGTGCATGCACTACGGCTGCTAACTCCAAATCATGCGTGGCATAATTCATCTCATGAGGTCATAGCTGTCTGGAGGCATAAGCTACAACTTTACCTTCCTGCATTAGTACTCCTCCGAGTCCTTGACGAGAAGCGTCACAATAAACCTGGTATTCCTTGTGTATGTCCGGCAAAATCAGTACTGGGGCTGTAACCAACCGTTTCTTCAATTCCTGAAAACTGGCTTCACATTCCTCGGTCCAAACATACTTGGCTTCCTTCTTCAACAGCTCAGTCATGGGCTTGGCAATCTTCGAGAAGTTCTCAATGAACCTCCGATAATATCCTGCGAGTCCGAGAAAACTGCGGATCTCCTTGACTGAGGTGGGTGACTACCAATCGGTGACTGATTCAACCTTGGCGGGATCAACTGCTATTCCTTCTCCTGAAATAACATGTCCGAGGAATCCAACTTCCTTCAGCCAAAATTCACATTTGCTGAACTTGGCATACAACTGATGTTCTCGAAGTTTCTCCAGAACTAGACGCAAATGTTCCTTATGCTCTTCCTCGCTCTTGGAGAAAATAAATATATCATCGATGAACACCACGACAAACTTGTCCAGATATTCCATAAACACCTTGTTCATCAAATTCATGAAGTATGCAGGAGCATTAGTCAATCCAAATGACATGACGGTATACTCATATAAACCATACCTGGTAGTGAATGCTGTTTTGGGTATATCCTTTTCACGGATCTTCAACTGATGATACCCTGATCGAAGGTCGATCTTAGAGAATACCTTGGCTCCAACTAGCTGATCAAACAGATCATTAATCATCGGCAGAGGGTACTTGTTCTTGATGGTTACTTCGCTCAACGCACGATAATCCACAACCATCCTCAAGCTTCCATCCTTCTTTTCTACCAAAAGAACTAGAGCTCCCAAGGTGATGAGCTTGGCGAATATATCCTTTCTCCAATAACTCATTAATTTGATCCTTGATCTCTTTCAACTCATTCGTGGCATCCGATAAGGTCTCTTGGATATTGGGGCTGTGTCGGCAATAACTCGATCAGAAATTCAATATCCTGTCCGTGGCATTCTGGTAATTCCTCCGGAAACACATCGGAAAATCTTGCACCACCGGCACTTCCTCCCGAACAACTCCCGTGAGGGAATGCACCGATTCTTCATCCGGTTGTGCTGGCTACATACTTGATCCTCTTCGCTCCCGGTGGTGAGCAGAATAGACTTCTGGAGCAGCCTATGTTCCTTCAAACTTCAAACCAATCCATGCCTAGGATTACATCCAAGGTCTGGGTTTCCAACACTATGTGGTCTGTGGGGAATTTATGGTTCCCGATGTTGAGGGTTGCATGACAGCCTAAGCCTGCCATCATTTCTCCTCCTGCGGAACTGACGCGAAGGGGGCTTCTAAGGGTTTCAGTGGGCAACCTGTATTTTTCCACAACTACCCTTGATATGAATGAATGCGCTGCACCGTAATCAAAGAGTACCAAAACTGAACGTGAATTCAATAAAACTTACCAACCACGATGTTCCGGCTGATCATAGACGCCCTCCACGCCAATGTGGTTCACCCGAGCACGAGGGAACAGATTGGGCTTCTTCGCTGAGCCTCCATTGCCATTTCCATTCCTCCGCTTGGCCTCCGGCAGTCGGTGGCATAGTGCCCTGCCTTCCGGCACTTGAAGCAAGTGATGTGGCTCAGATCCTTCGAGCCGGGCAGAACGGCTGATTGCCATTACTGCTTCCATTGCCATTGCCATGGCCTGACTTGTTGTCCTGGCTGCGGTTGTTCCCATTTCCTCCATGGTTATGACCTCCATGGTTATGATGGGTGTGCCCTCCGAGTATGGTGCATAACGGGCTTCGCTGAGCTCCCGAGTTGTGCTTCCCCGGCTGTACTTCCGCTATGCGGCTTTCAATCTGCTGCTGCTTGCCTTCAAGTATGGTGGCCTTGTCTACCAGCTCCCGGTAGTTGTTGAAGGTAGCCACAATAAGCTGCATACTCAGCTCGTCGTTGAGTCCTCGAGAAATTTCTCCTGTTTTGCGGCATCAGTGGACACATCATCCGGGGCATAGCGAGCTAGCTTGCTGAATTCATCCACGTACTGTGCCACAGTACGGTTCCCCTGGCGTAAGTTGCGGAACTCACGCTTCTTCAGACTCATGGCTCCAGCTGAAACATGAGCGGTGCGGAAGGCCTGCTGGAATTGATCCCGTGTGATGGCACCGATGGGATAAGTGGCGGTGTAGTTCTCCCACCAAGAAGCTGCAGGTCCATCATGTTGATGCGCGGCAAAGCGCACCTTCTCTGCATCAGTGCATCCAACAGTGATTAGCTCTCTTCCGACTTTGCGGAGCCAATCGTCACCACAATCGCCTCGGTGCTACTAGAGAACACCGGCGGATTCAGCCTCAGGAATCGAGTCAAGTTGTCCACAGGGGGTGGTGGCGGTGGATTGTTGGTGTTGTTGTTCGATTCGGATGAGAAGCTGCATAAGGGCATTCTGCTATTGGAGCAGCTGGGTGAGCTCGCGGAAAACCAAAGGTCACGCCCTGGAGGCATCCGTGTTTTTGGAGTGGATGAGAAAATTAGAATAGAACAATGGTCTAATGAGAAATAACACTACCCATATGAATGCACAGACATAAACACACCAATCGTTTATTCATTCCACTCAAACATGGTTCAATCTCGATTACAAAAGCTCATGACTAATCGAAAATATCGGCCTAACAGATCGACGAAAAGGAAAAATAACATGGTGGTCGACTACAAGTCTTCATCAATAATCCTTGCGTCCTCTGGTGTGATGTCCTCCGGTGCGGCGCCACCTCTTGTGGCTTTCTCCAGTGGAGCTCCCTTCAAAATCCTGATCATTGCTCACGAGAGGTCCATTATCTCCACTCGGAAAAAGGTCCTCTCCCAAGTCCATCTTTTCCTCTATCGCGGCAAGCTTCATCTTCAGGTCGCCGATTGTCTCCATGAAGTCTGCGATTTCTTCCTCATGGCCAAGGAAGTCTGTGCGTGCCTTCTCCTCTAGTTCCAGTTCACGGAACAAAAGCTTCCGTGTGTCTTCGAGTTACGGTGAGTCTGAATCTCCCGCTTCTGAGGAGACACTCCAAGTCCTGGATGTAAGAGAGAGGAGTCGTCCTCCACGGTGCGGATGATATCTCCATTCCTTGCCTGCGAGAAACCATGGCGAGGTCCGAGGGATCGAGCTCGGCCTCAGACTCCTCTCGGAGATGTCCAAGTGCTCGATAGATCGCCATGTCCTTCCGATGATCCAGTTGAAGTCGGTGAACTCAAAGTCAATAGGCTCCGTGTGTCCTCCAAGTTTCTCCCGGAATATGCACCTCAATCTCAGAAGCGGGTGTCCGTCGGAAGTGCATTGGTTGGCTTCCCGGTGATCGAGGGCAGAGCTATCTTCAGCTTCTTCACCATCTGGACCAGCTTCCTGCCGAAGGGCATCGTCTCATCGGGCTGGCAAAACTACGGTAGCAAAACTGGGGTGAACTCGACGGCCATCTAGAATGTTGAAAATAAGAGAAGAGTCGGAAATGAACAGGGGAGAATTACGGAATGATAAGGATAAAAGTAAATGGTCTCTTCCTATGGCTTTCCGATCCTAGGGGTTATGATCCTACGGTCAACGTGTGCTCTGATACCATCTCTGTAGCGACCTGACCCAAAATCGGTCAAATCTATGTGTCTGTACCATCCCAAGATCATGCTGGTACTCACAGTACATCGATAAAGTAATCAAAGTTCAATCACACCTGAATATTATTACACGATTCTCATATAGAGTCTTTATTACAAGAGAATAAATTCGGCTCAAGGCCAACTCATGAGAAATAAACTACTAATGCTGCGGAAGCGTAGAAGATAAAGTGAGTCCATCCGACTCCAAAGGGCAATCGCCAAGCGCGAGCGTAGCCTCACTCCTGATCGAATAAATCTCGCAACGTAAGACGTTGCAGCCGTAGGTCAGCTTTTGAATAAGCTGGCAAGTCATGAAGAATAACAATAATAAAGTTACTAACACTATATGCATTTTGGCTGTGGAGCTCTAAGTTTCATCATTTTGCTAAAAGCCAATTTTCTCCTACTACAAGGACTTGCTTGCAAAATTACTACAAATTGTTGGTAGTTATTGAGATGGTTCCGCCAACCAATATCTCATTCCCAAATTATTAAGTCATAAACCCTCAAATTAATTCATTAGTTTTAGTGTTGAGATTTCGAATACTTCCAAGTTCCAGAGGCTCAAATTGTCCGTGAATCGGGACACGGCTAATCGATTAGATCTTTAAACTCTGCAGAGATTTGCGACTTTACCCGCAAGAATCATTCCTCCTTTTAAGTCTTCGCACTTCATGGTGTTTGAAGACGGACGAATGAAACAGGTCTTCCAAAGAGTTCTTCAGCTACCGCCGGTACCCATCCAATCCTACCGTTCTTCTACATCTCGTAGTACCGTCCAGCCAGCGTCACTACTAGGGTTGACCCAGCCAGAGCCCATAATGGCTTGCGGCTGCACAGTAAGCTTCCGTCATGGGGCATCCATCCTCTCTTCGTGGCTGGGTGAAGCTTTCCAAGATGTCATGGCACTTCTCCATGCATCCCGCCAACCACCGGGTTCTCCAGGTGCCCACAACCGCCCTCCACCTAGTAGTGAATTCAAGTCCATCTTGATCATTGTAGTTCATGGGGTTGTCATCATCATTGACTCTCACATCTTTCTTATGAATTTCACTCAACCAAAACCCGCTCACGAGCATAGAAAAGTAAACTACTTCGTCCCGGGGTCATGGTAACAAGGGATTGGTTCATCCTACCACATGATACTACTCAAGATTAATAACTTCAAAATTTCAACTACTGCATGCATGGTGGGTGGTGACAATTTCTAATGCACAAAAACATAGGTATAAAAAATAACATGATCAAAACTTGCCTTGCTGATGATCCTCGTAAGCTAAAGATTAGTAGTAGCAAGCTTCGCACTCCAGAAACTCTACCGAGAAAAACAATAATCACAATAAGCATATAGCATAGGATCACATAACACAATAGCATAGCTATAGCAACATAACACATCAAAACAACCAAATCAAAACCCAAGGGAAAACTCAAAGAAAACCAACTCAAGTTTCCTACTTCAAACAACAACTAGAGATAGTTTTATATAACAAAAATTTTCTCAACATAACCTAATCATGGTTTTATGTAAACTTAACAGAAAAGATTTCATTAAGCAACTAGGAGCAAAAAGAATTAATTAAAAATCTATTATGAAACTCCTATTAGGCCTAATTCAATTTCTATTAAGAAAATAAAATAAAACTTTTATTTATTATAAATAAAAGTTCATCCTATAAAGTGACAGAAACTATCCTAGAATAATCAATCACATGTTAAAAATAAATTTATTTACTAATTAAAATAATAAGAAAACAGTAGCTAGTTAATTAACTAGGATTAACAAGATTCTGCTTAAAACTATTTTTTATTAATCCTAAAATACCCAAGTTAATTCTTATGGTTTGGCAATGTCAAAATAAAGTTGGGACAAAAAGAATCACATAAATTTTTTTTCCTAACTCATGTTATAACAGATTTACTATTTTGACTAAAACTAAAATAAAGCAATTTTAATTAATTTTAACATAGCTAAATATATTTTCTACAGAAACTATAGAAAATTTGCAAACCAACAAAAAAAAAGAATCACTCAAAAATATTAAACAGAATAAAATATATGAATTTTTCAAAACAGGAACTATTCTGTTAAAACAGAAAACAAAAATAAAAGAAAAAGGGCCTAATGGGCCTAAACTACGCACTGAGCGTAATATAAACTAAACGGGCCCTAGGGTTTAACTAGTCGGGCCGGCTAAATAAAAAAAACCCTAGTGAAATTAAACCGTAAACGAACCGGGCCGGTCCGGTTTTATTTAAAAGAAATACCCCTTCGGGGGTGTTCTAATCTGGACCGTAGTTGGGAGATCGGACGGGGGAGGGGATCTCCGGCGACTTACCGGAGCTCGGCGGCGGCGGCGGGCGGCGACGAGTGCGCTAGCCTCTCCGGTCGTCGGGGAGGTCGGTGGAGTGGCCGGGCGGGTGCGGACGAGCTCGGGGAGTGGTCTGGTGGAGTCGGTGGGGGTCGGGAGGGTGTAGGGCGACGGCGGCGACGAAAATGGCGGCGGCGGGAGGTTCGGGCTCCGGTGAGCTCGTGTGAGGGGAGGAGGGGCTCCGACGAGGGGGTAAGGGGGGGAATGGGGTGCGGGGAGGGGGCTTATATAGGCGGGGGCCTCGTCGGGGCAAGGGAGGCGATCGGGAGGGGGATCGGTATCCCGGATCTCACGAGATCCGGCGATCGGCGGCGGCGCGGCGTGGCGTGGGGCAGGGGTTGAAGATGGGGGCGGGGCCACCTGCCAGAGAGAGAGGGAGGGGCGGGCGGTCGGGCGACCGCGCCAAGCGCCTTTCAGGCGAGGGGTGAGGTGAGGCCGGTCTTGGGCCGGCTCGGTGGCCGTGTGGGCACTGGCTGCGCCTAGCTGGTGGCTTTGGCACTGGCCGGGCTGGGGGCTGGTGGCGCTGGGGGTTTTCTTTTTTTGAATTTATTTTTTAATAAAACAAAACAGAGATAAAACAATAAATATAAATATTTTATATAGGACATATATATACCAAAATGATCAGGGGAATATTCCCTATCATTTGAACATTTTTCCAGAGGCAAAATCCAAACTTTATAAAATTCCATTTTTCCAATATTCAAATAAAACCCAAATTTGAATTCAAAACTTTTGGCATTGTTTCCTCTGATATTTTTGGAGTGTCATGTTTGCTCCTCTCATACTTTTGATCAAGTATTTATCAGGTATAGTTTTTGAAATGATTCCCACTTGCCAAAGTTTGAATTCAAATTCAAAACTCAAAATCCTCTGAAACTTCAAATGGCATTCAATTTCAAACAAGATGCATAGATGCTTAGCTATAATTGTAAAACATTCCAAATAGGAAATTTGGGATGTTACAGGTATGGGTATCTTTTTGCAAAAGTCCCATTTGTTTCCTTCCTATCTGTCAGATATAAATCGGACGGCCTATGTTGCAAGAAAAAAAAAGTATAGAGAAAAAAGTAGAAAGTAGAGAAGTAAGATAAATATTAAATATAAAATATAAAATAAATATAACAGTAGAGAAGTGAGTAGAGATAGCAGAGACGTCGGGAAAGGGTCGCCACAGCTTAGTTTTATGCCAGCAGCGTCCGTGGCGCTTTATAAAATCCAACGCCTCCCACCACTGCGTGCCTTGCCACCGCTTCTCCCCGCTCTGTGCCTCGCCACCGCTTTCCCCACTCTTTTTTCCTCGCCGCCAAGGCCACCATGCCGCCGCGTCACCGGGAAACTTGGGGATACCGCGACGTCCGCGTGCGCCCCTCCGCCGGCTTCTCCGCCATGATCCGGTTCCGCAGGATGCGCCTTGGCCTCGGCAATTTCGACACCGCCAATGAGGCCGCCCACGCGTACGACGCGGCGGCGTGGCGCCTCTGGTGGCCTCATAGAACGTTGAACTTCCCCAACGTGCCGACGCGGGAGCGGGCGCAGGAGCTCGCGCCTCTACCACGGCTTTGCACCGTCGAGGATCGTCGCGACAACTGGAGGCGGGAGCACCGTCTCTGCATAGCCGAGATGGACGAGGAAGCCATGGTGCTGTGGCGCCAACACTTCCCGCAGGACATCATCAACGAGTGTGAGTTCTACGTGCAAAGGAGGGCGGAGAGGGATAAGAGGAGGGCGAAGCGAGCCGCCTATCGCGAGGACAAGCGTAGGCAAAAAGCGGACGCTCAATTCAACATGAGGCTAGGAGCAGCGTCGCCCTGGGAATCCGACGACGATCGGTATCTTCACGCCTATAGTCAGACGTCGGAGGAGGACATCACCGAGGAGGAGTCAGACGACGAGGAGTAGTTGAATTATCTTTTTCTATCTATCTATGCTGAGAACTATCCTCTACTCTCTAGTCTCTAGTTCTCGATCTCAACACTGTAAATGCTTTTTTAAAGCGCCACGCGTTGCGATTATGTTGGAGATGCTCTAACATGGCAGACAAGTGCTTTAATGTTGCCCACAAGATGCGCGAGTATTACTAGTAGTATCTTTTTCTTGCCATGTTGAGATTTTAAAACCACGAGTGTGAACATGCAGAGGAGCAATGAAAACCAAACACGGGATATTCGGGACATCTTCAAAGAGCGTGGAAAGTTAAAGAGGAGCTGCACCGAACCTGTAAAACGAGCTTTGGTAAGTAACACCCTTTCAATTACTTTAATTTAGCCTCGTGTTCTTCGATGTGTATATGTTGTAGTTTCTGTTTCTCTTAAGAGTGTTGTTCTTTGATGTGTAATAAGAAGAGTCTTAATCGTCCTAATGCTTTCGTTTTTAGCTTGATGTAGGAGGTGGGTGTTCTCACCTTGTAGTCTGTTTTTATATTTTTTTCCTTTTGAATTCACTTCTCCGAGTTCTGTTTATCTGGCTTCTACTAAATGGATCTAGGTTGCTCTGAGTATTGATCTAAAAAAGAAGTAACTTCATGTCAGTATGCAGTTCCTGCGAGTAGGGAAGTATGGTCAACCTCGAGATCATGTTTCCAGAATGAGGCTGGATTACACACAAGGTGTCAGTTCCCTAATGATGTTGGATTAGACACAAGGTGCACATTCCCAGATGATGTTGGATTACACACAAGCCAGGTGGAGTTGTCAGCTGTTCGTGTCCTCGTGGCATTAGTAAATGCTGAAAGAAAGCGTGCAGAACACCTTGAGAATGTAGTTGAGTTCCTGAAGAAGCGAAAAGAGCAATCAGATGCTCTCTTCACCCAAGCGAAAGAAGAGATGGAAGAAGCCAGAAATAAGCTAGCAGAGGCAGAGCAGGCTAGGCGTCTCCTGCTATCTAAAACTATTGTCAATACAAAATTTCCTTCATAATAGCTAGGTTCAAATGATTATCCAGTCAGCATGCCTGTTGTGATGTCCGTGCATCTACTGATGTGGCACAAATTTTTTTTTTTGGGTCATGTAATAATAGCAATTACTTTCCAAACAATAACAAACGAAGCATTGGACATGCTATAGTTCAAGCGCAAGCCCGACATTCCAAGTTCAACTTCTACATCAAACTCATGTTCACAGATATTTGCACATTCATACATAATGTCCACAACCATGATTCACTTCAAAGCCAAAAAAAATTTGAGGAGATCTATAAATAAAGAAAAACCTCTACTAGTTCCTGCTACCAGTGCGAGCACAACAAGTCAAGAACATGCGTAAATTAATTATATTTTAGTCATTTTTTGTGTTCTAAAATGCCCGCCGGCTCACGGAAGGACGTGTTGTCGTCACACGCGTGGATTCAATGAAGGCAGGCGGGGCTGTCTTAAGCTAGTTGCACGCGGCGAGGAGGCGTGCTCAGCCGGGCCTGCAGCGAGTGCGGCCCTCTTGGAATGTTATATTAAATAGATAGTTATGATTGATTGTTTGATTTCTTGTGTGAAATTGAGTGAAATTCCATAGTTTTTGAAAGTTAAATGAGAGAGAATAAAAGGACTTTCCCAAACTCTCACCTTGCATTCGTGATCTCCGTGAATTCAAATTCTTTTCGCCACAAAACCCTGGAGAGAAGTTGACATGACTTCTTCCATTTAAATAAATGAAAAGGGTTTTTGAAAATATTTGAATTTCACTTGGAAATATTTCAAATTCAGAAACTTCAAGCTCAATGATTTTCATGAGAGAAGATAAAAAGACTTCTTCAAAACATATGAAATATGAGTTGGGAGTTTAAAATGATCAAATTTAAAGTCCTTTTGGAAACTATTTTCAATTTGGAGTTATTTGGGTTTTATTCAAATTATTTTCTCCAAAAATAAAATATATGGAAATTAGGGTCAAATGATTCCCTACATCGAAAATTGGAGAGAAATAAATTTGTATTAATTTTGGTATTTTTAAAATGATTTTTATTGATTTTATTAGAGCAGTAGCACTCTTTGTTTTATTTAAATTTTTGTGTATTTTATTTAATCTTACAAAAATGTCCATCTTGTAGGAAATCTTTTTGTGAAAATCTTGATATATTATGTGCCTAGAGTTTTTTTTCTTATTTTCGTTGCGCTGTTTAAAAAAAACAAATTCCTCCCGCCAACTAGGCCGGCCCAAGGCCCGGCCGCAGCCACGGCCCAGCCCAGCACGCAGACGTCCCCGACCCGGCGATAAACTCCCCCGCCCGCATGCCAGCGCCGCCGCCGTGCTCCGCGCGGCCTCTTCCCGCCGCCTTGCTCCTGCCCCCTCCTCCACGCACCCGAACCCCTCCTCTCTCCTATAAAGGGCGTCGCCCCGGATCCCTCTCCTCTTTCTCTCACCTCGCATCTTGCGCCTCGCCGCCGCCGGCGAGATCCACCGACCTCCGCCGCCCGAAGCCGCCACTCTCGCCGCCGACGACCATCGCCGTCGCCACCATCGACTCCGCCGCACTGCGCCGCCTCTCCCCGAATCCTTTGTCGGCCTCGTCGACCACCGGAGTCGCCTCACCGTTCGGACCCGACGCGGCCACCGCCGTTCTTCCTCGCCACTGACGACCCGCCGCCGTGGTAAGCCACCGGCCGCCGTCGTCCGTTCGATCTAGGATAGACGGCTAGGATTATATCTAGTCTTTTTTTTATTTCCGAACCGGTACATGTTAAATAGCGAACGCTCGCTGTTTACCTCTTCGCAGCGAACAAATTCATTAGTTAGTGTTCGGTAACGAACATTCACTTTTGAGTTTTTTTTCTTTTTTTGTTATTTTCGGCCAGGGACCCATCCGTGAATATTATATTTACATATTAGTCCATGTACTTCAATCGATCACAACTTTTCGCTCGTTGGTCCAAATCCACCGAAACCAATGCCCATTTCTTCGTTATGATCCCATCTATCCATTAAAAAACTTAAACATGTTTTTGAAAGTTTTAAAATTTAAATTCAAACAATTTGGTATTTGAACTTTGTTTGATCGTAACTTGAGTTTTATAACTCCGTTTGAGTTGATTCTTTTTGCAAACTGATGCTCTTGACATGAACTTTCTGATAAGGCGAAATCCACTTAATTTTGGTACTATTAGAAATTGTTTTCTGTTCAAGAGTTAATTCCTTTTTTTCGAAGTTTTCTGAGATCTTTTCTTTGATTCTTGGAGTGATTGCTTATGTGTGGTTACTATTGCTTGCTTACGATAGATTGACCGGAGTGTGACGAGTAGAACTATCAAGAGTTATGAGTGCGAATAATCTTCATCAACAGTACATGCAAGTTCACACTTTGATCATATCCCTTTCATACCCAGTTTTTATGCATTAGTTTTACCCTCATACATTGCATGGTTAGGAATTGATAACATGTGGGTATTGGGGAGTGGTTGATGAGGTAGGAACCTATTGCCCTGTTACTATTAAACCCTTGGGAGTTACTTCTACGTTATGCTTATACTGCTAAGCTATGCTCGTAGATGCAGATTGGGTTTGAGTGTATCCATGACAGATGTGAGATTGTTAATTAATGGTTAACTTAAGGTGGCAACTTTAATACACATCTGGGTGGATTGAGGCACCTGGGGAATCCAGTGTTGCCTGTTTTTTTGGAAATCCCGGGGTTCCGTGTGATTTTCCTATGGACCGCCACTCAGGCTCAAAGGGATCATAAGATTTTTCATGCTAGAAACTTCCGTGTGCAGCCACAAGCTATTATGGGCTCTAGCATAGTTGATTAAGTCATGTGAACTCTTAAAGTGGTAGACTAGCAGATCTAGGGGAAAGTAGGTGTAACTTTCTACCCATCGTAAGGTGCTAACGCTTTTGAAAGACTGTGTATCGGTCATCCGTTTCTCAAACACCATGTAGTGCGAGAAATCCAATGGAGGAGATTTAGTCTTTTTTGGAAAAGTGCGCAAACCTCTGCAGAGTGTACAAACTAATCATGATTAGCCGTGTCCCCGGTTATGGACAACCTTGAGTATCTGGTTCTTGAATTAACATGTTGATCTCATCACGTTACTTAATTAATTTGTTGGGTTGGTAAATTTTAATTGGGATTGAGTTGGGGTTTACCTTCTCAATATTTGTTTCAACAAACTTTGTAGTTAAACTTAGAGCTTTCCACCAGCCAAATATGCATGTAGTGATAGCTATTATTCATCATTTATCCTATGGTGTGAATTTGCCTATACATTCAATGTACGGACCCTCTATGGCTGCAACGTCTCATGTTGTAGGATTCCTACGACGAGTAAGTGATACGTTAGGGTTACGATTCCTACACTCAACTTTGCCATTGGTGTTGATGGGAATCCACAACCTTGTTGTTTCTTCCGCTTTATGGATCGAGGTAATAGTATTTACGTTACTTTATACATGTGATTTACCTCTGTTCTAAATGCTCGAGTACTGTGTGTGTCAGCATACCGATCCAGGGATGACATTTAAGCACAGAGATTTGATCCATTCGGGTCGGGTCGCTACAAGATGGTATCAGATCACATGTTGACTGTAGGATGTGACCCTAGAGATTGGCAAGCCCATAGGAAAGATTTTCTCTACAACTTTCTTTTCAAAAAGATCTCTTACCTCTCTTTTCTCCTGAGCTTATTCAAATATTATCTTTTAGTGAGACTATACCCTTTCCCCTTTTGACCACATGAAGATTCAGCTGATGAGACCACTCCAAGGAGTACAAGATATTGGACAACTAACACTACTTTGGAATAAAGAGGACTTTTACCGTGCATTTCGATGACGGAAACTACAACAGTGAAGACTCCGAAGACTAGGAGAATTTGAAGGCTTTGAAGAATTTCCAGATTTGTATGACCTAGGAAGGCACCCCTTATGGAACTTGGCAGACTAAGGAAGCTGTCAATATCCGAGATCAAGGTGTATCAAAGAAAGACCGGAACATGGAGCATTAGAACTCAAAGTTTTTTTCAAGAAAACCCTAGACAGGAGATATCAATTATGGAATGAAAGCTCATGGCTGTAACATGAGCATAGACCCGACTAACCATGGTGTTATTGCCCGCTTATGCTATTGTCATCGTGCGGAGTTAAGCATGCAGATGCATGGACGGATTTGATGGTAGAATACTGATGGAGCATCTGTCAGCAAAGATGCAGTTTTAACCTTAGCTGGTGCATCACCAGGATCTAGAGTACTACATGAAGAAATTTTGAGGGACCTTTAGGAAGTCATATTTGACAAGGAGGCAATTCATGAAGCACTCAGGACCCAGAAGCTGAAAGTAGCCAAGCTGGAGGAGCAAAACCTCGAGATACCGGAGATTCATCAAGAGCTGAAGGATAGAAGGACATGGTTCATGCCAAGGATGTTGAAACCCAGAAGTTTGGAACGCAACTCCAAAAATACTAGAGGACGTCATGAGAGACTTCGCGTCAACAAAGATGATCTGGTAAAAGAACTTGAGAAGAACAAGCATGATCAGAATAAAGCCATCGGAGACATGAACAAGACTTGAAGAGTTTGATGATATTGAAGATTTATTGACCATTAGAAGACCAAACCCCATTATACCTACGTTAGATGCGACGTTTGTGAGCTGTCATTTGTTTGTTGTTCTTCTGACAGCCACAATAAAATCTGTCTTTTCAAAACTATTGTTTGTATTATGTGTATCCCTCTATCTTTCTTATCTCACCCCCAAAAGCCCTGGACCCCATAGAGGATGAATGGAGATGAGCTCATATTATCTGGACCGATGAGTCAATTGGAGACAGACCGATGGATTCAGAACATGGAGGATCACATGAAGAAAAACACTATAGCCGGAAAGGATATGGCCCAACATGCTCTGCAGTGTTTTGAAAGAGGTGCTGCTACTTGGTGGAGGATGTACCAAAACATCAATTAATGGCAAGGAGTAACCACTTGGAAAGAATTTAAGTTGACTTTGCTAAAATCTCGTCTTGTGTCCCCGAATTTGAAGCTTTATGGAAATGATATGAAGAAACCTTGTTCCTGCAAGCTTTGTGGAGAAACGGGACACAACCATAAAGAACACAAGGATGAATGCCCTATTTGTGAAGGAAGTCACCCAGCTGAAGGATTCCCAACTAGGAAGATTACTTGTTTCTTGTGTGAAGGGACTACCCACTACCCTGCTCAGTGTCACATTTACCCCATGATACAACAAACCATCCAGCAAAAGAAAGAAGCAGTGAAAGGAGACCTCATGGAAATTTTAGAAGAACCAGTGATGAAGGAAGAGGTGGAGGACACACCCAAAGAAGAACTAATTAAACCTTGCACCAAGTCATGCTATTCATGTGGAGAAGAAGGACACATCTCCCAGAATTGTCTGAAGGGGGATCTAGTAGAATTCCCGACAGAGGAAGTAGAGTATGACCCACAAGAAATAGAAGCCCTGATTGGAATGGACAAGTCCAGGAAGAGAAATAGATTGGATACCAGGAAGGACCTGAGTCATATCACCTGTTTCAGGTGCAAGGAGTCAGGGCACTACTTCAGCAGTTGCCCAAAAAGGAAGATGAGGACCCAAGGAGGCTATGTAATAATAAGGAAACCTCCAGACTTGTCAAAAGTAATATGTTTCCGCTATAATGAAGCAGGGCACTTTGCTAGAGGTTGTCCCAAGTAGAAAGAGACCTGTGATAAATAGTTGAGACTATGAGAAATATAGCTGTAGTGAGAACATTTTCCTTTATGTTGAGGCGATGAGTTGAGGCATCTAATGGAAAAGCAAGTGATTATAATAATCGGAGAATCAATAAAGTTAGCATCATTGGTAAAGATTTGAATTTTATGAGCAGTGACTGTATGAAGGAAGATTTTGACCATTTTCGAGGATATGAGAAATATGGTATATGGAAGATTTGTTCATTTTAAGGGTGGTAGTACCCTGTGAGGACCCTTGACCTCTGGAGAGGATTATGATATTCCACGGAGTGGACTTCGGACAAAATAAGAAGGAGTTTTGTCTCGATATGTGGGATACCCCAAGAGTATGAAGGAATGAAGTAATATTTGGATATAAAGGAGGTATGATGTTGGTAACATGGAGCAATAGTGACTCTCTGATGAGTCTGAGTAATCACGTTTTAGTTTGGTACCAACAGAAGGAAGGAAGACAATATAATTGGATGGGTTTAAGAAATGCTAGGAAGTTGGATGTTGGAATAATGATCAGTTGCCCCGATGATGAGTTCAAGGTTTACAAGTGATGAGATGGGCCATAACCCATAGGCCCCAGGACCTGCCAAGAAGCAAGCATACTCTTGCCGAAGGAAAAACCCTGGAAGAAGTTACGATTTTATCGACAGACGATCCTACAGGAGTTTACGCAAAACCTGAGAGTTGTGAAGGAATGATAGATGTTTGTTTGGCTTGCAGAATCAATGGATTTATCTGAACTTGGTTCGTCGACTAGAGAAATTCTGCAATGCTTGTGAGGATGACCGAGTGTTAGAATGCGAGATTCGCTAAACCATATACAGGGTAATGATTTGGGTGCGGCATGGATTAATCACCATACCAACTTACTCTTATTATTCGCCTTGCTATGTGGGATGGTAAATCTGAGTGACTTGCCTATAGTCGAGAGACGACAATATTAAACCTTGTTTAAACCTTAGAATGGTATAGGTATTTTCCCTTGTACACGGCAGCTGTTGCCAATCGTAGGATATACGGTGAGGTTCAACCCAGACCCATTTCCTGCAGGAGAAACCATAAATTGTGGACCACCATGAGATATCGATAATTGTTTAGTATTGGCGCCAGACCCGTCAGCTAAGAAGGCCCAGTCATGGAATAACCATACCAAGATGGAATGGACACAGGAATTGAGGAAAAGGTTATACCACCACCGGAAGAGCCCAGAGAAGGAATTATACTGAAGATCTGAGAAGATCGGCCCTGTCAAGAATAAGGATAGAGTATATGAGTATTGATGGGACCGTAACCATGTTTCCAAGGGTGGTAGCACCCCAGACCCCCTGTGATGATCGATGGATTTTGAGAAGACCCTGAACCTAACCTATTTCTTGCTAGCCTCTTCGAATCTCGAGGACGAGATTCATTTTAAGGGTGGTAGGTTTGTAACATCCCAAAATTCTAAATTTTGGAATGTTATATTAAATAGATAGTTATGATTGATTGTTTGATTTCTTGTGTGAAATTGAGTGAAATTCGATACTTTTTGAAAGTTAAATGAGAGGGAATAAAAGGACTTTCCCAAACTCTCACCTTGCATTCGTGATCTCCGTGAATTCAAATTCTTTTCGCCATAAAACCCTGGAGAGAAGATGACATGACTTCTTCCATTTAAATAAATGAAAAGGGTTTTTGAAAATATTTGAATTTCACTTGGAAATATTTCAATTTCAGAAACTTCAAGCAACTGAATGATTTTCATGAGAGAAGATAAAATGACTTCTTCAAAACATATGAAATATGAGTTGGGAGTTCAAAAGGATCAAATTTAAAGTCCTTTTGGAAACTATTTTCAATTTGGAGTTATTTGGGTTTTATTCAAATTATTTTTCTCCAAAAGTAAAATATATGGAAATTAGGGTCAAATGATTCCCTACATCAGAAAATTGGAGAGAAATAAATTTGAATTGATTTTGGTATTTTTAAAATGATTTTTATTGGATTTTATTAGAGCAGTAGCACTCTTTGGTTTATTTAAATTTTTGTGAATTTTGTTTGATCTTACAAAAATGTCCATCTTGTAGAAAATCTTTTTCTAAAAATTTTGATATATTATATGCCTAGAGTATTTTTTTCTTATTTTCGTTGCGCTGTTTAAAAAAATAAAAAAAAATTCCTCCCGCCGACTGGGCCGGCCCAAGGCCCGGCCGCAGCCACGGCCCAGCCCAACACGCAGCCATCCCCGACCCGGCGACAGACTCCGCCGCCCTGCCATGCGCCGCCGCCGTGCGCCGCCCGACCTCTCCCCGCCGCCTTGCTCCTGCCCCCTCCTCCACACACCACGAACCCCTCCTCTCTCCTATAAAGGGCGTCGCTCCGGATCCCTCTCCTCTTTCTCTCGCCTCGCATCTCGCGGCTCGCCACCGCCAGCGAGATCCGCCGAGCTCCGCCGCCCGAAGCCGCCACTCTCGCCGCCGACGACCACCGCCGTCGCCACCATCGACTCCGCCGCACTGCGCCGCCTCTCCCCGACCCCTTTGCCGGCCTCGTCGACAACCGGAGTCGCCTCGCCGTTCGGACCCGACGCCACCACCGCCGTTCTTCCTCAACGTCGACGACCCGCCGCCGCGGTAAGCCACCGGCCGCCGTCGTCCGTTTGATCTAGGATAGACGGCTAGGATTAGATCTAGTCGTTTTTTTATTTCCGAACCGGTACATGTTAAATAGCGAACGCTCGCTGTTTACCTCTTCGCAGCGAAGAAATTCGTTACTTACCGTTCGGCAATGAATGTTCACTTTTTAGTTTTTTCTTTTTCTGTTATTTTCGGCCAGGGACCCATCCATGAATATTATATTTACACATTAGTCCCCGTACTTCAATCGATCACAACTTTTCGCTCGTTGGTCCAAATCCGCCGAAACCAATGCGCAGTTCTTCGTTATGATCTCCTATACCCATTAAAACAACTTAAACATGTTTTTGAAAGTTTTAAAATTTGAATTCAAATAGTTTTGTTTTTGAACTTCGTTTGATCGTAACTTGAGTTTTATAACTCCGTTTGTGTTGATTCTTTTTGCAAATTGAAGCTCTTGACATGAACTTTCTGATAAGTCCAAATCCACTTAATTGTGGTACTGTTAGAAATTGTTTTCTGTTACAAGAGTTAATTGATTGTTTTCGAAGTTTTTCGAGATCTTTTCTTTGATTCTTTGGAGTGATTGCTTATGTGTGGTTACTATTGCTTGCTTACGGTAGATTGAACGGAGTGTGACGAGTAGCTATCAGGAGTTATGAGTGCGAATCATCTTCATCAACAGTACAGGCAAGTTCACACTTTGATCATATCCCTTTCATACCCAGTTTTTATGCATTAGTTATACCCTCATACATTGCATGGTTAGGAATTGATAACATGTGGGTATTGGGGAGTAGTTGATGAGGTAAGAACCTATTGCCCTGTTACTATCAAACCCTTGGGAGTTACTTCTACGTTATGCTTATACTGCTATGCTATGCTCGTAGACGTGGACTGGGTTTGAGTGTATCCATGACAGATGTGAGATTGTTAATTAATGGTTAACTTAAGGTGGGAACTTTAATACACATCTGGGTGGATTGAGGCACCGGGGGAATCCAGTGTTGCCTGTTTTTTGGAAATCCTAGGGTTCTGTGTGATTTTCCTATGGATTGCCACCCAGGCTCAAAGGGGTCATAAGATTTTTCATGCTAGAAACTTCCGTGTGCAGCCACAAGCTATTATGGGCTCTAGCATAGTTGATTAAGTCGTGTGAACTCTTATAGTGGTAGAAAAGCAGATGTAGGGGACAGGAGGTGTAACTGTCTACCCATCGTAAGGTGCTAAAGCTTCTGAAAGACTGTGTCTCGGTCATTCGTTTCTCAAACACCATGTAGTGCAAGAAATCCAATGGAGGAGATCGAGTCTTGTGGGGAAAAGTTCGCAAACCTCTGCAGAGTGTACAAACTAATCATGATTAGCCGTGTCCCCGGTTATGGACAATCTTGAGTACCTGGTTCTTGAATTATCATGTTGATCTCATCACGTTACTTAATTAATTTTTTGGGTTGGTAACTTTTAATTGGGATTGAGTTGGGGTTTACCTTCTCAATATTTTTTTCAACAAACTTTGTAGTTAAATAAAATATATTCCTTTGTTGTAGGGAAAAACTGGCTTTATGCAAAAATAAATTCCCAAATATGCATGTAGTCATAGCTATTATTCATCATTTATCCTATGGTGTGAATTTGCCAGTACATTCAATGTACTGACCCTCTGTGGCTGCAACGTCTCATGTTGCACGATTCCTACGACGAGTAAGTGATACGTTAGGGTTAGGATTCCTACACTCAACTTTGTCGTTGGTGTTGATGGGAATCCACAACCTTGTTGTTTCTTCCGCTTTATGGATTGAGGTAATAGTATTTATGTTACCTTATACATGTGATTTACCTCTGTTATAAATCCTCGAGTACTGTGTGTGTCAGCATACCGATCCAGGGATGACATTTAAGCATAGAGACATGATCCATTCGGGTCGGGTCGCTACAATGAGAGGTCGCGTCCGTGTCAGAGCAATCACTCCCTCCAGTCCTTTTTTGTTTGGGTATAACAAAATCTCATTTTCCATTCACATTTTACAAGTAAAATTCATGGACAAACTTTGACCCAAAGTACGATGGGGACTAGTAAACAGAATGGAGGTTGTAGTTTTTTTAAAATCAAAGAAGGGTTTCCCCTTCCGATTTTCATTACTAAAAACCAGCATCTAAACCTAAACCATAGTATTTTCCCTAGAACTACCAGGTTCAACATCTCGCAAAATAAACCGATACAACCATACGCGAAGGAGTTACGTAGTACTATGAATTCCATTTTCGCTCCAGACCAATCGTTCTAAAAACTACTTACTACTTATAACGCGCCATTGAAAATTGGAACTCTTAACCCCTGCTAAAAAATGATATTTTAAACGTGCCAACTCGATCTATGGCAACTGGCAAGCCACCGCTGTGACGCCCCCGATTCAATCGTACACTAATCATGCACACAAATGTGTACGATCAAGATCAGGGACTCACGGGAAGATATCACAACACAACTCTAAAAATAAAATAAGTCATACAAGCATCATAATACAAGCCAGGGGCCTCGAGGGCTCGAATACAAGTGCTCGATCATAGACGAGTCAGCGGAAGAAACAATATCTGAGTACAGACATAAGTTAAACAAGTTTGCCTTAAGGAGGCTAGCACAAACCAGGATACAGATCGAAGAGGCGCAGGCCTCCCGCCTCGATCCTCCTAACTACTCCTGGTCGTCGCCGCCGGGGCTGCACGTAGTAGTAGGCACCTCCGGTGTAGTAGTCGCCATCGAGGGTGGCGTCGCTCCTGGCTCCATCGTGCAGTCGCAGCAACCGGGTAAAGAAAGGGGAAAAGGGGAACAAGGCAACCGTGAGTACTCATCCAAAGTACTGCAAGCAAGGAGCTACACTACATATGCATGGATATATGTGTAAAGGGCCATATCAAGGACTGAACTGCAGAATGCCAGAATAAGAGGGGGATATCTAATCCTGTCAAAGACTATGCTTCTGGCAGCCTCCGTCTTGCAGCATGTAGAAGAGAGTAGACTGAAGTCCTCCAAGTAGCATCACATAGCAATAATCCTACCCGGCGATCCCCTCCTCGTCGCCCTGTTAGAGAGGGATCACCGGGTTGTATCTGGCACTTGGAAGGGTGTGTTTTATTAAGTATCCGGTTCTAGTTGTCATAAGGTCAAGGTACAACTCCAAGTCGTCCTGTTACCGAAGATCACGGCTATTCGAATAGCTTAAATTCCCTGCAAGGGTGCACCACATAACCCAACACGCTTGATCCCATTTGGCAGGACACACTTTCCTGGGTCATGCCCGGCCGCGGAAGATCAACACGTCGCAGCCCCACCTAGGCTCAACAGAGAGGTCAGCACGCCGGTCTAAACCTAAGCGCACAAGGGTCTGGGCCCATCGCCCTGAGCACACCTGCACATTGCGTACGCGGCCGGAAGCAGACCTAGCCTAGTGGCATTCTAGTCCAATCCGGCGCGCGCCGCTCAATCGCTGACGTCACGAAGTGCTTCGGTTGATACCACGACACCGAGTGCCCATATCTTTCCCACGTAGTTGGTTAGTGCGTATAGGCCCATAGCCAGACTCATATCAAATACCAAGATCTCGTTAAGCGTGTTAAGTATCCGCGAACGCCAACAGGCCAGGCCCACCTCTCTCCTAGGCGGTCTCAACCTGCCTGCCGCCGCCCGCCACAAAGATCCACTCATGGGTGCTCCACCACCGACCGACTTTAGTCTCCACATGTATCATGTATAAGTATATAGTATATACCCGAGATCACCTCCCGAGTGATCACGGCCCGATAGTATAGCACAGCACACGGACAAGAATGTAGGGCCACAGATGAAAATACTAGCATCCTATACTAAGCATATAGGATTGCAGGTAAAGGTAACAACAGTAGTAACAAGGACAGGCTATGCATCAGGATAGGTATAACGGAAAGCACTAACATGCTACACTACTCTAATGCAAGCAGTATAGAGTAGAATAGGCGATATCTGGTGATCAAGGGGGGCTTGCCTGGTTGCTCTGGCAAGAGAGAGGGGCCGTCAACTCCGTAGTCGAACTGGGCAGCAGCAGCGTCGGTCTCGTAGTCTACCGGAGAGAAGAGGGGGAAGAAATAATAAATACCATGTAAACAGATGCATATGGATGCATGACAAGACAAGTAACGATGCTAGGCGTGCCCTAACGTGGTATGAGGTGATACCGGTTAAGGGGGGAAACATCCGGGAAAATATCCCCGGTGTTTCGTGTTTTCGGGCAGAGGAGCTGGAGGGGGAAAGTTGCAAGTTCGATAGGTTAGGGGGTTGTGGCGGACGAACGGGTTGCGATCCGGAATCGCCTCGCTGCTCGAGCAACTTTCATGTTGAAAATATTTTAATCCGAGTTACGGATTAAAAGATATGATTTTCTAAAGATTTTATTAATTTCGGAATTTAATTAATTATTTAATTAATTCAAAAACAGATTAATGACATCTGCATGATGTCATGTTGACATCAGCAGTCAACAAAGTTGACTTGGTCAACTGACAGTGGGTCGAGGGGACCCACCGTCATTCTCTATTTAGGTTAATTAGGTTTAGGTTAATTAGTTAGCTTAATTAACTGTTTAGTTTAATTAACCGTAATTACTTAAGTCTATTAATTAGTTAATTAATTAATTGATTATTTTCATTATTTATTATTATTATTATTATTATTTTAAATTCCTTTTTTAATTAAAACGTTATGGGCGTGGGCCCTGTGGTCGGGGCCCATGAGGCTAAACGGGCGCTGGTGTGGCGGGCGCTGAACGGGCGCTGGCAGGCCGTGGCCGGCGCGCGCGCGGCAAAGGGGAAGCGGGGCGAGGCAGACGCGTGGTGGCCGGGGCGGCCGACGGAGAGGCGGGGGAGCACGGGGCCACCGCAGCAGCGGGGCACCGGCTGAGGCGGCGAACGGCGCGGGCTATGGCGAGCCTCGGCCATGGCGAAGGGTGGCCGCGATCGCCGTGGCGCGCGTCAGCAGAGGAGGCGCGGGACGGGGTTCAGGGGCGCGTTCGCGCGAGGCAGAGGCAGGGGAGGCCGCGGTTGGAGGCGAGGCGACCAGGGGGGAGAGGGCGCGGCGACCGCGGGCGCCGGAGCGCGGACCGCGCGGTCAGTGGAGAACCGGGACGAGGCCCGTGCGTGAGGGGGCGCGACCGTGCGTGGCTGTGGCGTCTGGCGCGGCAGGCGTCGGGGCCGCGGCTGTGGCAGCGTGGGCACATGCGGGCGCTGGCGAGGCGCGGGCGTGCTGGAGCGGGCACGGCGCGTGAGCGAGCGAGGGGAGAGAGGAGAGGTCGGGGCTCACTAGGGGGAGTAGGGAACGGGGCAACGTGCTCGGGGATGGTCGGGGGCGACGGGACGACGTGCGTGGGGGGCAGTCCGGGGGGGGGGGGCGCGGCGAGCCGGCGAGGCGGTCTCTCCTCGATCCCGATCCATTCGGGGGAGAGGGGGAGAGATATTTTGGGGAGGGGGAGTGGTGTGTCGGTGGCGGGTGGGAGGAAAGCGGTGAGTGGAACTGGGAGGAGTGGGGGGGTTAGTAGTGGGCGGCTGGGCCGGCCTGGTTGGCCCGGTGGCCAGCTGGGCCGAGGCCCAGCGAGGGGGGTTTACTCTTTTTTCTGTTTTCTGTTTCTCTTTTGTATTTTCTTTCTTTTATTTATTTTCTTTTCTGTTTTAACTCATTTTAAATTACTTAGACATTTTATAAAAATGTGTTTACTTCACCATTATTACCGATGCAATATTGGCAACCCACGAACAATTTTGTGTTGACTTTTGAAAACTTTGGGTGTTTGTCGCTAATTCATTTTTGAATTTGCTATGTTTTTGAACTACCACTTAATTAGCAACAGTACCATAGATGACAAGGCATCATCAAGAGAGTTTTACTATAGCCTAATTATCTGGGCGTTACAAATCTCCTCCACTACAAGAAATCTCGTCCCGAGATTTAGGAGGTAGAAGGAAACAGTGCGGGGTATTCATCACGCAGGTGATCCTCGCGTTCCCAGGTGGCTTCATCTTCAGAATGGTGCGACCACTGGACTTTGAGGAACTTGATCGCCTTCTGGCGTGTGCGGCGTTCAGCTTGGTCGAGAATGCGGACCGGATGCTCTTTATAGGAGAGGTCCTGTTGCAATTCGAGCACTTCATGGTCCATTTGCTCGGATTGGGTCCTTGAAGCAGCATCGAGTTGTGACACGTGGAACACATCGTGAACTGAGAAAGGTTTGGCGGAAGTTCCAGTTGATATGCCACTTTTCCACGCCTTTCCGAATAGTGAATGGGCCAATATAGCGAGGAGCCAGCTTGCCCTTGATCCCGGCGGTGAGCACCCTTCATTGGTGTAACGCGAAGATAGGCCTTTTCGCCAAAGTTGATAGACCATGTCTTTATGATGACGGTCATAATTACTCTTTTAGCGTGATCGAGCAGTCTTGAGATTCTCGCGAATAATGCGGACTTGTTCTTCCGCATGTTGGATAATATCTGGACCAAAAGTGGACGCTCCCGCTTTCACCAGTTCAAAGGGTTCGCACTTTCGTCCATATAACACTTCAAGGGGCCATCTTTAGACTAGCTTGATAGCTATTATTATAAGAGAACTCAGCATACGGAGAGATTCCTCCCATTTCTTGCGTATGAAATAACACAAGCTCAAGCATGTCTTCGAGAACTTGGTTGACACGCTCAACTTGCCCTTGTGATCATGGATGAAACGCACATCGAAAGATAAGTGAGTCCCCATAGCTTCTTGAAACTTGCCCGTAATCTTGAAGTGAATAAGCTGCCACGGTCCGAACTGATAACCAGTGGAATACCGTGAAGTGAAACAATTCGGACATATAGAGAGTTGCAAGCTGACTAGCGAGGATCGTTTCTTTGACCGCCGTAAAATGTGCAACTTTAGAAAGCCGTCAATGACGACAAGAATAGCATCATTACCTTTCGCGACTTGGGAAATCCATGACGAAGTCCATTTCAACATGGTCCCATTTCCATTCAGGAATAGAGATAGGTTGCAGAGTTCCAAAGGGGCCTTTGATGTTCTGCTTTGATACGACGGCAAACGTCACATTCAGCAACATAACGAGCAATGTCTTGCTTCATATTAGACCACCAGAATCTCTGACGAATGTCTTGGTACATCTTGGTGCTACCGGGATGAATAGACAAAGGCGTATCATGAGCTTCTTTCATAACCTTTGGAGTCAGATTCAGGTTTTCCCTCTTACTGCTACCACTAGGCGACCTTTGAAGAATAAGGTGCCTGCGTCATCCACAGTGAAGAATGAGGGCTTTCCTTCTGCGAGATAACGTTTAATCCTCTCGACTTCATCGTCACATTTCTGTATCCATTTGATGGTGTCCACAAGATCTGGTTTCGCAACCAGGGTATTGAGAGAACCCCTGGGAACAACATGGAGGTTCATCTTGCGAAACTCCTTAGGAGGGGGAGCGAGTGCACCCGGAGGAACAATATGGAGGTTCAGCTTTGTGAATTCTTCAACAAGTGAGGGTTGAACTTTGTGAACCTGGAGGTGGTTGCAGTAAGACTTGCGGCTCAAGGCATCAGCCATTACATTAGCCTTGCCTGGTGTATAGGAAATACCCAAGTCAAAGTCTGCAACAGTCTCCATCCATCTCTGCTGACGGAGGTTCAGGTCTGGCTGAGTGAACAGATACTTCAGACTTTGGTGGTCGGTGAAGATCTCGCAACGATTATAGAGAAGGTAATGTCGCCACTGTTTTAGCGCATGAATGAGAGCAGCAAGTTCGAGGTTGTGAACTGGGTAGTTCTCTTCGTGAGGGCGTAATTGTTGAGAGGCATAGGCAATCACTTTGCGCTCCTGCATTAGGACACAGCCTAGTCCTTGACGGGAAGCGTCGCAGTAAATGACGAAGTCCTTCTTAGTATCAGGTGGAGCTAATCTTTGGGCAGAAGTCAACTTGTCTTTGAGTGCTGAAACTTTCCCGACATTTATCATCCCATTGGAACTTGACGCCCTTATGCAACAGGTTAGTCAGAGGCCTGGCAATCTTGGAGAAGTTCTCGAAGAATCGACGGCAATAGCTGGCGAGACCGAGAAAACTTCTGACTTGCTTAACGTTCTTCGGAGGAGTACAATCGAGAATAGCTTGAACTCGTTCAGGGTTGACGGCAATACCATCCTTAGAGATGACATGCCCAAGATAGGTTACTTCAGGTAGCCAGAATTCACACTTGGAGAACTTGGCATATAGTTGATGCTCTCGTAGCTTTTCCAAAGACAAGGCGAAGATGTTCAGATGTTCTTCTTCATTCTTGGAAAATATCAGGATATCATCTAGATAAACCACGCACGAACTTGTCGAGGTAATCCATGAATATATAATTCATCGGTGCGAGAAGGTGGCTGGAGCATTGGTTAAGCGAAATACATGACGGTGTACTCGTATGAACCATAACGAGTCACAAATGCGGTCTTGGGGATATCCTCCTCACGAACACGGATCTGGTGGTAACCCAACCTCAAGTCGAGTTTAGAGAACACTGATGAACCAGCCAGTTGATCATACAGATCATTGATCCGAGGAAGAGGATACTTATTCTGAATGGTAGCTTGGTTTATAGGACGGTAGTCTTGGACCAATCGGTTTGTCCCATCCTTCTTCTTGACAAAGAGAGAAGGTGCTCCCCAAGGAGAGCAACTTGGGAGAATGAAACCACTGCGAAGAGACTTGTCGATTTCCTCCTTGAGCTCAAGGAGTTCATGCGGCGGCATCTTGTAGGGTCGCTTGGCTATAGGAGTGGTGCCTGGTTTCAAGTCGATGACGAATTCGACAGCTCTAGCAGGGGGAATCCCTGGAAGTTCTTCAGGAAAGACGTCCTGAAAGTCACGAACGACAGGAATGTTTTCAATGCCCTCGAGGGGTGCGGCGTTCAATGCATTCAATGCATACAGCCTTGCCTCGGCATTCTGGACCAGACGGGCATTGTAGCTTATTATTTCATCAGAAGGGTGTAGCAGATGGACGGTCTTAGTGGCGCAAACGATTGAAGCAGTATGCGCTTTCAACCAATCACTCCCCAAAATGAGGTCGATGTTAGACGTCTTCAGGATAATGAGTGAGGCATAGAATTCCATCCCTTCGATTTCCACGGGGACGTCGACGCCAACCATGGAGGTTTGACATTGTCCCAAGGGGGTTTTTACCACTACCGAAGAGTTCATCTCCTCACACTTAACGTCGTGCTTGTATGCAAAATCTTCCGACATGAATGAATGCGATGCTCCTGAATCGAATAAAACAGATGCAGGTACTGAATTTACGAGGAGTGTACCCATCACAATAGCAGGCTGGTCTTGAGCTTCGTTCAGATCAACGTGGTTGGCATGAACTCGACCATAAGGCTTGGCATTGTTGTTGCGGGACTGGTTGCTTCCACGGCCAGTCGCTGGAAGGGCCAGTTGATTCTGGTTCTGGTTGCATTCCCTAGCACGGTGCCCTGGTTGACCACATCTGAAGCACAATCCATTGTTGGGAGTAGGAACAGGAGCTTGGGGTGGTGGAGCTGGAAGCCTTGGCTGCCTAGTTGGAGGAGTAGGCAGACAAGGTGCAGCATAGCTCTGCCTTGGGGCAGGTGCATTTGGCTGGTACATGCTGTTGGGAATCCATATCTTGCGCTTCTGCGAGGACGGGCCGGAAGATGAGCCCGTGTCACGGTTGCGCCTGTTAGAGCTCTGGTATTCATGCAGACCAGTTTCGACATTGATAGCCTTGTTCACCAAGGTGGCGAAATCAGCAAAGTCGTGCACTAGAAGTGCGAGCTTGATGTCAGCTTGAAGGCCGTCACGGAACTTCTCTTGTCTGCGTGCATCAGTTTCAATGTCCTCTTGAAAGATAGCGAGACAAGTCCGAAACTCTCACGATAAGCTTCAACAGTCTTGTTGCCTTGGGTGAGGTTGCGAACTCACGCTTCTTCCGGTCCATGACTCCTTGAGGATGAAGCGGCACGGAAAGCAGCTTGGAAGTCCTGCCAGTGATGATTGTTCCAGCTGGCTGAAGTACGCTGTGGCTGTCCCACCATTGAGCTGCGGGTCCCTTGAGAAGAAGGAAGCAAAGGTGACATAGCTGGCGGGGCTACATCAGCAGACTCCATCTCATAGGTGATGTCACGGAGCCGGTCTTGACAACTAGGGGCGCATGAAATCCTGCAGAGTTCTGTGTTTGGCTGCTGGTCCATATTGGGGCGAGGAAACCGAGCCATCATGTTCTCCATGAACTGGCGATTCATCTCAAGTTGTTGGATCATACCAGCCATGTACTCAAAGCGGTGGTGGGAAGTTGCCACCACGACCACGACTAGCTGGTCTAACCATCCTGCTAATATAACAGGGGTAGTTCAGCATTTGAGAAATTTTGCAAAGGACAAGAATCATTCATGATGAAACATGCATAATGAAAGCAGACGATAGAAACTACATAGTAGTCGGCATATCTTACAAAAGGGATCATGCATAGAGTTCGGTACACGAGTTCAAGACAAAGACTAAGACATCATAGGCGGCACGCAGCTCGCGTCGAATGCATCTAACACTAACAAGCAAGCCTACATCAGTCCCACGCGGCATCGCGGAGGTAGTGAGCGTGAAAGCTGGTAGTGTGGCACGGATAGTCCTCCACATCGGTGACACAGGGGCGCGGATACTCAGTGCGAACCCAACGCCCAAGTGGCAGAAGAGGACCAAGTGCGGGAGAGTAGCCTCCCACCTCTGCCCAACCGACACCCTGGGGCATCACGGTCCTGGCTGGGTAGATCGCAGAACGCGACAGCTCTCTGGATCGGAGAAAGGGGCGCAACAGCGTCAGAGCACGGTAAAGGTGCTGACGGGCGGTGTACAACTCATGGCGAAGAGCTCGGTTAGCTTGATCCAGCCCATTAGCATGCAGAACAAAGTTCTGATGGTAGAAGGGCTCTCTGGTGACAGTGGAGTAGGCAGCAGTGTAGTAACCCTCCTCACCAACATCAGATGCGATAGCAATGTGCCTGAAGGGGGAGGTGTCCAACTCCCGATACTCTCCACGAAGACGTGTCAGAGCAGCATAAGCAGCATCGTGGACTGCCATATCGATAGTCACCCCAACACCATGTGCGGTGTGCAGCATAGTAGTGGAGTCATACTCCCGAGAGTAGAGGTGGACGATGGCTCGGTACTGCTCCTGGTTAAAGTCCTGGTACTCCTCAAAGACGGTATACTCAGGGTGCCAGCGATAACCCAGATAGGTCCTCATCTCTGCTAGCACCGCAGGTGATCCCGAGGCACCAATGGTCATCGTGTGGCGCACGACCTGCCTCGTGGGTTCCATCTGAAAACAAAGATGTTTCAAAGGAGTCAAATGACAGTGTGGAAATTGATCAAAATACAATTCCAAGGAATAACTATGGCTTTATCCAACTTTGGGGTGAATGTGGTCACGGGATCCTAGTGTTAGTTAGTAAATTCGTTTAACCCGAGTAGAAGAGAGTTCAGAGTCCCAGAGTAAAGGTCGAGGAGTAAAAGATCCTAGTACCACCCGATGGCGACGTGGGCCCGTAAGGCACACAGCCAAGTTAGTAAAAGTTTTTGCAATGTCTAGACTCGACTTCGGCCAAGGAGTGTGGAAGGGGGATTCCTACAGGCAGTCGGCTCTGATACCAACTTGTGACGCCCCCGATTCAATCGTACACTAATCATGCACGCAAATGTGTACGATCAAGATCAGGGACTCACGGGAAGATATCACAACACAACTCTAAAAATAAAATAAGTCATACAAGCATCATAATACAAGCCAGGGCCTCGAGGGCTCGAATACAAGTGCTCGATCATAGACGAGTCAGCGGAGGCAACAATATCTAAGTACGAGACATAAGTTAAACAAGTTTGCCTTAAGAAGGCTAGCACAAACCGGGATCAGATCGAAGTGGCGCAGGCCTCCTGCTCGATCCTCCTAACTACTCCTCGGTCGCCGCCGGGCTGCCCGTAGTAGTAGGCACCTCCAGTAGTAGTCGCCATCGAGGGTGGCGTCGCCTCCAGGCTCCATCGTCTGGTCGCAGCAACCGGGTAAAGAAAGGGGGAAAAGGGGGAACAAGGCAACCGTGAGTACTCATCCAAAGTACTCGCAAGCAAGGAGCTACACTACATATGCATGGATATATGTGTAAAGGGCCATATCAGTGGACCGAACTGCAGAATGCCAGAATAAGAGGGGGATATCTAATCCTATCGAAGACTACGCTTCTGGCAGCCTCCGTCTTGCAGCATGTAGAAGAGAGTAGACTGAAGTCCTCCAAGTCACATCACATAGCAATAATCCTACCCGGCGATCCCCTCCTCGTCGCCTGTTAGAGAGCGATCACCGGGTTGTATCTGGCACTTGGAAGGGTGTGTTTTATTAAGTATCCAGTTCTAGTTGTCATAAGGTCAAGGTACAACTCCAAGTCGCCCTGTTATCAAGATCACGGCTATTCAATAGATTAACTTCCCTGCAGGGGTGCACCACATAACCCAACACGCTTGATCCCATTTGGCCAGACACACTTTCCTGGGTCATGCCCGGCCGCGGAAGATCAACACGTCGCAGCCCCACCTAGGCTCAACAAAGAGGTCAGCACGCCGGTCTAAACCTAAGCGCACAGGGGTCTGGGCCCATCGCCCTGAGCACACCTGCACGTTGCGTACGCGGCCGGAAGCAGACCTAGCCTAGTGGCATTCCAGTCCAATCCGGCGTGCGCCGCTCAGTCACTGACGTCACGAAGTGCTTCGGCTGATACCACGACGCCGAGTGCCCATATCTTTCCCACGTAGTTGGTTAGTGCGTATAGGCCCGTAGCCAGACTCAGATCAAATACCAAGATCTCGTTAAGCGTGTTAAGTATCCGCGAACGCCGAACAGGGCCAGGCCCACCTCTCTCCTAGGCGGTCTCAACCTGCCCTATCGCTCCGCCACAAAGATCCACTCGCGGGTGCTCCACCAGCCGAGCCGACTTTAGTCTCCAGATGTATCATGTATAAGTATATAGTATATACCCGAGATCACCTCCCGAGTGATCACGGCCCGATAGTATAGCACAACAGACGGACAAGAATGTAGGGCCACAGATGAAAATACTAGCATCCTATACTAAGCATATAGGATTGCAGGTAAAGGTATCAACAAAGAGTAACAAGGACAGGCTATGCATCGGGATAGGTATAACGAAAGCAAGAACATGCTACACTACTCTAATGCAAGCGTTATAGAGTAGAATAGGCGATATCCGGTGATCAAGGGGGCTTGCCTGGTTGCTCGCAAGAGAGAGGGGTCGTCAACTCCGTGGTCGAACCGGGCAGCAGCAGCGTCGGTCTCGTAGTCTACCGGAGAGAAGAGGGGGAAGAAACAATGAATACCATGTAAACAGATGCATATGGATGCATGACAAGACAAGTAACGATGCTAGGCGTGCCCTAACGTGGTATGAGGTGATACCGGTTAAGGGGGGAAACATCCGGGAAAATATCCCCGGTGTTTCGTGTTTTCGGGCAGAGGAGCTGGAGGGGGAAAGTTGCGTGTTCGATAGGTTAGGGGGGGTGTGGCGGACGAACGGGTTGCGTATCCGGAATCGTCTCGTCGTTCTGAGCAACTTTCATGTTTAAAATATTTTAATCCGAGTTACGGATTAAAAGATATGATTTTCTAAAATTTTATTAATTTCGGGAATTTAATTAATTATTTAATTAATTCGAAAAACAGATTAATGACATCAGCTTAATTAACTGACAGATGGGTCCAGGGGGACCCACCTGTCATTCTCTATTTAGGTTAATTAGGGTTTAGGTTAATTAGTTAGCTTAATTAACTGTTTAGTTTAATTAACCAGAATTAATTAAGTCTATTAATTAGTTAATTAATTAATTAATTAATTATTTTCATTATTTATTTATTATTATTATTATTTTAAATTCCTTTTTTTAATTAAAACGTTATGGGGCGTGGGCCCCTGTGGTCATTGGCCCATGAGGCTAAACGGGCACGCGGGTGCGGGCGCCGCCTTGAGCAACGGGCGCGGCAGGCAGCACGGCGGCGCTTGCGCGCCGGCAGGGGAGCGGGGCGAGGCCAGACGCGGTGGTGGCCGGGCGGCCGACGGAGGGCGGGGAGCACGGGCCACCGCAGCAGCAGGGCACCGCCGAGGCGTCGAACGGCGCGGGCTATGGTGAGCCTCGGCCATGGCGAGCGGTGGCAGCGATCGCCGTGGCTGCGGCGGGTCAGCAGAGGAGGCGCGGAGGTTCAGGGCGTTGGCGCGAGGCGAGCAGGCGGGAGGCCGCGTTGGAGGCGAAGTTGACCAGGGGAGAGGGCGCGGCGATCATGGGCGCCGGAAGCGGACCGCGCGGTCGATGGGAGAACAGGGCGAGGCCTGGCGTGAGGGGCGCGACCGTCCGTGGCCGTCGCGGCGGCGGCGCAGCAGCCTGGGCGTCTTGAGGCAGCGGCTGTGGCAGCGTGGCACGCGTCTTGGCGCCAGCGAGGCGCGGGCGCGCGCAGAAGCGAACGCAGCGCGGTGAGCGAGCGAGGGGAGAGGAGAGGTCGGGCTCACTAGGGGAGTAGGGAACGGGCAACGTGCTCGGGGGCGGTCGGGGCGACGGGACGACGTGCGTGGGGGGCAGTCCGCGGGGGCGCGGCTCCGGGCACCGGCGGGCGGTCTCCTCCTCGATCCCGATCAATCGGGAGAGGGGAGATATATTTTGGGAGGGGGTGGTGTGTCGGTGGGGGGTGGGAGTGGTGCGGTGAGTGGGCTGGAGGAGTGGGGGTTAGTAGTGGCGGCTGGGCGGCCTGGTTGGCCCGGTGGCCAGCTGGGCCGAGGCCCAGCGAGGGGGGGGTTTACTCTCTTTTTTCTGTTTTGTGTTTCTCTTTTGTATTTTCTTTCTTTTATTTATTTTCTTTTCTGTTTGAACTCATTTTAAATTACTTAGACATTTTATAAAAATGTGTTTACTTCACCATAATTACCGATGCAATATTTGGCAACCCCCGAACAATTTTGTGTTGACTTTTGAAAACTTTGGGTGTTTGTCGCTAATTCATTTTCGAATTTTCTATGTTTTTGAACTACCACTTAACTAGCAACAGTAACATAGATGACAAGGCATCATCAAGAGAGTTTTACTGTAGCCTAATTATCCGGGCATTACAACCGCGCTCCAAGTCGTTCACCTGTGGTCCCGACCATCAACTCCTACGGATCAAATTATCACGCGAGCTGACTATTCCTACAAAGGTGCTCCACTACGTACCCAGTACCCGCAAATGCAGCAATCGTGCACCTAGGGTTTTAGGGTTTATTTGTTAACGTCGCCTTTATGTAACACTCATGTGTGCGAGACAGCGAGAGGCCGACTACGTGCATGCGCCTCTTCTCTTCGTATATGTACTCCACCGTTTGTCTGGTGTCCAAAAAATTGTAATAACTACTAGCAATGTGCCAATGCGTTGCCACACGATCAAAGTAGATTAATACATATTTACCGATTTGATAGAAAAAAAGTCTAGTTTTGAAATATGTATATCACTAAAAATATGTTATGTTTCACTCAAAATATATTCCTTTGGCGGTTTTGATGAGATAAGGGAGGAATGTTGTTGGTTTCAAGATTCGAGAAGTGGTATATGTCTAATTTCTACTCTTACTAGCAAGATGCCCGTGCGTTGCACGGAACATCAAGATCTTGTGGGAGAAAAGGATGAACGAGGGAAGGCCTTATCTGAAAATGTGGTGAAGAGTGTAGGTAAATTGCCATATTTTCCTTCCTATCCGTCAGATATAAATCGGACGACCTACATTGCAGGATGGCAGGCCCACCATCATCACCAACTCTATTTTTTATCCCTACTCTTGTAAAAAGCATTGTCAGTGATGATCGTGTGCCTGCCATCCTGCAATATAGGCCGTCCGATCTATATACGGATGGGAAGGAAACTATGGCAATTTTGCAAAAAGATACCGACACCCCTCTCCACATTTGCAAATAAGGCCTTCCCTCGTTCATCCTTTTCCCCCACAAGATAAACTACTCATACAAATGCATCTTGATGTTCCGTGCAACGCATGGGCATCTTGCTTGTTGTTGCAAAAAGCCCATGTGTGTGTGAGAGAGAGGGAGAGTGGAGGAGGACGGAGTGCATGTGTGACAAAGACACAAGGAGTGTGTGTGCGATAGGTATCAGCTTAAAATGAGGCGATAGTGTGTGTGTGCACAATCGAGAGGGCGTGTCTCAAGAAGGGAAGAAAAATCTACATAGATACAAGGAGAGGGAGAGAGACATGTATGCGATAGTGGAAGCACGAGTGTGCGGGTGTATAAACCTATCTAGAGGTTAGCTAGTCGATAAATGTTTGTGAGAGAAATACGAGTCGGGGGTGCGAAAGCGAGAGTTTTGTGTGTGTGAGAGAGAGACGGTAGTCGGGAAGGGGAGTGGAAGCAGGAGTTGTGTGTGTGTGCGTGTGTGTGAGAGAGAGAGAGAGAGAGCAGACGGTAGTCAGGGTTGTCTGATCGGTAAACAAATGAATAATGTCAGTGTGGGATGGAGATGAAAAGGAGACCGCAACAAATGTTGTGTCTACAGGAGAGAGGGAGAGAGTAAATTTAGTGGTATGAGTCATATGTAGAGACATATAGGGTGTGTGAGAGAATCCCATAGAGAGAAAGACAAAGTGAAAGACGAGTGGAGACTGTGTGTGTGGCGGTGAAAAAGAAATCTTCGTTACCAAGTGATACCAGAGAACAGTAGAGACGTGAGAGATAATGAAAACCGTCTAATGTATAATGATAGGGAGAGTGTGACACTTCTCAAGGGAGACGTCGAGAGACCATGTTTGCGAGGATAGGAGAAACATGAAGTGAGCGTGCGGGTGAGCTGGAGAAAAGAGAGTGATAGCTACCTCAAGGAGCATGCATGCGAGAGAGATGGGCATGAAAGGAGGAACAAAAAGGGATTCAAACATTTGAATTGAGATGATGATACATGTAATCCATACTCGAACCAAAATTGATCTATCAAACATGCATACTCATATGAATTCACGCACATCTATGTTATTTAATATGTAGATATTACTGATCCATACATTTTAGTAGAACATAAGTTGGTTAAATTTTTTCAATTCAACCTTAAGATTTTGAGATCGTTGTATTTGTAAATCATATTATACATATAAAGGAGCATAATTCTTTGTTGTGATTTTGAAAGTATATATATATATATATATATATATATATATATATATATATATATATATATATATATATATATATATAAACATGACGATATAGAATGTAATTCCAATTGAAAATTGATCCCGCCCGAAAAAAATAGAATACAAACGGGATTCGAATTGAGTTGAAACGGTAAACGTGCACTCTGTAAAATTTGAACGAAGCGGGGAAAGTCGCAGTAACCGCCCGAAACCAAAATCTACGAGATGGAAATTACTATTGCCTATCCCTGCCACGCAAAGCCTATCTGCTGGATTTCTATAGGTTTCGATAGGGGTAGCTTTGTAATTTCACCCAAACGTGACGTAACCGCCTCTCACCCGGATTCATACACAGTGGGCGCCAAAACACAGTGTGTCCTCGGCCGAAATCGACTCCCTCCCCGATTCATATTCATACACGGTGGGCGCCAAAAACAAACTCTCGTCGCAAATATTCGGTGTATGCGAGATTACAGTCCTATCCCCAACCGACTAATATTGCTGTGATGTAGTAGAAATTTGAAACGGGGGCTAAGTTTGTAAATTTCCTCGCATTTGAGACAAGCGCGCCCTGAATACATGGTTCCCCCGTTCCTCTCTACCTCCTTTTTCCCCATTCGTACTCCGTGGGCGCCAAAACACCCTCTCCACCCCACCCTCCTCCGTCCGCCGCCGTCCGCCACCCCATCCACAGCCGTCCTCCTCCACCATGCCGGAGCAGATACCCCGACGCTGCCGTCCCTTACAAGAGATCGACCTCTCTCATCCATGGCTTCGGACCGGGATCCTTCCATCTCGTCCTCTCGCTTCATCCCCGCCGTCGTCCACCTTGCTGGCGCCGCTCCTACAACCGTCTCGTCCACCGCGCCCCGCCGCCACCGTCTACCCTCCTAGATCTACTTCCACGCCGCCGACAGCCATCGCTACCGCAGCACCGTCAAATTCTCAGCAGATGCGTACACGGCGCCGCACCAGAGGCGGCACTCTTTCGTATCTGCTCAACTTATTTATCGCAGCAAGAAAATAGATCACCACTGCTCTACTCTGATTTCTTGTCTCGGTTGCGAAGTTGCCGTTGTCCGGTTTGCACCTTCAGATCCGCCATGGCACACTCAACACTATACTCCCAATGCTTATGGTTTTCCCCTTTTATATTCCACACTAGTTAAATCATAGTAGACTAAATTTCAAAATTGGGTCGGTCAATTTTTCAGAGCTCGCCGGAGTTCGCCAGTGCGAACGAAGGGGCTCGGGTGGTTGTGGGGCCTCGCCGACCAAAGAAAACTCGACGCGGGTGGGGGTTGGGGCGTGGGTGGCGGTGGGGGTGGCGGAGGAACACAGGCGGTGGGGGCTGGTGGTCCGGCCGGCGGCCCGTGCGGTGTTCTGTATGGGAAGAATCAGATACGAGGAAGAAGATGGGTTAGGAGATGTAGGATCTTCATACAACCGCCTGAAATGGTCGAGAGACAGCTGGTAGTTTCATTCTTAATGCGCTCTGGTTCATCATTTGTGGGCACTGCGCAACCAACATTTTATTATCCAAAATCTGCTTGCTCTTCTTTACCATGTTCCTCTTCCGTTCTTCTTTAATATGTATTCTCTCCATTCCTAAATACAAGTCTTTGTATAGATTCCACTATGGACTACATATGGAGCAAAATGAGTGAATCTACACTCTATAATGTATCTGGATACATCCGTATGTGATCCATAGTGGAAATCTCTACCAAGACTTATATTTTGGAACAGAGGGAGTATGATAGTAGTACAATATGTTCCTTGTACTAAAGATGAGCAGGGACATTTGCAGTGTAGAGGTCTATATGGTCGGTTGTGATGAACACTTTGAGCCTCCTTGATTCGTAGGATTTTGTAAACATAGGAATAGGATTTGTAGTGACCTGCCCACTTGAATCCTATAAGAATAGCAAGGAAATGCGGGGAGCTGTGTCGCCTTTGAGAGTTACACTGATATTAACAGTACCGCACCTT
The DNA here is from genome assembly GCA_021605205.1 of Aegilops longissima. NCBI lineage: Eukaryota > Viridiplantae > Streptophyta > Magnoliopsida > Poales > Poaceae > Aegilops > Aegilops longissima. Next base: position 98,413,096 of record CM038682.1, on the reverse strand, counting down.
CAGTTGAAGAGAACTTGTATCTGAAGCCTTTCTAGCCGCACCGGCAGTACTAGCACATATATTCCAGCAAGTTCCACTTTGCTGATTTTACTCTGATGCTTACGGTTTTCCCTGTTATATCTACACTATGATCTGTGTAGCTGCTTTGTGTCGCACTAGCAGCAGTGCACTCTTGAAGCTAAACACTGCAATGACTTACAAAATTGGCACGAAGGCATTGAGTGCCATTCTGGATGCAATGAAACTCATACGCTCCCCACCTGTTGATTCTTGTTCAGAATATGATCCTAATGACTATTCTAACCTCGAGGAGTCAAAGGCAGATGGCCTGTCCTATTCACCCATCAAGGTGCATGTTCTAATTTGGCAAGGTTTTATTGATTGCGGGTATCTTGCATATGTTGTCTTGCATTTCTTCTACTTTGTTGCACTGTTATCTGCTTAGTTTACTCATCATATACGTCGAGATGGCATGCCCATCCATTATCAATACATATTCCATCTATCATCATACCATGTTTTTTCACTCAAATGTTGTTCTTGTGCATCAGACATCAAAAAGGAAGAGGGTGATTGCCGAACCTGAAGAAGCACCAGCAAAGTCCTTGAAAACGTGGAGGTGCCGGAGAAATCAGACAAAGACCCCACTTATATTGGCTGTACAACCAGGTGACACAAAGCGTAGGGACCGACTCCAGCAGATCAGCCATATACTTCACTGGCCACACCACTAGCCCCACCACACAGGACCTGCACTCCAGCAAAAGGTATACCGATTTCATTTGCCATAGCACCAGCCGTACCACAGAAAAATCCCACTCCATCAAAAAGTACAGCAAGTCAACCGGCCGAATACCTATCCCAACTGCAGAGACGACCAATTCCTGTAGATTGGAACCCCATTCCATTTATTCCCAGTTTAAAAGACAATGCTTTCAATGTTGTTAGGGACTACGTGCATATATTCCATCATGGGAAGATTATAGTGAAGACATACACCATTTTCACATTTTCCTGTCCAACTTACGTGTAAGTGCTATTATTCATGGTTATTATTTTCCTGTTTTCTGCTGATTGAACACATCAATGATTTACATTACATTGTTGTAACTAGGCGAGGGTCAATCTGGATAGTCATGACGAGCAAAGCTTGCTTGTGCTTTTCAAGGAAGCATTGCAGCAGTATCGGTGTTACCTGAGGAAATCACACTTTGATGGCAAGTCTATAAACGAATTTCCGGTGAAGTCTCCTGTGCTAAATTTAGAAGACATTGAATGGAAAAAGCTTCTTACGCACTGGTCTCGTTCCCAGGATGAGGTACTATCTATGAAATCACATGACAATTTGAACTTCTACTTTTTCGCATGTGCCTTACGGATCTTTTTTGCAGGATTTGCTCGAAGAAGAATTCCGGTTTGAAAAGAATGATAGGATATCGCAAATATGCTTCCCGCTACTTTGCTCTTGTTAGTACTTGTTGTCATGTATCACTGTACTTGCATACATACCTGGTTCATTATGTGACAGCAGTATGCATGATAGCTTGCTCATCAATTGTTTGCTCCAAATTATCTAATCTTTATGAATGGTTACATTAGTGCAGAATATATCCAATGCCAATGTTTTTTTAGCTATACATTGTTCTTGTAAGTACATGCTGTCCTTTATCAGTGTACTTATAATAACAGGTAGTTGTTCATGTACCATTGTCGGTGTCAAAACCGGCGGATCTCGGGTAGGGGGTCCCGATCTGCGCGTCAAGGCTGATGGTAACAGGAAGCAAAGGACACAGATGTTTACCCAGGTTCGGGCCCTCTCGATGGAGGTAAAACCCTACTTCCTGCTTGATTAATATTGAAGATATGGGTAGTACAAGAGTAGATCTACCACGAGATCGTAGAGGCTAAACCCTAGGAGCTAGCCTATGATGGTATGATTGTAATTGTGATCGGCCTTCTAAGGACCAACCTCTCCGGTTTATATAGACACCGGAGAGGGCTAGGGTTTACATGGAGTCGGTTACATGGAAGAAAATATAATATCCGGATCGCCAAGCTTGTCTTCCACGCAAAGGAGAGTCCCATTCGGACACGGGCTGAAGTCTTGAGTCTTGTATCTCCACGCTTCAATAGTCCGGACGATGTATACAGTCTAGCTGTCCGGATACCCCCTAATCCAGGATTCCCTCAGTAGCCCCTCAACCGGGCTTCAATGACGATGAGTCCGGCGCGCAGTATTGTCTTCGGCATTGCAAGGCGGGTTCCTTCTCCGAATACTCCAAAGTGGTTATCGAACACGTAGACCGTGTCCGGATCTGCAAGATGATCTTCACATCGCATAAATCTGATCCGCTGGCAATCTTCATGCGTCGTGCCCTTGCATCGTGGCCTAGTCCAATGCGAACCGGTGTTTCTTACCCCACCTCGACTCATGTTACGAGGCAGTTTTATTGGCACGTCCCGTCGAGGCAGAGATCGTGTTCCTCTTATTACGGGATTTTCCATTAATACGGGCGTGCGTGACCCCAGGACGGCCGTTGGTATAACGCCAAGTGTTTTTAGATAAGCCTCAAACGGTCACACCGAGGACTCTTGATATTCATCCCCTTTATAAAGGGGTCGAGGCCTATGCCTCTTTTCCACCTTCCTCGCGCCTTCTCGCACCTCGAGTTCTAACACCCGAAACCTAAGCTCCAACACCCGGATCCGACCCTCATGGCCGGTGGGTGGCCTCCTCGATTCAAAAGGAAGACATTGTGAAGCTTAGGGAGGTCGGATACCTGACCGCTGATATCCAGCACAGGCTTCCTGCTCCAGGGCAGGTCATCCACACACCGGAGCCCAATCAGTGCGTCGTTTTTGTCCCACACTTCCTCCGCGGCTTGGGCTTCACCCTCGACCCCTTTGTGACGGGGCTCATGTTCTACTATGGGTTGGATTTTTATGACCTGGCTCCGGACGCTATCCTCCACATCTCGTCATTCATTATCATGTGCGAGGCTTTTCTTCACGTCACCCCACACTTCAGCTTATGGCTCAAGAACTTCAATGTGAAGCCGAAGATGATTGAGGGGCGACATGTGGAGTGCAGAGGTGCCATAATAAGCAGGAACGCCGACGCCCCATGGCCAGAGGGTTCTTTCCCAGAAGTATCTGATGTATGGCACCGAAGGTGGTTTTATGTTACGGCCCCCAGGGGTACAAAGTGTGTAGCCGCCCCCGAGTCCCGCTCGGGCCCTCTGTCACCGTTGGCATCTTGGACAGACGTAGGACGGAATTGGGGGCCCGCTGGTGATGTACCAGTACTGCAGAATCGCATCCGAGAGCTTCTTGAGAGGGAGATTAACCTCGTCAGCATAATGCAAGTGATGTTAATCCGACTGATGTTGCCGTGCCAACGCCGGCCTCTCCGGATGTGGGAGTTCAATCCGGAGGGTCCGCGGACTGTCAAGCACTTCTTCGTCTTGAAGCTCGAAGGGATGTGCAAATTATTCTTCGGACAGAAAGTAGAGTGTCCGGACACCACCGAGGATGCGGGCCTAAGCTGCAATCACCTAGATACCCAAGTAAGTAGCCTTGATACCGGACACCTTGTTTTAAATTTGTCATAATTGTTTATTCTGAAATTCATCCGTGGCCAGGAACGGCTCAGCAAGGCGGAGAGAATCAGGTGTCCGGCGCCACTTCCCGAAGGCTCGCCTGGTCCCACCATGGCCAGGATGCTTGACCGGGTACTCAGCAGAATACCCTCAGGGAAAGACAAGGGGAAGAACGAAGAAACCGAACTCCACATGCTACGCATCCGAACCGGGGGAATTGTTGCCTCCCCTAAGGAGGATAGTCGGAGAGGGGAGGCTAAGGCCTCCTCCCCACGCGGGAAGAAGAGGGCTGCCTCCGAAGGCTTGGAGGCGGAGATGCACAAACCAGGGAAAAAGGTATCCCCAAGGGGCCTTGCCCCGACAGGCACCCTCACCGCGTCGTGCCCGCCAACGGGCCATCCCTCCACCGAGCTGTAAGTCAATTGTTAATTTGAAGGTACTATGTTTCTCCTAGATCAATAACTGGGACTCGTCTTTTGCGATCCGGCTAGCAGCTCTTCTCAACAGTGTTCGTCTTCGGGGGATCTTCCTCCGGAGATGATGGAGAGCGAGACCCCACCTGCCTCTCCGACTCATGAAGCGGACGACACCGAGGTGTCGTCACGGCGGAGTCCGGATGTGCCGAAGCCAGAAGCCAATGCGTCAGCCGCCCTGAGCCCGGAGCGCTTGGCTCCCACAGGGGGCGATGAGAAGGGTCCGGCACAGATCGATGTCCGGCCGGACGTACTGATAGGCCTACTGGAGCAAGCCACACTCTCGGAAAAGCGTCGTTCACTAATGAGTGCGGTGCTCAAGAAGATTTCATCCACTACAAGCGGCTTGAATGAAGCATTTATAAGCCTTCTCAGAGGCTTTGAGGTATGTAGTGAAGAATACACTATTTTTAGCAGTGAGGCACGCGCTAGGTGTGCTCCATATAGATAGTAGCCCCTGAGACTCTGGTTGCCCGCCCTAGGTGGCAAACAGGGGATCATAAACCAATGATTGGGCCGCAAATATGTGCAGGTACCTGTGGGTCCGGCCGCCGGCCAGTCCGTTGAAGTTGCCGAACTAGCGAGGCAGATTGGATCGATGATGCCGATATCACACTGGTGAACGAGCGACTGGACAATTCACAAGGTATGTGCTCTGCCTTCCTTTGTATAGGAAAATATGAAGGCGGCAAGATATCAATGTAGTATGTTTGGACTGCAGATGGTGCTGCTGCCGTGGAGGCACTGAGGGCGGAACTTGCTCAATCCAAGGAACAAGCTCGGGTGAGCAATGCGGCTGCCCTAAAGGCGGCCGAGGAATTGAAAGCCGAACAGGCTACTCATCGCCGAAGCGAGGAAAAGATAGCCGAAATGGCTGTTGAGTTAAAAAAATGCCGCTGACCGGTATGAGCTCCTTAAAAAGGAGCATGAGGATAATTCGGCCGACCTGAACAAGGCACTTAATGCCACCAAGGAAATGCGGACCGAGCTCAGGGGTGCGTGGGAGGAGCTTCAATAGGCCGGTAAAATCGCGGCTGGGGGCTCCTATTTGCTGCGGACGAAGTTTTTCAATCCGAAGTACGCTCCCCTGGATGGACGCTAGAGTCCTGCGGATGCATATGCAGATTTGGCGAAGAGTACGGCTGATGCTGCCGAGTTCTTCAAAGATCAGGGTGATAAGGAAGTGGAGAAGCTTTTCTGGTCGCAATTCAATGCTCCCACTCGCCCGCTGCTGTTAAGTGACAAGATGGCTGCTGTAGCGGAGCTTCACAGGCTGTCCGGGCTTGCAATGCGGTCTGTAATAGACCATCTTTGGCCGAAGGGGCCTAAGCCGGACAGTTACTTTGTCTTGGTGCAACAATTCCTTGGGGTCGTGCCTCGGATCGATGCCATGAGAAGGTCGGCGTGCATAGAGGGTGCGCGGATGGCTCTTGCCCACGTTAAAGCCTATTGGACGGATATGGAGGCCACCATTATAGCGACCCAGGATCTGGCGGGGGGCCAATATCCGGCCGAGCACTACTTGGCGGCAGGTCATAGAAGGTGCCCGCCTAATGGAGGCGCAGTGCTCGAAGAATGTCTTGTTCGAATGATGAATCGAATCATTGTAAAAACAATGTTTATTCTGATTATGAGGCTATATTTATACTATTCGCCTGAAAATATGATTGTGTCCCCTGTGCGGCCGTTTATATATATGTATATATAAATATGTAATCCGAAAGTTAGCAGTCGTTGGCTTCAGCCCCCACACATACAATGCGGGGGTGTTCGCGAAAAATATGCTTAATCACACTTGATCCAACGTCTTTGTCAATTAAGGAGGTGATCACACATTGAACTAGGCAACCGGACTATATAGCTGTAACACTTTGGCTTAGCCATGGGAGTCTAAAGTTGGGGCTACTATGTAGCCCCTAGTACCTTCGCATGCATCCGAATATGGGCGCGTATGTACATGACCGGGAAATGGTCCTTCGTTAATGCGGAGGAATCCTAAAGATTCTAGTGAGTCTTTGAGTGGTTGATCAGTCTCTCGCTATATAATTACAGTCAGTTTTCGGCTTTCTCTACTGAGGTGCTCATCCGGAATAACCAGGGCACAATCGCAGTAGTTCTCCTTTGGCCACCTTAGCCAATAACAATGGAACGTAAGGCGGCAAACCCAGGAGCCGGGCAAACCCAACATTTGACCAAAGACATGATTCAGAGCTGATGCATATAAGGCCAAACTCGTGACGCCGAACACTCCCGAAGGTATTCAGACTTTATGACGGATGATGGGCTCAAGAATGCCCATTCATTATGAACCCTGTGTTTCCAGGTACGTGTGTTTGATCTGTCGTGGCGCAATGCCAATAACGGTAGTATCCTCTATGGGTATGTAGCCCATGGGATGGTTTAAACAACAAGAGGCAATAGAAAAGGTTTACACAGGGGCTTAATCTAAAAAGAAACCTGTTGAACGGGGCCCTGTTGCACGTTTGCGCCTTTGTCTCCGTTGTGCCGTATCCTGGAGGGGTATCGCGCGAACGTTGTCTGTGGAAAAGAAAACTCGTAGGAGAGTACAACGTAAGTATGCGATGGATAGTAAAAGTGTAAGATGTTGGCCTGCCGATAAGGTTGAGCCAAGTGTGGGGCTTTATTAAATATTTATAGCCCCTGGTGTCCTCTATGGGATTACATATACGGTGCCCTGGTTCAGTTTTGTCCGAGCTACCGGACTCGTCTAACCGTGTCTGTGGTCTTAACGACCAGTCATGTTTTCTGATATTGGAGGCCGATTATAGTCCGGCCGCCAGGGCCGTTGCGTGTTCCTCTGCGCGTGAGGAGCGCTCTGTGATTCCGCTAATGGTGATGACGCCACGTGGACCGGGCATCTTGAGTGTAAGGTAACCATAGTGCGGCAATGCGTTGAAGCAGGCGAAGGCCATTCTTCCAAGCAATGCATGATAGTCGCTTTGGAAGGGTGCGATGATGAAGAATAGTTCTTCGCTTCTGGAGTTGCCTGGAGAGCCGAATGTTACCTCCAGTACGATGGAGCCCCTCCTGTAGGCTTCAACGCCTGGTATCACCCCTTCAAAGGCGGTGTTAATTTGACTAATTCTAGATGGGTCTATCCCCATCCTGCGGGCAGTGTCCTCATATATTAGATTGAGACTGCTGCCGCAGTCCACGATGACGTGGGTGAGATGGTATCCGTAGATTATTGGGTCAAGCACCAAGGCCTCTGATCCTTCATGCCGAATACTAGTTCTTCCGTCCAAGTGATCGAAGTTGATTGGATAAGACATCCAGTAGTTAGGTGTGGGTACGATGGGCTCTATATCGCGCGCATCTCTATGCGCGCGTTCGTGCCTTCTCATGAATGTATGAGGCGGGTGGATCATGTTCACTATTTTAACCTCTGGCGGGAATTTTTTCTGTCCCCCAGTGTTCGGCTGGCGAGGTTCATCCTCGTCTTCACTTGGTGTTTCCCTTCCCTTGTGTTCGGCATTTAATTTGCCGGCCTGCTTGAAGACCCAACACTCTCGTAAATGCGGTTCGCGAGTTTTGTTAGGGGTGCCATGAATTTGGCATAGTCTGTCCAAGGCTCGCTCGCACGGACGGTCCCTCTTTACTGCCTTTAGATGGCTTATTTTGTTGATTAGGTCGAGAGCCCTGAATCCGCATTAACAGTTGTGTTATCCGGGCTCTCTTCCTTGTTTTGGCGTTTGCTTTTATTACGCCGTGGCTTCCCGTTGCCATCCCTTATTTCGGATGTGCAGGGGTCGCTGGTGCCTTTGCGGGCTAGCCAGCTATCTTCGCCCGTGCAAAAACGGGTCATAAGGCTTGTTAGGGCTGCCATTGTCCTTGGCTTTTCTTGGCCGAGGTGTCTGGCGAGCCACTCGTCGTGGATGCTGTGTTTAAATGCCTCTAAGGCTTCGGCATCCGGACAATCGACAATTTGATTCTTCTTAGTGAGAAATCTGTTCTAAATCTTGCGGGCGGACTCTTCGGGTTGTTGGATTATGTGACTTAAATCGTCAGCATCCGGAGGCCGGACATAAGTCCCTTGAAAGTTGGCCCTGAAAGCGTCCTCGAGTTCCTCCCAACTCCCAATTGAATTTTCGGGGAGGCTTTTCAACCAGTGTTGAGCTGGTTCCTTCAGTTTGAGGGGAAGGTATTTGATGGCGTGGAGGTCATCCCCACGAGCCATGTGTATATGCAGGATAAAGTCCTCGATCCAGACCCCTGGGTCTGTCGTTTCGTCGTATGCCTCTATGTTCACAGGTTTAAATCCCTATGGAAATTCATGGTCTAGTACCTCTTTGGTAAAGCACAGGGGGTGAGCAGCCCCTCTCTATCGGGACGTGATGTGGCATGCCGTCGGCTGTTGTTGTGTCCGGTGTTTATTCCGAACTGGTATTTGATTGGCATAATCATTTTGATGACCATAGTCCCTCGCTGGGGTGTGTCCTTCAGACCCGTAGATGGACCTAGCTGCGCCAGCTTTCTTATCCAGGTGCTCATTTAGATCGTGCGCGGCGTCGGTAGCCGCTTTGTCGCGGTTGTGGAGCGGTACGTTGGGCCTCCTGGTCGTATTGGTCTTTGGTGGAACGGCCTCGTCGTCGAATTCTGGCAGTAGCTTGCGTTTGGATAGCCCTTTGTATGGCCATCGTCGCCATATCTTTCCTCAGTGTCTAGCACTTTATTCCATCTTTGGTTGAGCGTTTCCTGTGCGGCTTTGAGCCGTTGTTTCTACTTCTTCAGACTTCTCGCTGTGGCCATGAGCTTTCTGTGGAGGTTATCTCGTTCCACGCGTTCTTCCGGAATGATGAATGCATCATTGTCCGGACTGTCTTCTTGTCCTGGGCCAGTTTGATGAACTCGTCCCTCTGGATCATTGTTCTCGGGCGTCTGATCCGAGCTGTGTTCGGCGTGACCTGGTTCTTCCTGCTCCATCGCTGGTTCCGTATGGTCGTTGTTTCCTTCAGGGTTGACCGGAGTATCGATCCCTCTGGCGCTCTTGCTGATATTTTTACTATTGCTGGACTTGGAACGGCATCTGCGCCGTCGCTTTGGCTTTTGCCCGGGGGTTTTATCTTCCGGATTGTCACCGTCGTCCTCCTTGGGCGTATCCACCATGTATATGTCGTGTGACGAGGCAGAAGTCCGGCACCCCATAGATTCTGATTCTTCTCCTGCATCGTCGTCCATACCGTCGATGCCTTCGGAGTCGAAGTCAAGCATGTCAGTTAAATCATCAACCATGGCTATGAAGTGGGTGTTGGGTGGGTAAAGAATTTCTTCGTCGCCTGCTTCCCACTCGAGTCGGACATAGTTCGGCTCGGAATTTTCTTTCGAAGAGAGAGTTTTTAACTAATTCAGCATGTCGCCAAAGGGCGAGTGCTGGAAGATATCCGCAGCGGTGAATTCCATTACCGGAGCCCAACCAGGCTCGGCGGGCTCGGGAGCGCGCGGACAGGAACCAACATCCGGATGCGAATCCGGGGGTCCGAAGTCACAGGCCACCATAGAGGTGAGGCCCGTGTTCGGTTACATCGCCGATCAGTGTGCGGCCTGCAGGGCGAGGTCCACCCCTCCGTCCTTAGGCAACACAACTTGCTCCGGGTTTAGATCCCGAGCTTTGTCCGACAGCAGGTTTAAGCCGTGCTCGTCGTGACTGTTTGGTGCTCCTGGCGTAGGCCCAAATCCGCTGAAGATCAAGTCTCCGCGAATATCAGCTGTGTAGTTCAAGTTTCCGAACCTAACCTGGTGGCCGGGGGCGTAGCCATCGATCTGTTCTAGATGGCCAAGTGAATTGGCCCGCAGTGCGAAGCCGCCGAACACGAAGATCTGTCCGGGGAGAAGAGTCTCCCCCTGGACCGTGTTGTTGACGATTGAAGGCGCCATCGAGCCCTGTAGCGATGACACAGAGGAACTCTCAATGAAAGCACCAATGTCGGTGTCAAAACCGGCGGATCTCGGGTAGGGGGTCCCGATCTGTGCGTCAAGGCTAATGGTAACAGGAAGCAAGGGACACGGATGTTTACCCAGGTTCGGGCCCTCTCGATGGAGGTAAAACCCTACTTCCTTCTTTATTAATATTGAAGATATGGGTAGTACAAGAGTAGATCTACCACGAGATCGTAGAGACTAAACCCTAGGAGCTAGCCTATGATGGTATGATTGTAATTGTGATCGGCCTTCTAAGGACCAACCTCTCTGGTTTATATAGACACCGGAGAGGGCTAGGGTTTACCTGGAGTCAGTTACAAGGAAGGAAATATAATATCCGGATCGCAAAGCTTGTCTTCCACGCAAAGGAGAGTCCCATCCGGACACGGGCCGAAGTCTTGAGTCTTGTATCTCCACGCTTCAATAGTACGGACGATGTATACAGTCCGGCTGTCCGGATACCCCCTAATCCAGGATTCCCTCAACCATCACTCTGCAGCTTATTTTCCTTTGCGCTCCATTTTCTACACATCAGATCTATATTTACTCTTACCATAAGGTTGGTACTGAAGAAATTTAGCTGTGCATTGCTCTTGGCCGTACCTTTTGCCTGTATCGCTGCACTTACATTTATAGCTACTTGGTTATGTAGCATCACTCTTCATCTTATCTTAAATATTTTCCATTTTTTTGTATATTATCACATCTATATTTACTCTTAACAAAATGTAGAATGAAGGCAATGCTTATGAAGAAGATTATGTGGTAAACTTCTTGAATTGCCCCCCATCAGCATGGACAAGGCCTTTATAGAGCATGTCTTCACCAATAATGTAAGTTTGTCCTTCTCAAGCCTTCAAACTTTGTTGTATATATTTGGTTAGGCATGACTGCAACAGATGTTTATTTTTGGTGTTTGCATCAAATTGCATGTTTAAAGTTTATTATGTAGTTCATAAACAAAAGTTTGTCCTTCTCAATTTATGTTTTCAGTTTTACAACCAAGTTCCTTCTTCATACCATGTAAATTAAACTATACTGAGCAAGTGATCTTCTTTTGCACGCATGTATGCTTCATTCTTCATCCATAATCCAAAGGTGTGGTGAACCTACCCACTACAAACACAATTTCATATTCTGCAATGTCTTAACTATGAACAATGTCATATCATTCTACTATTATTTAAACCGTCTCTTTATTTGCCAATCTGAAATGGGATAAATTGACAGCACACTAACCATTGGCACTTATGAGTTCTTGATCTGTAATCCAGTGGTGTCGTGAAGCTGCCAACTCCTTCACAATATCATTTCCTGCCATGTCTTGGCCTGAACAATACCATATTGTGTAAATGCAATTTTAAATTGTGTCACTTTATTCGTCAGTAAGAAATGTGATGAATTGTCAGCACTGATACTTTTATGCGAAAAACATGTCATATGTCTGCTTGTTTATCTTTCGGAGTGAGGAAGATATAAGTGTTGAACAAGCGCAGTCTCATCATCTTACACAGCTGCTTGCACTGCAGCTCCCCAGCAGGGCTAACCTTTCTTGAACCCTATTGAAGTGTTGTCGGTTTTGTATATTATTTTGTCGACGTGTTTATTTGCCTTTGGTGGCGATCTTTGATGCCCATGTATGTAATCTGCTATCGCTTGTGCTTTATTATCATAATGGCGAACTTTGATGCCCAGTGGACGTAATATGCCGTAATTTCTTTATTGTATAGTCTAGGTTTTTTCTTATTCACGATGATGCAGTTATTTTACTGTATATATATCGTGTCTTCGCAGTAAACCGGCCAAACCGTAAAATTACGGTACATAATCGGGCCGTATGCAATCACGATGTAGGTTGGGCCTGAAACATGCCGAACAGCTCACGGGCCGGAAGCAGCCCGAAATGGACCCTGGCCCATGATTGTGCAAATCAAATCACGAGATTTTAACAGGCCAAAATTGTCTCGGTCCTTGTTTGGCCCAATCAGATATCGGCTACGAGCAGGCCGGATGCAAACCGGGCCGTAGTTAGGCCCAACTATATGACGAGCTTTTAACATGCCGAAATTAATATAGGGCCGGAATTAATACAGGGCCAAAATGTTAAACAGGCCCTTAACAGGCCGAAACTAATATCAGGCCGAATTACTAAGTGGGCCTTTAGCAAGTGGGCCCAAAAGCACAGCGTCCAGTTGACGGGCCGAATCTGATATGGGCCATAATTGAGCCCAAAGCCTCTTAAAGGGTCGGACCTGATGTGGGCCGTAATTTGGCCCAGAACGTGGTAGGCTTTTAACGGGTCGGATCTCATATGGGCCATTATTAGGCCCGGAACGTGGCAAGCCAGTAATGGACCGGATCAAATATGGGCCGACATTTGGCCCAAAACATGGCAGCCAGTTAATGGGCCGGCCTACTAGGGTCCTCAAAATCTTGTGGGCCTACTGGTGGCCGCCCATTAATTTCGATTTAAATTCGTGGGCCTTTAGCTGGGCCGGCCCATTATGATCTACAAGAATCTTGTGGGCCTTTACCTGGCCGGGCCCATTATGGCACACAAAAATCTTGTGGGCCTTTACCTGGGCCGACCCATTATGGCCCGCAAAATCTTGTGGGCCTTTAGCTGGGCCAGCCCATTATGGTCCGCAAAAATTCGTGGGCCTTTAGCTGGGCTGGCCCATTATGGTTCGTAAAATCTTGTGGGCCTTTAGTTGGGCCGGCACATTTAATCTTGATGGGTCGGTCCACGTGTCAACATATCATAGGCACGTCTCTCCCATTGGATGAGTGACACCTGTGCCAACGCGGACCTGACACGTGTCTCCTCCAGCCAATGATGATTTTACACGTGGAAAATCCCATTGGTCGGGGCTGTTAACGGGTTATCGGATCGAAAACCCGACCCGATAGCTTAACGGAATTCCGTTACGGTGGATGCCACGTGTCGGTCACCCTTGACGAAAGCACTTCTATGACGCATGATTTATCGTCATGCAATTGGACACTTCCGTGATGATAATTTTGGTAATGTCATGGAATACTTCTACAACAGCACAGGTATGACTATCTTGATTCTGTCATAAATTTGTCATGGATGTACATGCATGACAAAAAACGCGACCTACTGTGACAAACACGTATCATCACAGAAGTGATTTTTTTTGTAGTGACGATTAGTTTCATGAACTTCAAATAAGTTTTGGATGTACTAGAATTTAAAAATCAAGATTCTCATTGTATGAAATTTGTTGCACAGGGAGTAAACATGCACCCAGTGAGATACATGTGTTTTTGCAATCCATTTAGGTGCACTGTCACGTGTGCATGTAGCTCGAATTTGATTTTTGCACATTATAACCTTAGAAAATCAATAAATTAATGTACTAAAACGTCTTAATGGTCTTTGATTTTTTTCGAAATTAAAACGTGAAGGAAATATGCCCTAGAGGCAATAATAAAGTTATTATTTATTTCCTTATTTCATGATAAATGTTTATTATTCATGCTAGAATTGTATTAACCGGAAACATAATACATGTGTGAATACATAGACAAACAGAGTGTCACTAGTATGCCTCTACTTGACTAGCTCGTTAATCAAAGATGGTTATGTTTCCTAACCATAGACATGAGTTGTCATTTGATTAACGGGATCACATCATTAGAGAATGATCTGATTGACATGACCCATTCCGTTAGCTTAACACTTGATCGTTTAGTATGTTAATGCTTTCTTCATGACCCATACATGTTCCTATAACTATGAGATTATGCAACTCCGTTTACGGAGGAACACTTTGGGTACTACCAAACGTCACAACGAATCGGGTGATTATAAAGGAGTACTACAGGTGTCTCCAAAGGTACTTGTTGGGTTGGCGATTTGAGATTAGGTTTTGTCACTCCGATTGTCGGAGAGGTATCTCTAGGCCTTCTCGGTAATACACATCACTTAAGCCTTGCAAGCATTACAACTAATGAGTTAGTTGTGAGATGATGTATTACGGAACGAGTAAAGAGACTTACGGTAACGAGATTGAACTAGGTATTGGATACCGACGATCGAATCTCGGGTAAGTAACATACCGATGACAAAGGGAACAACGTATGTCGTTATGCGGTTTGACCGATAAAGATCTTCGTAGAATATGTAGGAACCAATATGGGCATCCAGGTTCCGCTATTGGTTATTGACCGAGAATGGTTCTAGGTCATGTCTACATAGTTCTCGAACCCGTAGGGTCCGCACGCTTAACGTTTCGATGACAGTTCATTATGAGTTTATAAGTATTGATGCACTGAAGTTTGTTCAGAGTTCCGGATGTGATCACGGACATGACGAGGAGTCTCGAAATGGTCGAGACATAAAGATTGATATATTGAAGCCTATGTTTGGACTTGGAAGGGTTCCGAGTGAAAGCAGGAAGTTACGGAACACCGGGGTTACGGAACCCCGGGGGTATATGGGCCTTCATGGGCCACAAGGGAGAAGAGGAAGGGCTGGCCAGGTGGGCTGCGCCCCCTCCTCTCTAGTCCGAATAGGACAAGGAGAGGGGCGGCGCCTCCCTCTTCCCCCCCCAATCCTACTCCAACTAGGACAGGGGGAGTCCTACTCCTGGGGGAGTAGGACTCCTCGGCGCCTCCCAAGGCTGGCCGCACTTCTTGGCTCCTTTATATAGAGGGCAGGGGCACCCCATGACACACAAGTTGATCTACGGATCTTTCCTTAGCTGTGTGCGGTGCCCCTTCCACCATATTCCACTTCGGTCATATCGTCATGAGCTTAGGCGAAGCCTCGCGCCGGGAAGTCATATCGTCGCGAGCTTAGGCGAAGCCCTGCGTCGGTGGAGCATCAACATCGCCACCACGCCGTCGTCTTGACGGAACTCATCCCGACACTTTGCTGGATCGGAGTCCGGGATCGCCATCGAGCTGAACGTGTGCAGAACTCGGAGGTGCCGTGACGTTCGGTGCTTGGATCGGTCGGATCGTGAAGACGCACGACTACATCAACCGCGTTGTTATAACGCTTCGCTTTCGGTCTCACGAGGGTACGGCGGACACTCTCCCTCTCGTTGCTATGCCATCACCATGGTCTTGCGTGATCGTAGGAAAATTTTTGAAATTACTACGTCCCCAACAAAGTGGCATCCGAGCCTGGTTTTATGCGTTGATGTCATGTGCACGAGTAGAACACAAGTGTGTTGTGGACGATACAAGTCATACTGCCTACCAGCATGTCATACTTTGGTTCAGCGGTATTGTGAGATGAAGCGGCCGGACCGACATTACGCGACGCTTACGCGAGACTGGTTTCACCGCCCGAGCACTCGTTGCTTAAAGGTGACCGGCGGGTGTCTGTCTCTCTCACTTTAGTTGAACCGAGTATGACTACGCCCGGTCCTTGAGAAGGTTAAAACGGAGTCTATTTGACAAACTATCATTGTGGTTTTGATGCGTAGGTAAGAACGGTTCTTGCTCAGCCCGTAGCAGCCACGTAAAACTTGCAACAACAAAGTAGAGGACGTCTAACTTGTTTTTGCAGGGCATGTTGTGATGTGATATGGTCAAGACGTGATGCTATATTTTATTGTATGAGATGATCATGTTTTGTAACCGAGTTATCGGCAATCGCAGAGCCATATGGTTGTCGCTTTATTGTATGAAATGCAACGCCATGTAATTGCTTTACTTTATCACTAAGGAGTAGCGATAGTCGTAGAAGCAATAGTTGGCGAGACGACAACGATGCTACGATGGAGATCAAGGTGTCGCGCCGGTGACGATGGTGATCATGACGTTGCTTCGGCGATGGAGATCACAAGCACAAGATGATGATGACCATATCATATCACTTATATTGATTGCATGTGATGTTTATCCTTTATGCATCTTATCTTGCTTTGATTGACGGTAGCATTATAAGATGATCTCTCACCAAAATTATCAAGAAGTGTTCTCCCTGAGTATGCACCATTGCGAAAGTTCTTCATGCTGAGACACCACGTGATGATCGGGTGTGATAGGCTCTACGTTCAAATACAACGGGTGCAAAACAGTTGCGCACGCGGAATACTCAGGTTAAACTTGACGAGCCTAGCATATAACAGATATGGCCTCGGAACACGGAGACCGAAAGGTCGAGCGTGAATCATATAGTAGATATGATCAACATAGTGATGTTCACCATTGAAACTACTCCATCTCACGTGATGATCGGACATGGTTTAGTTGATTTGGATCACGTGATCACTTAGATGACTAGAGAGATGTCTGTCTAAGTGGGAGTTTTTAATATGATTAATTAAACTTAAATTTATCATGAACTTAGTCCTGGTAGTATTTTGCAAATTATGTTGTAGATCAATAGCTCGCGTTGTTGCTTCCCTTTGCTTTTATATGTTTGTTTTGATATGTTCCTAGAGAAAAATTTATGTTGAAAAATGTTAGTAGCAATGATGCGGATTAGATCCGTGATCCGAGGTTTATCCTCATTGCTGCACAGAAGAATTATGTCCTTAATGCACCGCTAGGTGACAGACCTATTGTAGGAGCAAATGCGAGCGTTATGAGCGTTTGGCTAGCTCAATATGATGACTACTTGATAGTTTAGTGCACCATACTTAACGGCTTAGAATCGGGACTTCAAAGACGTTTTGAACATCATGGACCATATGAGATGTTCCAGGAGTTGAAGTTGATATTTCAAGCAAATACCCGAGTTGAGAGATATGAAGTCTTCAACAATTTCTATAGCTAAAAGATGGAGGAGAATCGCTCAACTAGTGAGCATGTGCTCAGATTGTCTGGGTACTTCAATCGCTTGAATCAAGTGGAAGTTAATCTTCCAGATAAGATAGTGATTGAAAGAATTCTCTAGTCACCATCACTAAGTTACTAGAACTTCGTGATGAACTATAGTATGCAAGGGATGACGAAAATAATTCCCAAGCTCTTCGCGATGCTAAAATTGGCGAAGGTAGAAATCAAGAAAAAACATCAAGTGTTGATGGTTGACAATACCACTAGTCTCAAGGAAAAGGGCAAAGGAAGAAGGGGAACTTCAAAAAGGAACGGCAAGCAAGTTGCTGCTCGAGTGAAGAAGCCCAAGTCTAGACCTAAGCCTGAGACTGAGTACTTACACTGCATAGGAAATGGTCACTGGAAACGGTAATACCCCAAATATTTGGTGGATAAGAAGGATGGCAAAGTGAACAAGGGTATATTTGATATACAGGTTATTGATGTGTGTTTTACTAGTGTTTATAGTAGCCCCAGTATTTAATACTTGTTCGGTTGCTAAGATTAGTAACTCGAAACAGGAGTTCTGAGAATAAATGAAACTAGTTGAAGGGAAGTAACGATGAGTGTTGGAAGTAGTTCCAAGATTGATATGATCATCATCGCACACTTCCTATACTATCGGGATTAGTGTTGAACCTAAATAAATGTTATTTGGCGTTTGCATTGAGCATGGATATGATTTGATCATGTTTATTGCAATACGTTATTCATGTAAGTTAGAGAATAATTATTGTTCTGTTTACATGAATAAAACCTTCTATGGTCATACACCCAATGAAAATGGTTTGTTGGATCTCGATCGTGTGATACACATATTCATAATATTGAAACCAAAAGATGCAAAGTTAATAATGATAGTGCAACTTATTTGTGGCACTGCCGTTTAGGTCATATTGGTGTAAAGCGCATGAAGAAAACTCCATGCTGATGGACTTTTGGAATCACTTGATTATGAATCATTTGATGCTTGCGAACCGTGCCTTTTGGGCAAGATGACTAAAACTCCGTTCTCCGGAACAATGGAACAAGCTCTTGACTTATTGGGAATAATACATACCGATGTATGCGATCCAATGAGTGTTGATGCTCGTGGCAAGTATCGTTATTTTCTGACCTTCACAAAGATGATTTGAGCAGATATGGGTATATCTACTTGATGAAACACAAGTCCAAAACATTTGAAAAGTTCAAAGAATTTCAGAGTGAAGTGAAGAATCATCGTAACAAGAAAATAAAAGTTTCTACGATATGATCGCAGAGGAAAAATATTTGAGTTATGTAGTTTGGCCTTCATTAAAACAATGTGGAATAGTTTCACAGCTCACGCCACATGGAACACCATAACGTAATGGTGTGTCCGAACGTCATAACCGCTCTTTATTGGATATGGTGCAATTTATGATGTATCTTACCGATTTACCACTATCGTTTTGGGTTATGCATTAGAGACAGCTGCATTCACGTTTAATAGGGCACCATCTAAATCCGTTGAGATGACACCGTATGAACTATGGTTTAGCAGTAAACCTAAGCTGTCGTTTCTTAAAAGTTTGGAGTTATGATGCTTATGTGAAAAAGTTTTCACCTGATAAGCTCGATCCCAAATCGGAGAAATGCGTCTTCATAGAATACCCAAAGGTAACTATTGGGTACACCTTCTATCACAGATCCGAAAGCAAGATATTTGTTGCTAAGATGGATCCTTTCTAGAGAAGAAGTTTCTCTCGAAAGAAGTGAGTGGGAGGAAAGTAGAACTTGATGAGGTAATTGTATCTTATCCCTTATTGGAAAGTAGTTCATCACAGAAATCAGTTCCAGTGATTCCTACACCAATTAGTAAGGAAGTTAATGATGATGATCATGAAACTTCAGATCAAGTTGCTACCAAACCTCGTAGGTCTTCCAGAGTAAGATCCGCACTGAGTGGTGCGGTAATCATGTTCGTAAGTCATGTTACTAGACCATGATGAACCTCGAACTATGAGGAAGCGATGATGAGCCCAGATTCGCGAAATGGCTTGAGGCCATGAAATCTGAGATGGGATCCATGTATGAGAACAAAGTATGGACTTTGATGGAGTTGCCCGATGATCGGCAAGCCATATTATATAAATGGATCTTCAAAGAGGAAGACAGATGCTGATAGTAGTGTTACTATCTACAAAGCTAGACTTGTCGAAAAAGGTTTTTGACAAAGTTCAAGATGTTGAATACAATGAGATTTTCTCACTCGTATCGATGCTTAAAAAGTCTGTCCGAATCATGTTAGCAATTGCCACATTTTATGAAATCTGGCAAATGGATGTCAAAACTGCATTCCTTAATGGTTTTCTCAAAGAAGAGTTGTATATGATGCAACCAGAAGGTTTTGTCAATCCTAAAGGTACTAACAAAATGTGCAAGCTCCAGCGATCCATCAATGGACTGGTGCAAGCATCTCGGAGTTGGAATATACGCTTTGATGTGTTGATCAAAGCATATGGTTTTATACAGACTTTTGGAAATGCCTGTATTTACAAGAAAGTGAGTGGGAGCACTACAACATTTCGATAAGTATATGTGAATGACATATTGTTGATCGGAAATGAAGTAGAATTATTCGCAAAGCATAAAGGAGTGTTTGAAAGGAGTTTTTCAAAGAAGGACCTCGGTGAAGCTGCTTACATATTGAGCATCAAGATCTATAGAGATAGATCAAGACGCTAGATAAGTTTTCAATGAATACATACCTTGACAAGATTTTGAAGTAGTTCAAAATGGAACAGTCAAAGAAAGAGTTCTTGCCTGTGTTACAAGTTGTGAGATTGAGTAAGACTCAAAAACCCGACCACGGCAGAAGATAGAAAGAGAATGAAAGTCATTCCCTATGCATCAGCCATAGGTTCTATAAAGTATGTCATGTTGTGTACTGATCTATTGCATACCCTACCACTAAGATTGGCAAGGAGTGCAATAGTGATCTAGGAGTAGATCAATGGACAGCGGTCAAAATTATCCTTAGTAGAATAAGGATATGTTTCTTGATTATGGAAGTGGAAAAAAGGTTCGTCGTAAAGAGTTACATTGATGCAAGCTTTTTACACTGATCCAGATGACTCTAAGTATCAATCTGGATACATATTGGAAGTGGGAGCAATTAGCTAGAGTAGCCCCGTGCAGAGCATTGTAGACATAGAATATTTGCAAAATACATACGGCTCTGAGTGTGACAGACCCGTTGACTGAACTTCTCTCACAAGCAAAACATGATCACACCTTAGTACTCTTTGGGTGTTAATCACATAGCGATGTGAACTAGATTACTGACTCTAGTAAACCCTTTGGGTGTTGGTCACATGTCGATGTGAACTATGGGTGTTAACCACATATAGATGTGAACTATTGATGTTAAATCACATGGCGATGTGAACTAGATTATTGACTCTAGTGCAAGTGGGAGACTGAAGGAAATATGCCCTAGAGGCAATAATAAAGTTATTATTTATTTCCTTATTTCATGATAAATGTTTATTATTCATGCTAGAATTGTATTAACCGGAAACATAATACATGTGTGAATACATAGACAAACAGAGTGTCACTAGTATGCCTCTACTTGACTAGCTCATTAATCAAAGATGGTTATGTTTCCTAACCATAGACATGAGTTGTCATTTGATTAACGGGATCACATCATTAGGAGAATGATCTGATTGACATGACCCATTCCGTTAGCTTAACACTTGATCGCTTAGTATGTTAATGCTTTCTTCATGACCCATACATGTTCCTATAACTATGAGATTATGCAACTCCCGCTTACGGAGGAACACTTTGGTACTACCAAACGTCACAACGTAATCGGGTGATTATAAAGGAGTACTACAGGTGTCTCCAAAGGTACTTGTTGGGTTGGCGATTTGAGATTAGGTTTTGTCACTCCGATTGTGGAGAGGTATCTCTAGGCCTTCTCGGTAATACACATCACTTAAGCCTTGCAAGCATTACAACTAATGAGTTAGTTGTGAGATGATGTATTACGGAACGAGTAAAGAGACTTACCGATAACGAGATTGAACTAGGTATTGGATACCGACGATCGAATCTCGGGTAAGTAACATACCGATGACAAAGGGAACAACGTATGTCGTTATGCGGTTTGACCGATAAAGATCTTCAGAGAATATGTAGGAACCAATATGGGCATCCAGGTTCCGCTATTGGTTATTGACCGAGAATGGTTCTAGGTCATGTCTACATAGTTCTCGAACCCGTAGGGTCCGCACGCTTAACGCTTCGATGACAGTTCATTATGAGTTTATAAGCATTGATGCACCAAGTTTGTTCGAGTTCCGGATGTGATCACGGACATGAGGAGGAGTCTCAAATGGTCGAGACATAAAGATTGATATATTGGAAGCCTATGTTTGGACTTCGGAAGGGTTCCGAGTGAAAACAGGAAGTTACCGGAACACCGGGGGGTTACCGGAACCCCCCGGGGGGTATATGGGCCTTCATGGGCCACAAGGGAGAAGAGGAAGGGCCGCCAGGTGGGCTGCGCCCCCCTCCCCTCTAGTCCGAATAGGACAGGAGAGGGGCGGCGCCTTCCCTCTTCCCCCTCCCCAATCCTACTCCAACTAGGACAGGGGAGTCCTACTCCCGGTGGGAGTAGGACTCCTCCAAGGCGCGCCTCCCAAGGCTGGCCACACCCCCTTGGCTCCTTTATATCTGAGGGCAGGGGCACCCCATGACACACAAGTTGATCTACGGATCTTTCCTTAGCCGCAGCGGTGCCCCTTCCACCATATTCCACTTCGGTCATATCGTCATGAGCTTAGGCGAAGCCCCGCGCCGGAGAAGTCATATCGTCATGAGCTTAGGCGAAGCCCCGCGTCGGTGGAGCATCAACATCGTCCACGCCGTGCGTCGTCTTGTGGAACTCATCCCGACACTTTGCTGGATCGGAGTCCAGGGATCGTCATCGAGCTGAACGTGTGCAGAACTCGGAGGTGCCGTACGTTCGGTGCTTGGATCGGTCGGATCGTGAAGACGTACGACTACATCAACCGCGTTGTTATAATGCTTCCGCTTTCGGTCTACGAGGGTACGTGGACGGACACTCTCCCCTCTCGTTGCTATGCCATCACCATGGTCTTGCGTGATCGTAGGAAAATTTTTGAAATTACTACGTCCCCAACAAAACGTCCCTCCTTTGGTAACATACATATGTTCACCGCGGGATAATTAATTTAACAAGCATCGTAGTTGCGGTAGACTCGTGGTGTGTGTGTGTGTGGGTGTGTGCATCTAGAGGTGGTGAGTGGCTCACAGTACACTACGAGTTGTGAGCCACCATGTGGGTTGGCCGTTTTGTTAGGCAGGCCGGTGCCACATCAGAGTCGTGAATTCGTAATTTAAAACATTACACAACCCTTTCATACATACATGTTTTGGCCACATTCAGTCGATGGTTGTCCTACACGACACTCGATACTCGCGTATGACGCTTTCTGTGGGCCCTCGAGGTCGTCCACCATCACTTTGACGAACAGCCGGTAGTGAGGTTAATTTGACCAGCAAGGTAGAATCTTTTTTGTTTGTGTTATGGTGGTATATAGTACAGCGTCGAAGAGGTGGGAGTATATATATATATATATATATATATATATATATATATATATATATATATATATATATATATATATATATATATATATATATATATATATATATATATATATATATATATATATATATATATATATATATGTACGTTAAGTGAACAAGTACACCTCACTCAGTGTCGGGACTTTTCGGTTTCCGGGGCACGTGCCACATCAAAATTGTGAAAATGGCTATTCAAACATCACACAACACTTCTTTGCGCCACATGCATGCAGCCGGTGGTTATCCTAGCTAGGGCACTCACGTGTGACGCTTCCATCTATGGGCCCACGAGGCCATCGTTGATGCATGTGCATCACTTTACCTACATCGATAGAGGTTACTTTATTAATTTCACCATCGATGAGGATTCTTTTTATGTTGTATTACGGTAGGAGCATATAGTATGCGTAGAAGAGGGGGAAGGGGACGATCGTATATTTAGTATGCTTCATGAACCTCGATCTGTGTGGGTGCATGGTTTACGGTTTTTGAGGCATGTGTGGCACATCAAAGTTGTGCATTTTAGGTATTATATTCAACATATGTTTGGCCCAATTGCAAAGCGATGGTGGTTGTCCTCTCGCACGCACTTAAGCGGTTATCAGCGATATCGATGCTTTCCATGTGTGGGCCCGCTTGGTCCATCACTACTTTTTGCCTAACAACAAGAGTGGTTAATTTGACTTAGGAGGGGGGTTATTTTTTGCTTGTAAATACGGTATATATATATATATATATATATATATATATATATATATATATATATATATATATATATATATATGAGCACACACGCATGCATGTGTACGCATGAATCCCTCCCATCGAGTCGAAGTGGCTAGTACAATGACACGTCATGAACCGATCTCGCTCTGTGTGGGGAGAGTGTATTATTTTCGATGCACGCGCCACATCATTATTCAAACATGCATGCATGCATCACCTCCATACATATGCATGTAGTGGTTGTCTTCAAGCCATACACTCCCTCGCGTGGTTATCAGCGACAAGCCTATATATTAGTGGGCCCGCGTGGACATCCATGATCACCTTGACCGACAACAAGATAGTTTACCATGGCGGATTCATCATTTGGTTCATGTTATCGTACTATAGGTCATGGTGAGATTCAGACCTAATTAAAGTTTGAGCGCATATACTATGCACGCATGCATGCATGAATCCCCATCGTCGGCTTGAAGTGTGGTGTAACATACATATGCATCATCAACCTGACCCTCACTCATTGTGGGCATTTCTAGTTCGAAATCACGGTGCGACATCGAAGTTGTTCCATTGTGTACTAAAAAAAACACCTGATCCATACATATGTTTGGGTCACACGCATGCAGTGGTTGTCTTCGGGGACTAGCTACTTGCGTGATTATTGGCGAGCTAGCCTATCCGGGGTCGCATGGACGACCATCACTTTGACCAGCGAAAAGAGAGAGGTTGTATGACCAAGGTGGATTATTCTCTCTTTCGTCGGCTACAACATCGAGGTCGTCGACAGCGACGGCCTGATGCGGGCTATGTCACAGGCTAAGTGTCCCACCCCCAACCCCTCGGGTTCAACCGTCGTCGATCTCATGCATGGCCCCGCTGCTGATCTCCTCTGGCTCGCTGTCAACAACTTGCTATCCTACATCGCCATCGAGCCCCTTTTGTCATTTCTGAAGGACACGTTGTGCGACGCTGACTTGGGATCCCCAGCTTCCAAGTCAGACCTCATCGACGGCGACCACGAGGAGGGCACCCTCTCCGGCTCTTCCAAGGGGAAAGAGCCCATCTGCTCTTCCAAGGGGAGATAGCTCGTCTGTGACATCAGGGAGGGCACCCTACAGCCATTCTCTACCAAGGGGAAGGAGCCCATCTGCGACAACATGGAGCGCATCCAGGGTCCGTGCTCTTCCCATGGGAACGAGCCCATCTGTGACAAGTGAGGAAACCCATGATTTGTTTTGTCATGCCTCTTCATAGGGGGAAACCCATGATTTGTTTTGCTGAGTCCCTTTTGTAGTGTAGTGAGAATATGTCCATTTTTAATTGCTATATCGGGTTGTTTGTAGTATGCCTTGTTTATTTCAGTTGTTCACTATGCGATGCTCTGTATGTGCACTTATTTACTGTGCAGTACATTTCATCAATCCAATTTTAAATATACCGATAGGAATGCATATATTTGCTTGTTGTTAAGCCTGTTATAGCTAGCATATGCCTCTTTTAAAGTTTTTTTATTGATTTGTTGTTTGTAGTTAGCATATGTCCAGTTAGAAATGCTATCTTCACTACAAAAGAAATACACTTCCGTGATGATACGTGTTTGTCACAGTAGGTCACGTTTTCTGTCATGCATGTACATCCATGACGATTTTATGACAGAATCAAGATAGTCATACATGTGCTGTCATAGAAGTGTTCCATGACATTACCAAAATTATCATCACGGAAGTGTCCATTTCCATGACAATAAATCGCACATCATAGAAGTGCTTTCGTCAAGGGTGACCGACATGTGGCATCCACCGTAACGGAACGTCGTTAAGCTATCGGGTCCGATTTTGGATCCGATAACCCGTTAACAGCCCCGACCAATGGGGATTTTCCACGTGTAAAATCATCATTGGCTGGAGGAAACACGTGTCGGCTCACCATTGGGACAGATGTCATCCACTCATTGGACCGAAGGCGCCTATGATACATCGACACGTTGCACCACCCAACATAGGCCCATTCCTGTGAAAAGGCTAGTCCGTTTGACTTGGTCAAAAGGTGGCGGGCTGGCCCACGGAAAACTTGTTCACGGCATGTTCGCATATAGCCCATTTACAACCCGCTAACCCAGGGCCCGTTACAACCTATCCGAATTAGGCCCAGTAGCATCATCTGGGCCATCCAATATGATTCCAGCCCGTTTTAAGTTCTAGCCCATGTATGGCCCATGACGTCTTTCGGCCCATATGAGGCCCTTTGTAACTCTTGGCCCATTAATGGCCCATGGTGAAACTGGCCCATAATGAACAGTGTATCACTTTATACCCATTAACGGCCCATTAATCCATTTGGCTGTCTGCAACCCATGTTATCTTTCGGCCTTCTCAGCGCCCATTTATTCTTGGGCTCATTTCCAGCATTCGGTTACTTAGGCCCGTTACTGTCATTTTCTACTTGTGGGCCAAATTCAACCTGTTGTTACAGTCGGCCCATTTGTGGCCCATTAATACGTTGGGCCATTTTCATAGCGTCATTAAATACGGCCTATTAACAACAGCCCGTTATGGTCGGCCCATGAACGGACGATTCCAACTCTAGCTCGTTTACGACCATAATGCGGTCTGTTATTGGCCCATGTTTGGCCAATAGATCATACGGCCCATATAAGGCCCATTGATGATACGACCCGTAGAAGGCCCATTGTTTCTATGGCCCGTAGAAGGCCCATTGTTTCTACGGCCCGTAGGAGGCCCAGTGTCACTATAGTAAATATGTAGCCCATGGTTATTGTGGCCTAGTTTTAAAAAATAGTTTATTGCGGCCACTAGCAAACCACGGAAAAAGAACTACACTAACTACAAGCAAACAAATAAATAAGGCAACAAGGAAATAAATAAGCAAGCCACTTAGGCTAGGCTATCACGACTATTACACATATTACATCCACTGGGCATCAAAGTTCGCCACTAGTGCAAATAAACGCGTTGACAAAAGAATATACAAAACTAAGAGCACTTCAGAAGGCACTAGGCCTGGCCAGGACGGGCCCCGCAAACAACCGAAGAAGCTGATTAGACCACAGTTGTGTCAACAATAGATGCTTCATCCCTACCTGTATGGCATGATAATGCGCAAGGCAGTCCTCTGACATCTTCATTAAATCTTTGACTTCAAGTCGGAGCTGAGCTGAAGCAAGTTCCGATTTAAGTTGAGACTGAAGAAGTCGAACTGATTGAGGCAGCGACTACACAGAGGTTCTCTCACACCTATTGGTGAGTAGCTTCAACTCACTGTCTTCATCAAGGCAGGACCTTGGGGTCATCTCGCTATCCTCAAGATGTTTTGGCTCACTATCTTCCCTAAAGTTCTACCTGGCATAAGAGATAAGACTCTGAAAGAGAAACAAGGAGACACGTAACGGGTTTCACAATTATATAAGCAAATAAATGGATCTGTTCTGCATCAGGAACATGTTTTTACAACTATAATTTAAAACTGGTAGTTGTTGCAAACTTCCAATCAGATGTAAACAGCAAAGTAAATAGCAGTGGAGGAAATGATGCCTATCCAAATCTATACTGGAACAAAGTTTGAAGGCTTGAGAAGGATGAACTTACATTACATGTTAACATGGGCTGGACAAAGCCCTTCTCCATGTTGATGGAAGGATAATTCAATAAGTTCCCCAAAGAAAATTCTTTATAAGCGTTGCCATTATTCTACATTTTGCAAAGAATAAATATAGATCAAATAATATTGGAAGAAACAGAGGATGATGAAGCTTAGGTGCAGACTGATGATACATAATCAAATAGAAATTAATTAAGTACATCGTTACAAGGCAAAAGGGAGAGAGGTACTGATAAGAGAAATGCAGAGCCCAGTATTGTTGTGAGATCGTATGATCCTTTGAGCAAGGAGATTCATCTGAAATTAGTTTTCATACAAGAGAGAAGGTAAGGCACATGCAGAAATTTAGGAGTTCAAATTTCGAATTGATATCATAGACAATACCTGACGCTAGGCTCTCAGCAGTTCTAATAGGGGTTTGGCCACTTGAGTAGGGGTAAAGTGTGGTACAGTTGGGCTTGTGTTTTCTGTGTCTGCTGATCTATCTGATTTAACAGGTATCACTACCTTTTCCAAATACCTAGTTTGTACTCCTTGAGGATCTGCATTCACCCTCTTCCTTTTGGACATCTATTATGAAAGAACAACATTTGATTGGAAAAACATAGTATGACGACACATGGAATAGGTACAGAAAATGGATAGGTATGGCATATACTCATATACGATGCTTAAACTAAGCAGATGGTGTAACAAAGTAGAAGCAATGCAAAAGGCCAGATGCAAAATATGCGCGACCAATATAACCTTGCCAAGTTAGAGCAAGCACCTTGATGGGTCAATAACATAGGCCTTCCTCCACCATGCCAAGTTTGTTAGCCAGTGGATTGTTCCGCAATATTCCTCTCGTGCGCCCATTCTCATATTCATTTTGATAATGTTCAATATATGACATGCATGAAAACATAAAAACAAGTGAGATTATCTTTGTAATGCAGAAGTGATTCTAATCCAATACTGCCTCCCTGTAAACCCCTTTGTGCTATCTCTGCAATTCTTTTAAGAGATGCCATGCATGCTTTAATTTGGTGTGTGCATTAATATAATGTGGCCTACTACTCAAAATATGAGAGCTCTAGAAGTGATGACACTTTGCAGATGATAGCTTCAACATATAGTAAAGAAGAACAAGTCGACCTGACCTGACAGATTCAAAATATACTAAGGGTGAACAACTCGACCTGACCAGTCGACCGCAAGGGAAGAGGATCATCTTAAAGAAGAGCAGAAGAGCAAGCAGATTGAAGATACTACAAGTCTTTCAATACAATGTCGGTTGGCCACCCATGATGAACCAGAGCGCACAGAGAAATACTATTCCTTCCGGTCTCTCCATATGTGGCTCACATGCATTTCAAAACTAAAGTAGGAACATTTATCTGACCAATTAAATATCTCTCAGTTTTACTAATATCAGCATAATATCATATATGAATTTGTACAACTAAGCTTGTTTAGCTCGATGGGTGGAGTAGTGCTACTATGACACGAACCACGTAGGTTGATCGTGGTCATCATAAAATGGGGAAACCGTATGCGTGATGAGTATAGTGTTGACCGTGGCAGTGGGATGGCAGATCTGAAGCTGCAAACCGCACAAAGGGTAGTTAGCAACCGATGTTTGCTTTGAAATAACAACTAAGATTTGGTATGGACAAGAAAGTATAGTCAACAAGTGACAAAGAAATGCAATTCTGTTATCTCTCTATATGTCGCGACATGCATTTGGAAACTCAAGTGTGACCTTTAGCTAACCAATTAAATATATCCGTTAACTAATATCAGTATCATATCACAATCATATTTGAACAGCTAAGCTCTGGAATTTTGAGTGTTGTGTTGTTTAGCTTGAAGGGTGGAGTAGTGCTAGCATGACAGAAGGCACCTACGTAGATCATAGTAGAGTAGATAAAAGGGGAAAACTCTAAGCATCAAGAGTAAAATCAGGAAAGTGGAACTAGCTGGACCAGTGGGTGAAAGTGGAACTAAATCAGAGCAGTGATGTAAGAGCTAGCATCAGAAAATGTAGGGTAAACGAACAAAAAGCAGCGGAACCACATGCTAGTGCTGATGTGTAATTAAGCATAGAGAACATTAAACAGTCTGATGGAACCAACATGTGGCATCAGAACAACACCATTATCATAAATATAACATGCAAGAAGTAAAATAGTAGGCAGTGATATCTAAGAAGTACAGTAATACTTAGGACAAAACTAAAGCATATTAACTATATGTGCACTAGTATGTAATTTAGCACATGTAACATGTTCGCTGCCAGAAGTATGGCCCTACAGGTGCAAGCAGAATAACGCGTCTCATGAAAAATTGAATGATGCCCTAAAGAAATGCAATGGTGCGATGCTTATGCTAAGAAAGTGAACGTAGGCGCCGACCGTTTGATAATAGTACCTGATTCTCGGTGGCGTATGGGTATCGTTGTCATACTTGATAGCTAAGTATCATCGATGGTGCTCGTGTTGCGGTTGATTTTGGGCCGGCTGTCGCCGTCGCAGAAGCGGCTCCGGTGCTACGGTTGCGGCACCTGTCCACATACAAGAAAGCTCATCTGTGGTAAGTGAACAGTTGCACGATAAAGAGAAAAACTGAAGGAGTAAAAATCGAAATAACCTAATGAGGCTGCGGCGTCGGTAAAGCAGGGCCGGTGGAGTTGAATATGGCGTCCGTGGAGTGGGTCTGGTGCAGTGGACGAAGGCTTCGGAGGGCGCATTTTCCAGTGCTTTCGGTGAGGCGGATCTGTTACGGCGGACGAGGGCTTGTATGAATGACCAGCGATGGGGCGGACAAGGGACTCAGTGAAGGGCCTACACTGTGGTGGACGAGGGCGCTGGTTAAGCAGATCCGGTGCGGTGGACCATGATGGCGGTCAAGGAGATCTGGAGTGGTGGACAAGGCAGTCGCAGAAGCGGCTCCCGTGAAGTGGTGAGATGGTAGTTGGGGGTTCCAAGGTGCGGAAGGTAGATCCGGCGGGGTGTGAGGTCCACCGCTACGGTGGAGGACTAGATTTTGTGGCTTGTTGTGGTTGGGGGGCTCGGGGAGGGGAAGGGGAGGGGCTATGGGGAAGAATGTTGGGGGCAAAGAGGGGAAAACAGTGGAGTTACCAAAGCAGCCCTTTTCCGTTCATGTGGCAGGGGTAAAACAGGAATATCGCAGGGCTAAACTTTCGGGCGCGAGATATTTTGATGTGAGTGGGAAGTTTGAAAGCTTTTGGCGCCTGAAATTATATTCTGCTCATGTACGCCCGACTATGATATCATGACCGAGAATTTGTTTGTTTTGCACGCAAAAAAAGTGCAAGTTTTGAAAATCAATGTCTCCAACTCGAAACTTAGACTGTCCATTCAATTCAAATATGGATCATTGAGCTAGTATAAGCAAATACCACCATACATTCCAATTCAAATGAAATTCCAAATGTGTTTATTCTAAATATGATGACAAAAGCAAAAATGTGAATGTGTATGAATAAAGTGGATGATTATAAAGTTTGAACATGCCCGTATGTGTATATCTCTAGGTTTGCTATATGAATTTGAAATCACGAAATCCCGGCTTAAAAATGTACCACTTTTTAAATGAATTACAAAAGCTAATGATGGAGTCGAATTCCAAAATTCCAATCTTAGGTTTGTAATTCTGGTACATCAAGATATATCACACATGTTCAAAAGTATCGTTATCTCATAATCCAAACTGTGAAACAAATTGATCAACAATGAATGCACACACTATTGACCATATATATCTCAATCTTTTCCCTAATTAATAATAAAGCACGGATTAACTTTATCGGGTTCACCGTCGCGTCATTTTTATAAAAAAGGTATTTGTGTTTTTTGATAATTAAACCGCGCTACGTTTTTTAAGTGGTAAACAGAAGAAAAACGTTTCGTGTATTGGGCTTAGGACTTGGCTTGGCCTTCAGGGGAAAAATAGCACGGCGGCCTGTCCGCTCCTCTGCGTACGCACAACATCATAGGGTCTTCTTGTTGGGGACGCCACAGCACAACACCGCCGCCATGAATCCCGCCGCCACGCACAGCTGTTCTACCTCTCCCGCTACCCTCCAGCAGCGCCGCTGTTGCCCTGTTCTTCCCTTCCTCACCAGCCCCAACTCCTCACCCCTAGCCTCCTTTTCCTCAAGGCGGACGTCTCCGATTTGGATAGGATTCGATGGCGTGTTCATGCCACCACGTGCAGCCTGTCTTCCTCTTCAGCTACCCTCCAGGAGCGCCGTCGTTGCCCTCCTCTTCCCCTCCTCACCCGCCCCAACTCCTCACCCCCCTCGAGGCGGACGTCCCCGATTTGGATCTCAAGTACCTCCCCCCCGATACCTCCATCCCCATGTACGTCCTTCTGTCAGACGACGACGAGGTGCATACAAATTTAAGATCTAATTAAAGGATTCTAAGGTTGAATAGGAGGAACAGAAAGAATGTATAGGAATTTGTTCGGGGATTTCATTTTTTTGTGCCAACCTCTAAGATCCCCTTCTCTGCCATGGATTTGGATGCTTGCAGATTTGGATTGGGGTGCAACATAGATGAGGAAGGACAAATCATGAACAACTCAAGTGAGAGCGAACGGATATGAACACCACAACCCTCTCAGGTGGGATTGCCATATTCTATGCTCATATTCAAAGTATCGTCTAATGTTTGGCCAAAGGCTCCATATATAATCTTATCTTTGATTTCTAGATCGCTAACCAAATGTGCCATTTGATTTCAGAGTATCTATTAATTTTTCTTGTTCTTGAGATCTTTGAGAGGTAGTTTGATTTGCCGTGGTTTTTGCACGGGATGTAGGCTGATGAGGATACCCAATTCTCAAACAAGCATGCTGAGATGCTCTAGATATGGAAGTTCACCCCCAAGCTTGACTACCAGGTTTTTTTGGTTCAAGTTCAATGGGAGGTGAAGAGATTCGAGCGGGTATCTGATGCAGGTCCAAGGTAAACTCTATTTTGCTTCTTTTATTGTGTTTAGATGAACATGTCAAAGATGCATATGGACATGATGAAGCCGTGAATTGTCACAAAGGTCACTGAGCTTCTTGGGTTCGACAAACAACCTAACTGTTATTAACCTAAATTTAGTTTCATCTAAACTACGAGGACCACATGTGCTTCTCTAACAAAGAATTACTCATTTGGCGTTCTTTTGCATTGTTGATTTTTGTTCAAATTGGTGTGAGTACGACCTCTTTGTCAATTTAAATAAGCCTTTGTGTATCACATGGATGTGACCTATAGTATGGTGTAGAAAAGTGATGAAAGGTATTCGTTGGAATTAATTTGGCAGAAGTAGTTTATCAAGTTTTTGCCTAGCTAGCTATTTCTAGAATTTGTACAGTTGTACTTTTGTGCCATCTCCCTCATGTAGATATATATATATATACTAGCAGATTAGCACGTAAATTATTTACATCAAAACTGGACGTATCTATTTATGATGAAGGCATTTTTTTTCTTTATATTGAGCAGTACCTCTTGCTGCTATAAAGAAAGTAGGAACATGGTTGATAAATAATTAGATTGTTCTGCCCATTTTTCATTTCACAATCCATTACAACTACTATGTCCTTGCAATCATACCATTACACATCAGCTACCCAGATTTGGAACCCAAGTAAAGAACAATCAAATTTGATTCATGCTGTTATTGGGCCTTGCTGTGATGCTGATATTTTTGGGCCAAGTTGCGCAGAATCTACTCATGCTTATAAAACAAGTTTGTTAACAGATTAAATAGTCCCACCTTGCTTCTTACACCTAATTCTATCAAGTTAAAAAAACCAATTCTATCAATTTATATATGCCTGTAAGTATGAGAATTAACAAGCAGCCTGAGAATAGTACTGTATTTACTTTTCTAGGAAGGATGCAAAAGTTATATTGGACACAAACGACCCCTCTCTCGCCCCTCCCTCTCTCTCTCTCTCTCTCTCTCTCTCTCTCCCCCTCCCTCCCTCCCTCCCTCCCTCCCTCTCTCTCTCTCTCTCTGTCGCTAGCTCTCTCTCTCTCACACACACACACCTCTCCCACACACACTCGATGTCTCTTCCAAATAGTCTGCTCCCCGCCCGCACCCATGCTATCCCGCTACTACACATGTCACACCATTCCCCCTTCCCTTATACTAGGTTTACATCATTAGTGGTCTCTCTACTCCACATACACACACTCTCTCTCACACACAAATGCACGCACAAACACACACAGATACGCACAAACACCCATTTATCTGGATCCTCATCTCTCCCCATGTCCGCATGTGTATCTCACACACTCACTCTCTAATTATGTATATGTGTCTCCACGTTACACAACACAAAGCCCCATGTACATGTCTCTCTCTATCCTCCACACACATATACACAAAGAATATGTTATCATTGCCTCAGTCTCTAGACATATCACACACGCACATTCTCTCTCTCTCTCTCTCTCTCTCTCTCTCTCTAGACATATCACACACGCACATTCTCTCTCTCTCTCTCTCTCTCTCTCTCCCCCTCCCTCCCTCCCTCCCTCCCTCTCTCTCTCTCTCTCTCTCTCTCTCTGTCGCTACCTCTCTCTCTCTCACACACACACACCTCTCCCACACACATTCGATGTCTCTTCCAAATAGTCTGCTCCCCCGGCCCGCACCCATGCTATCCCGCTACTACACATGTCACACCATTCCCCCTTCCCTTATACTAGGTTTACATCATTAGTGGTCTCTCTACTCCACATACACACACTCTCTCTCACACACAAATGCACGCACAAACACACACAGATACGCACAAACACCCATTTATCTGGATCTTCATCTCTCCCCATGTCCGCATGTGTATCTCACACACTCACTCTCTAATTATGTATATGTGTCTCCACGTTACACAACACAAAGCCCCATGTACATGTCTCTCTCTATCCTCCACACACATATACACAAAGAATCTGTTATCATTGCCTCAGTCTCTAGACATATCACACACACACATTCTCTCTCTCTCTCTCTCTCTCTCTAGACATATCACACACGCACATTCTCTCTCTCTCTCTCTCTCTCTCTCTCTCTCTCTCTCTCTCTCTCTCTCTCTCCCTCCCTCCCTCCCTCCCTCTCTCTCTCTCTCTCTGTCGCTAGCTCTCTCTCTCTCACACACACACACCTCTCCCACACACACTCGATGTCTCTTCCAAATAGTCTGCTCCCCCGGCCCGCACCCATGCTATCCCGCTACTACACATGTCACACCATTCCCCCTTCCCTTATACTAGGTTTACATCATTAGTGGTCTCTCTACTCCACATACACACACTCTCTCTCACACACAAATGCACGCACAAACACACACAGATACGCACAAACACCCATTTATCTGGATCCTCATCTCTCCCCATGTCCGCATGTGTATCTCACACACTCACTCTCTAATTATGTATATGTGTCTCCACGTTACACAACACAAAGCCCCATGTACATGTCTCTCTCTATCCTCCACACACATATACACAAAGAATCTGTTATTATTGCCTCAGTCTCTAGACATATCACACACGCACATTCTCTCTCTCTCTCTCTCTCTCTCTCTCTCTCTCTAGACATATCACACACGCACATTCTCTCTCTCTCTCTCTCTCTCTCTCTCCCCCTCCCTCCCTCCCTCCCTCTCTCTCTCTCTCTCTGTCGCTAGCTCTCTCTCTCTCTCACACACACACCTCTCCCACACACACTCGATGTCTCTTCCAAATAGTCTGCTCCCCCGGCCCGCACCCATGCTATCGCGCTACTACACATGTCACACCATTCCCCCTTCCCTTATACTAGGTTTACATCATTAGTGGTCTCTCTACTCCACATACACACACTCTCTCTCTCACACAAATGCACGCACAAACACACACAGATACGCACAAACACCCATTTATCTGGATCCTCATCTCTCCCCATGTCCGCATGTGTATCTCACACACTCACTCTCTAATTATGTATATGTGTCTCCACGTTACACAACACAAAGCCCCATGTACATGTCTCTCTCTATCCTCCACACACATATACACAAAGAATCTGTTATCATTGCCTCAGTCTCTAGACATATCACACACGCACATTCTCTCTCTCTCTCTCTCTCTCTAGACATATCACACACGCACATTCTCTCTCTCTCTCTCTCGCAAACACGCTCAACAAAGGGTTTCCCGTGAATAACTTACCGTCTATTCATCAACAGTCATGGCAGTACGGCAAGCATGAGACGTGAAAAAGAATAAATCTACACGTGCTTAGACCACCTAGTATGGCTACTAGGACTAGAGCAAGCCAATAGGCGCGCCGTCGTCACCCCCTCCTTATCGGCGACGGGAAAACCTTTGTTTTACACAGTTGAGAAGTCATTGTGCTAAGGCCCCACATGCTGAGGCGTTGAATAGAATGTAGATGCTAGTTTACGGAAACAAGTATCGATAATACGTTTGTATCTCCGTACTTATCACTACTAGGAAAATGCCTGCTAGTGGCGCACCTGTTTTGGCTACTAATGGCGCACTACAGGTGCGCCACTAGCATCACGCTGTTAGTAATTAATACTAATGGTACGCCATTAGTATCCATTAGTATACCAGATACTAATGGCGCACCAGGGAGTGCGGCATTACTATCTGACTTAGTAATGGCGCACCACATAGAAGTGCGCCATTACTAAGAAAATTTTTTTCAAATATTTTTTCAGAATTTTTTCCAATTTTTTTTCAATTATTTTTCATTTTTTTCTTAATCTCGGGTCAATATGCTTAATCTCAAGTCAAATCGCACTAAGTGGTCAAACTTCCCGGAAAGGTCACCCATCCTCACACTACTCCAGCCCGAGCACGCTTAACTTCAGTGTTCTGTCCAACCCAAAGACCACCTCACTTAACGTGCACTTGTTGATATATCTATCATATCAATCCTATTAAACCTTGTTGATGTCTAGGACTTTGTTCATGTTCATTAGTATGGTGAAATTTTGAAAAATATTTCAAACTTCCCGGTCATATTACGTATAATTTTTTGAAAAAAAATTCCAAAAAAAATTCAAAACCAAATTTTTTTCTGTTACTAGTGGCGCACCTAGCAAATGGTGCACCACTAGTAAGTTTGAATATTTTTCCATTTCCCCCCCTCTAGATCTTAAAAACCCCGTATCTTTTATTCTGTTAGGCTTTTGGAGATTCTGAAAATCTTGAACATAGTTCCCCCGATTCAATTTGGATGTAACTTTTCGAGTAGATGATTTTTCATATAAAAAACTTTTTAATCCGAGTTCGTATGCAAAAGTTATGCCCATTTTACAAATTCCAAAGAGATTTTGCAAATAAAGTCGAAATTCGTATTTGTAAATTTTCTCAACAAGTAGACCACATATCACATGGGAAACTTATTTTCTTTTATTTTTTTGACATTTCCATCATTTTCTTTTATTTTTTAAAAACTGAAAAGGCGGTCCACTTGGGGTGCATTCGGTGGAATTTTTGGTCAAAGTTAGTAATGGCGTACTGTGGGAGTGGTGCGCCATTACTAGTTAACTAGTAATGGCGCACCACACCCATGGTGTGCCATTACTAGTTTTGAAAAAAAAAATTTGAAAAAAATTAGTAGTGGCGCACCGAGGGTGTGGTGCGCCATTACTAGTTTAACTAGTAATGGCGCACTATCCCCTGGTGCGCCATTACTAGTTTTGAAAAAAAATAAAAGAATTTGTTAGTAGTGGCACACCATGGATGTGGTGCGCCATTAGTATGTAGAGTTTAATGGCGCACCAACACATGGTGCGCCACTGCTATATAGTAGTGGCACACCACATGTGTGGTGCGCCATTAATGTCCATATTATCTATAGCCCTTTTTCTAGTAGTGTATATTTCTTTTCTTATAAAAAACTGAGTTGGTGATGATGGTACGCGTGCGATCTTGCAATATAGACCGTCCAATCTATATCTGACGGATGGAAATTAAACTAAAAGATGCCCGCACCCCTCTCCACATTTGCGGACAAGGCCTTGCCTCGTTCATCCTTATTTCCAACAACCTCATTGTTGAGCAATTAAGAAAGGAAGCCTCTGAAAAAAACTGGCCTGGTGGCCGCTGCCGGCGTTGTCAATCCCCATGCCTCCGCTCAGTCCGACCACCAATCACCACCATGCCCCACTCCTCTTCACATTATCTCCTATTTCTCGAGTTATCATTAGTTTTTACACATGGGATTACTCCTGCATGGGTCAATCACAACAAGTGTTTTATAAAAGAAATGCATCTTGATGTTCCGTGCAATGCACAGATCTTGCTAGTACTCCTACATAAGACTAAGTTGGTGATGATGGTGTGTCTGCCATCCGTCGTTTCTGACCACTAGATCTACATCTAACGACTGTGAGGTAAGTTGTTGCCTTTTCTCACCAACATCCCACTTGTCTACCAATTTACAGAAAAACCCATAATTAATATCTTAAAACCAACCACATCCCTCCCTGACCTCACTAAAACAGCCCAAGGAATATATTCTAATTGAAACATAATATATCTCTAGTGATATATGTATATCAAAATTAGAGTGTTTTGTATCAAGTTTGTGAATAAGTATTATTATAATTATGATCCATTGCAATGCACATGAACATTGCTAGTATTTCCATCCATGCAAAAAAATTCCTAGTATTTCCATAGTTTCGAGTTTTCCATCAAGATATTAGTCA
Organism: Aegilops longissima; assembly: GCA_021605205.1. NCBI lineage: Eukaryota > Viridiplantae > Streptophyta > Magnoliopsida > Poales > Poaceae > Aegilops > Aegilops longissima. Next base: position 98,375,544 of record CM038682.1, on the reverse strand, counting down.
GTCATGGTTGATATTTACTTTCAATCATGTACACATATGCACTATGTAACTAGCCTTGCTTATTGGCTTCCAAAGCTTAACTTTTACTCCTAATTACAATATCTAGAGTATTTAACAAAAAACTACCACTTTCAACCAGCCCTAGGAAGAACCTATTGTACAAAAAATAGCAAAAACATACCCAAAACTTCTTAATCCACGCCAAAAACTACTACCTAGTGCCGATTAGGCTCGTTTAAACCCATTTATGACATGGTTGGCCCACACGTGTGTGCTGACGAGGCAGCTTAAACCAACACATTTTGTTTGACCATTGACGCGAGGGACACACATCTGACCTTCGATCCTATTATTACCCTCAAATCATTATTTTTCCTGAACATTACTTCAAACAGTACTGATGCGTGTTCGTTGGTGGTGCCGGTGATGAGCGAGTTGGCCACCACTCCACCGAACGGGCCGGACGTCGCGCTGGCCTCCGCACAGGTTGGCAGGCTGGCCCGAGCGTGACTCACGAGCGAGCAAGCTGCTGCACTGGCCTTCGCTCGAGCCAGATGGCTGGCCTTAGCGCGGCGTGCGCGAGCAAGCCGCCGCGCCGCCTTGCCAATCTAGCTAGCAAACCTTGCAGACAAGCAGCTGGATGGAGCTATCTTGGCTAGCTAGCGGCCGTGAGCGCCGGATGGAGCTGGCATCCAGGCTGCCGCAAGATGGGCTCCGCACCGCCAGCGGTTTTGACCTTGCCTTCTGCTGGCGGAGGTAGCTGCGTCCCATCACTACTAGGGAAAAGCCTACACACAGAATCTTATCAGCAGCGCGCTTTAAAATAAGGCGCTGCTGCTAATTAGCAGTAGCGCGCCCAGCCGAAACTCACTGCTGAAACAAATATAGCAGTAGCGCGCCCGCTCAAAGACGCGCTGCTGCTATAATTCCCACGAGGCAGCCGCGAGGCTAGTTATAGCAGCAACGCGTTATAATGACGGGCGCTAATGCTTCGTAGCATAGTAGAAGCGCATTTCTTAGATAAGCGCTACTGCTAAGTTTCCTACAAAAATTTAGTCCCACCTCGCTCCGTGAAGAGAGTTTCTACCACCTTAAATATGTTACTTCTCAAACTTTGACAAGCACTAGGTCTTCATTGAACTCTATGTGTAGAATTTGTGGCTGCAATATGAGTCTTCACCTGTTCCTAAACCGGTGAGGACTCATATTGACAAATCAGATTGTACACAAAAAGATCGTTGATGATCAATGTATTTTTATATATCGAACAAAGTCTATTTTTACATGCTGACACATAGCAGTAGCGCTTTATTGTGAAAGGCGCTACTGCTAGATAGCTTAGCAGTAGCTTATTTTCCTACAGCGCGCTACGGCTAAGCCATTCATCTCCCACCCCCATCTCCTCTATCCGATCCACTCACACAGTCACACACTCAATCCTCCGTCTGTGCCGCGCGTCGGTCCACCCCCGTCGCCCCTCATTCGTCTGCGCCGCACGCCGTCACCTCCTCCTCCTTTCTGGACTCGGTACCGGCCTCCTCCTCCATCCTCCCTCTCCACTAGCCGCTGGCCGGCCCCTCCTCGCTCCGCCTTCCTCCTCCGTCCTCCCTCAACTGGCCGCGCCGGCCGGCCCCTCCTCGCTCCGCCTTCCTCCTCCATCCTACTCTCTCTTCTCCCTCCTCAGGTCGCCCCTCCTTCTCCCTCCTGCCCGCTACATTTTGATTTAGTAGGCTAGTTCATATGCAACATTTTGATTTAGTTGATATAATTTAGTTGATTTAGTAGGCTAGTTGATTTAGTTGACTTAGAACATTTTGATTTAGTTGATTTAGTAGGCTAGTTCATTTAGTTGATTTAGTTGACTTAGAATATTTTGATTTAGTTGATTTAGTAGGCTAGTTCATTTAGTTGATTTAGAACATTTTGATTTAGTTGATTTAGTAGGCTAGTTGATTTAGTTGACTTAGAACATTTTGATTTAGTTGATTTAGTAGGCTAGTTCATATGCAACATTTTGATTTAGTTGATTTAGTAGGCTAGTTGATTTAGTTGACTTAGAACATTTTGATTTAGTTGATTTAGTAGGCTAGTTGATTTAGTTGACTTAGAACATTTTGATTTAGTTGATTTAGTAGGCTAGTTCATATGCAACATTTTGATTTAGTTTATATGATTTAGTTGATTTAGTAGGCTAGTTGATTTAGTTGACTTAAAACATTTTGATTTAGTTGATTTAGTAGGCTAGTTGATTTAGTTGATTTAGAACATTTTGATTTAGTTGATTTAGTAGGCTAGTTGATTTAGTTCACTTAGAACATTTTGATTTAGTTGATCGTTAATCCTTTGCTCATATTGCTTTAGGAAAAATGGCGCCACCACCACCACCACTATGTCGACTGTGCAAGTCAAGATGCGCCAGCAGCCTTGCAACTGGCAAGCTGTTCGGCATCTACTTCGAGCCGAGTTCTCGTCATGCGGCGGTAAGAAATTAGATGAAATGTAATAACTATTTTATTTTTAGTGTTGGCATTTCTGCATTGTGTCATTTTGCTTATTTTACACAGATCGTCCCATGCAATGTGAGGTTGAAATTCAACAAGCTGACAGGAGACACTGTGACATTTGAGGCTCCTGGGGGGCCGTACACTATGGAGGTCAAGAAAGGACGCAATATGTCGCAGATTGGAGGAGATGGATGGGCCCATTTCGTCGCTCGCATGCGTCTTACTGGTGGTGAGTTGATTAGCTTCTCCTTCCGAGCAGAAAGACCCAAGCTAGCTATCATTTATCTCAACCTGGTGGAAGATGATGAAGATGACGAAGATGATGAAGATGATGAAGATAATGAGGACCCACTCGATGAAGATGATGAGGACCCACTTCATGAAGCCATCATAGCTCAAAGAACAAGGCTGAGTGAGGAGGAGGTGTCCAACCTGTGGGACATAATTCCGCCACGTGCTGACTTTGTCGGGGTGCCATTCGTGACCCGCTTGACAAATACCATGGTTGATCGACATGATATGGTATGTTATACTTACAAATGCAAATTATCCGATGAATTACTTAGTGTACAGTCCAATGATATGATATGTTGTGTGGAATCTAGTCGATGATATGTTTTAGTGTAGAGTTCGATCACATGCTTATTAGTGTAGAATTTAAGGAAACTATTAATAGTGTAGATAATCCATATGTACTTATTTGCGAGGCTATTTATTAATTGATATGTTTTTCTTATTCAGAAATTGGCAAAGAGCATATCTATGAGTTATGGTATGGAGCCTGATGAAGAAGGCTCAGGTGGAGTACGCCTTACTGCAAGGGGCTCCGTCACAACCTGTACTTACCGCGTGGACACGGACGGTCGCACACACTTCAACTCGGTTGGGTGGAAGAAATTCCTCGATGGCAAGAATCTTCGTGTTGGACAGGCCATCCTAATTACTATCAGGAACACCAACCGCCCAGGCTTGAGGATGATGATTGTCTTCGATATCATCTAGAACTACATATGTGTGTGTGTGTCTATATCATCTAGAACTACATATGTGTGTGTGGCTATATCATCTAGAACTACATATGATGATCGTCGTCGATATCATCTAGAACTACATATAATGATGGCCGTTGATATGACCTTGTACTGCTTGAGGATGCATGTTGACTATGCATGAAATTGTTATCTAGTACTCCCTTCGTTCCAAATTACTCGTCGTAGTTTGAACTAAAACCACGATGAGTAATTTGGAACGAAGGGAGTACTACCTAGTAATGGTTTATGAATTTGATATCTACTAGCAGTACCTAGTATCTAGTATCTGAAAGGGAAACTGAAAGGGAAAAGGGTAATGGGAAAATGATGAAAGATATAGCAGTAGCAAGGGATGGCGAAATCGCTACAGCTAGTTAATAGTAGCGCGTTCTTAAAAAGCGTTGCTGATATAGTGAACAGTAGTAGCGCGGGTAAGGGCCGCGCTACTACTATGAGTTAGCTGTAGCGCCTTATTAGTAGCACGGCCAGCCGCGCTGCTGCTAGCCTCAAAACACGCTCTACTACTAGGGTTTTCCCTAGTAGTGCATGGCCGAGGATGACTAGGTGGACAGGCCGGAGGTAGGAGGTCACTCGGGGATTTTTGTGCAGACTGACATGTAGGTCCCACAAGTCATAACGTCCTGGTCGAATAGAAGGCGTTGACTTAATGGGCCACATGGGTTGAAACGTGCTTATAATGGCACTTTGTAGACTAGTCGTTTCTTGGTAGAGCTGGTTGGTAAGGGCATGTACAATGGTTGATAAGGTAGTCTTATCTTAAGTCTGCCACGTATGCAAGTGGTAGTAGTTTCTTGGAATTATTAGTGGTTTCTTGTAAGGAACAATGTACTACTAGCGATAAAAGGAGATTCTAGGTTGTGTTGTACTCCAACGAGTACTACTAGTGGTCGAGGGAGTGTATACCTCATTTTGTGGGTTCGATCCTGGCCGAACGCACAGTGGCCTTTTTTTAAATAGTAACTTCGCTACGAGCCAATATTGTACACGAGTAATTTGAGTTTTGAAGTCAAACGGACATGCGGCACCACAATCTGGGTGCACTGGATATCCTAGCCATGTGAACGGGTTTTCCTTCCCATCATCTTGTGGCTCGCATGCTCGCCCTAGCTGCACCTCGCTTGCAGCTTCCTCATCAGCTAGTAGCATATTTAAACTAGCGCCTCCCAATTAAGCCCGAGGAGCCAGAAAAGTCTGGCAGGGCATTGGGAATTGTGCAATATGGCTATGTACGTAAAGTGCTCTACTACAACTCTGTAGCTTGTGGTGTTGCACACATGGACTTCACTCCATTATCGGCCCTATAAAAGAAATTCTTCTTGACGTGTTTTTTTTTGAAACGGAGGCAAAACCTTTGCATCATCTCATTCATAAAGAAGGAACTACTAACAAAGTTCGACGAGATCCATTACACCTCCACAAATGGAAGCGAAAAGCCTAGTCTCGCTGTATCAAATAACTCAAATGTTCTGCCCCCGCAGTAACCGTCGCTGATAAACAGGCTGCTAGTGTGTGCGTGAGAGGAGTGGCTGAGTAGGCCAGCTACGTGAGAGGAGCGGCTAGAGCACCGAGAGTACCCACTAGGCCATTACGCAGGTGTACTTTCCCGCATTGATAGTACAACGATAGTTCTAGAGAACAGAAGTACCCTCCACTTCCAACTGTAGCTCCATGGCCCTGAGATTCAAGAGTTAAAAACTGGTGCACTATAATAGAAGTACAGTACATCGCACTACTAGTTGAGAAAGTAGTACTAGTACTTCTACAGTACGAGTACATACTCCTCCGTCCCATAATGTAAGACGTTTTTTGAGACTAGTTGGCGTGTACAAAAAATAGCAAAAACATACCCAAAATATCTTAATCCACGCCAAAAACTACTACCTAGTGCCAAAAATTTCTTACTAGTGCTATTATTTACAGTATAATGCAATCCCATAAAGTCCCATAATGCTAGTACTAGTAGTAAATAATAGCCTCACCCCTTCGCTAAGGAACGATCTACAGTTGGAAGGGACGAGGCCCTGCGGTTACTATGCTCTTATCTCCTCCTCACTAGTTTCCCTCCCCCCGAAGAGAAGGCAGTTCATCGCTGCTCCCATGGATTCTCCAGGCGGTTCTCCTCATCGTCGGGGCAGGGAGACCTTGGACGACGATCCTCTGGGAGAAATCGCACGCCGCTCCGGCATCCTCACCGCCGCAAGACTCAGTGCTTCCTGCACCAACTTTTTCAAGACGGTGCTTAAACAGGATTGGGAAAAGGCCATGCTTGTTTGTCTTCCATGCATCCTCGAGAAGGTTCTTCTATGGGACAATCCTTCAAACAGTCCACCACTCGCTAGCCATGGTTGCACGTTGACTCCGCTAGAGTTGCCGACGTTGAGAGCTAGTCGGATTTTGTCCGATGAGCAGGTCAGTAATGGAGTTTGATCATGTAGTACTTAGTTATTCCATTTCCATCCCGTAATTTCTCCGCTACCCACCGTCTTATATATAGGTATGGGTCGGTGCCAACAAAGATTGGCTTACATACCTCGGCGGATACCACCATCATTTTGCACAACATCCACAACAGTGCGACCGTTCCCGTAGACCCGTTCTCCACCATTGGGATCGGCCTTCCGGACTGGCTGGGCTTGAATGCATATGATGATGCCTACATGAGATTGAAGAAGATATCAATTGCGTACCGCCAACAAAGCAACGTGGCTATGATGATTACTATCTCATTGCTGTGGTCGACGTAAGGATTGCCATCAATGCAAGAGGCAGTAAGAGCAGAGGCTGGCGCATGTTGGCAGCGGCAGATTTGTACCCCTACATGTTCGAAGACGCCATGCTATCTAGGACGCATCTTCGTGGTGACAAGCCAAGGGACTTGTTTCATCTGGTTGCCATCCTACGGTACGGGAGATTACAAACGGAATGCACAAACCATCATTTGCATCCCTAACGATACTCCATTATTTTGTAGGGACCAGTCATCCCCTGAAAGTGCAACTATTCCGGGTGGTTTTGGTAATTCCTAACAACATATAGCTTATTGAGCTAATGCTACTTCAAGATAAATATTTCATGAAAGCTCAATGATTGGCATGGCATGGATGAGAAAAGTGGATGCCTCAAAATGCTAAGGACAAAAGCCCTCAACAACTTTCTCATATCCACATATGACCTAAACCAAAAGTCAAACACGGCCCCACCGATTCTTTCTATCCGGCGCCACTGAGCTCAGATGTCATAGCCACTGCCACAAACCCTAGAAAAATTGGTCTCACCGATAGGGATATCGGTCTCACAGAGATGGGATTGTAATCTCTCTGTTTCCCTTCGTAACGTTCCGGTCCAACCGAGATGAGCGATCGGTCCCACCAAGCTTGCAATGCAAACTCTCTTTTCCCTTTCGTAACGTTTCGGTCTCACCGAGATGAGCGAATCGGTCCCACCGAGTTTGCCTGACCAACCCTCTGTGTGTCCATTACCAAAATCGGTCTCACCGAGTTTGTGTAATCGGTCTCACCGAGATTACGTTATGCCCTAACCCTAACCATATCGGCCCTAACGAGATGCATGTCAGTCCCACCAAAAATCCTAACGGTCACATTATTTGCTAAATCGGTCCTACCGAGTTTGATGATTCGGTCCCACCGAGATTATTAAGTTGTGTGTAACGGTTAGATTTTGTGTGGAGGCTATATATACCCCTCCACCCACTCTACATTCGTGGAGAGAGCCATCAGAACATGCCTACACTTCCAACATACATTTTCTGAGAGAGAACCACCTACACTTGTGTTGAGGTCAAGATATTCCATTCCTACCATATGAATCTTGATCTCTAGCCTTCCCCAAGTTGCTTTCCACTCAAATCTTCTTTCCACCAAATTCAAATCCTGTGAGAGAGCGAGTTGAGTGTTGGGGAGACTATCATTTGAAGCACAAGAGCAAGGAGTTCATCATCAACACACCATTTGTTACTTCTTGGAGAGTGGTGTCTCCTAGATTGGCTAGGTGTCACTTGGGAGCCTCCGACAAGACTGTGGAGTTGAACCAAGGAGTTTGTAAGGGGAAGGAGATCACCTACTTCATGAAGATCTACCCTAGTGAGGCAAGTCCTTCGTGGGCGACGGCCATGGTGGGATAGACAAAGTTGCTTCTTCATGGACCCTTCGTGGAGCCTTCCGTGGACTCGCGCAGCCGTTACCCTTCGTGGGTTGAAGTCTCCATCAACGTGGATGTACGATAGCACCACCTATCGGAACCACGTCTAAAAATCTCCGTGTCTCCTATTGCATTTGCACTCTCCAAACCCTTCCCTTTACATTCTTGCAAGTTGCATGCTTTACTTTCCGCTGCTCATATACTCTTTGCATGCTTGCTTGAATTGTGCTAAGATTGCTTGAATTGTGCTAAGTTGCTAAAATCTGCCAAGAACTAAAATTGGGAAAAGGCTATATTTTTATTTGGTCAAGTAGTCTAATCACCCCCTCTCTAGACATACTTTCGATCCTACAAGTGGTATCAGAGCTTTGGTCTCCATTTTCTTTGATCTGCATAGCTTTTGGTGGTCATAGCCTTGGTTTCACAATCTAGGATAGTATGGCGTCTAGCGAGGGAAATTACCACCGTAGAGGCCCTTACTTTGATGGTACTAATTTTGCTAGTTGGAAGCATAAGATGAAAATACATATTCTTGGACATAACCCCGCCGTTTGGGCCATTGTGTGTATTGTATTGCAAGGTGAATTCTTTGATGGGAGAGAACCGAACCATGAAGCTACCGCGGAAGAGTTGAACATGCTGCAATACAACGCTGAAGCTTGTGATATCCTCTTCAACGGATTGTGCCCCGAAGAATTCAACAAAATCAGCCGTCTCGAGAATGCAAAGGAAATTTGGGATACTTTGATTGATATGCACAAGGTACCGACTCCGTCAAGGAATCCAAGTTGGATGTGCTTCAAAGTCAGCATGACAAGTTTAAAATGAAGGATGGTGAAGGTGTCGCTGATATGTACTCTAGGCTTGCTCTTATCACAAATGAGATTGCCGGCTTAGGAAGTGAAGAGATGACCGACAAATTCATCATCAAGAAGATCCTAAGAGCTTTGGACGGAAAATATGATACCGTGTGCACATTGATCCAAATGATGCCCAATTACAAAGATCTCAAGCCGATGGAAGTCATTGGAAGAATTATTGTTCATGATATGTCACTTAAGGATAAGGAGGAGCTCCACAACAAGTCAAGTGGTTCTTACAAAGCCTCATGTGAAGCTCCCACATCATCAAGTGAGAAACAAACCTTGAATGAAGAATTGAGCCTAATGGTGAAGAACTTCAACAAGTTCTACAAGAGTAGAAGCAAGGAAAGAAGTTCCAAGTCAAGGTCCTACAATGAAAAAAGATCTTCTAGTCGTGACCGTAATTGCTACAATTGTTGAAGACTCGGACACTATTCCAATGAGTGTACGGCACCCTACAAAAGAAGAGAAGATTCTCCAAAAAGAAGAAGTAGAAGATAAGAATCACCGTCAAGAGAAAGAAGGAGTAGAGATGATCGTTATGAACGAAGAACATCCCGGAGAAGCAAGGATTCGGAAAGGAAGGACAAGTCATCAAGGAGCTACAAAAAACGAAGACATCAAGCTCATGTTGGTGAGTGGGTTTCCGGCTCCGACTTCGACAATCACTCGGAGAGAAGCTATCACTCCGACTCCGAATATACTCAAGATGAATGTGTTGCCGGTCTAGCACTTGTGTCTACCAACTCCTACGACATATTTGATTCACCAATTGAAGGACTTGGAAGATGCTTCATGGCTAAAGGCCCAAAGGTATCACACCCCAAGTATGTTGATTTTAATAGTCATGAAGATGACTTGTTAGGTGATGATGATTTACTTGTTGACAACTCTAGTGGTGAATACTATGATGAAACGTCAATTAATCATGCTAATCAAGATAAAACGAATGACAATGACAAGTAGAAGATTGCTCTTCTAACTAAAGAACTAAACACTCTTAAGTTAGCTCATCAAACTATCTTAGAAGATCATCGAGAACTTTTAAGGACTCATGAGAAGTTACACTTTGAAAAGTTCAACCTTGAGCAAGAGCATGAGTTCTTAAAGGCAATCAATGATGATCTTCACAACAAAAGTTCTTGTTACATTGCCAAGCGTTTACTCTTATCTACTTACATGTCTAAAGTCAAGTCTAGTAACAAGAACAAGAAAGATTCTTCCTCTAGTAGTAACAATAATCATGCTAAATCCAATGTTGTTGCTTCTAGTAGTTCTCTTGATTCCACTAATGATTCTCTTAGCCAAGTTACACTTGAGCAAGAAAATAGCTTATTGAAGGGAATTATAGAGAAAGGTGTTTACAAGAGCCTTGCCGGGAGTAAGCAATTCGAGGAAATTGTACGCAAGCAAGGAAGGCACCGGAAGAACCAAGGTGTTGGTTTTGAACGAAAGTTCAATGCCAATGGATTTGAGTGTGAAGAAGATCAATACCCCAAGACGAAGTTTGTTCCTCAACAAGAGAAGTATGATCCTACTTCTTTCAAAGGGACACAAGGTCAAGATGATCTTCCGCCACAAGACCACAACCAAAAAAGTCAAGGACAAGCTTCAAGAGGAGATTGATGCATTTGAGGAAGCTCCTAAGGCCTTGGTCAAGTGGGTTCCCAATAGTACATCAAGTTCTACTTCATCAAGTACGACTACAACTCCAAGGATTCCCATCAAGATTATGTGGATCCCGAAGAAGAAGAACTAGAGAGTTCTTAAGGGTGACTCTGCCAACATATTTCACTCTTATCATTTTGGCGAGGACAAGTGCAATCAACTTCCACATACTGCACTAGTTCAAGGAGTCACAAACCCTCTTGTTGGTAAGAGAAGGGACAAGGTAACCTAATTCTTTCATAGACATCATCTTGTGTGTGTGCATCACTCTATGTCTATGGATATCCTTGTTTGTTCCTTGTCTTATATTTACTAATTGGAGGCACCATACGAGTCTCTAGGTTAATCCACATCATTAAAAATATCATAACCATTGATCTATGTAATTAGCCTATCCTCACCCTAGGTTTTACGTTACTTTTGCCCTAATAAAAGAGGCAACCAACACGTAACAATCTTATATTTATGTGAAAAGAAGCCAACCCACACGTAACAATATATATATTGTTATAGTAATTAAAAGCACCTTGCCGAGCATCACATCTAAAGAGCTATTAACCATTGGATTGTTAGCTAGATGAACAATCGAGATGAATCCTTTAACCGTAATATTCCCACAGGGCTGGAATGGTGTCAAATATCTATCTCTCTCTGACATCTCTCTTATTCATGTTCCCATCTCATGTGATGCTGACTTTTATCAAATTGTTTGGGTAATCAAGGCTGCCTTCTATGTGTGGATCTCGCCGGACAAGCTTCATGGAGGATCGCATCAGGAAGGAATAACAAGCTAGCTTCCTTCATCACCATTCACAGGCCGATGCCCCGAGACAGTACGAGTACGATGAAGGTCTTGAACGGTGTCAAATATCAATCTCTCTCGGATATATCTCTTATTCGTGTCCCAATCTCACACTTCCCCCAACTTCTATGAAATCGTTAGGTCAATTGAGGCTGTCTTCTAAATGTGGATCTTGCCGGACAAGCATCATGCCGGACAAGCATCATGCAGAATCACATTAGGGACGAATCAAGCTAGCTTGCTTCGTCACATTCAGATGGCAATGCCGCAGGCTAATACTACCATGGTCCTGTTACCATCAATCATGTGTTCTCACGTGGGTGTGGTAGTAGCCGCTCAATCTGGGCTACATGTACGTGCGTAATTGCTGCTTCTCTTTCAGCCGGACTAGCTTTCCTGCAGCTTGGAAAGTCAGCTTGGCTGCCTGCAGTCCTCTCTTTTTCTCTCTCGACAACTTCCGTCCCTCTCCTTGCTAAACACAATGATATTCAGTTTTTTTAGGTTTACATTGCGCAGATATTTACTGCAGGAGCTAATTCCTACTTATTGGGACGTACAAGAGGATAGCAACCACATCGGACGGCCGTCAAAAAAATCCCTTCGTTAAGTATGGGAAAATCTAGATTTTCCAACATGCAAATATCCACTTACATTAACATTCAACAAAAACAATATTTTATTTGTGGGCTATGGAACAAAATTACTTATTGTTGATGTGAAATATCAAATAGAAGATAAGAGCGTGCATGCATTGGTCTTCCAGTGTAGCATACAACTAAACATATTTTATGATATGGTCTAAAGTTTGGAAGTACACATCTACAAGTAAATGTTTCTGAAACTTGGGGTTTCTACACGATATTGTGATATATTTGTGTCATTGAGTTTTAGAAAATTGATGTGGCAAGCACACAAGATTTCAGATCATACTGTTAATGATAGGAAATCGATTATTAATTATTTTATCTTGGAAAATATACTTTTTCTAGAGTATGTTAACTAATAATTTTGGGCTTAAGGACACTCAATTAGTAAATATACCGATGAATATATTGGTGAATATTGCCATGTTGTCGTGTACAATATTTATATAAAAATGAAGACAATACAAAATTACTCCTAGATAATTATGTAAACATAGATATATGTAAATTATACTATCATGAATTTACTGAAAAGAATATATCTTTTTTTTCACACGACGGAGATTATGCATTCTTCAATGTTTGCAATAATTTAAAATTTATTAAAATTATTATTTCAAAATTCATTTCTTAGAAGTACTGCATGCAACAAATGTTCCTACAACTATAACAAATAAACATCTATCAAAATGTAGGCTAGCCCGTGCGGACGCACGGGTTGATGACTAGTTGGACTAACCCGTGTAGGAATTGAAAGTGCAACTCAATCCAAAGGATTTCTCCAAATAATCTACATCAACATTAAGCATAAACATCTTCAACACCTACATGAAGTCATCATCGACAAAACCCAAGGTTAGTTCATCCCTCTTAGGGGGGATCTCACATCTAGGGGGAGCTTTACTCTAAGAATTGAGCTAAAGCAACTCTAATTGTGTGAACACAACAATGTTTTATGTAAAAGTGGTAACCCCACTTGTGCTTAAACGATGAGTATGACCTATGATGAAATGTTCTCATTTGACTCCTAAGTCAATATACTCATATATTGATGACCTAGTCATCGTCAATTGCTTGATAGATGCCAGGAGTGTTTGTGCATGCTTTGCCACATATTCCATTTGCCATTTTATTGTGTGAGCATGTTGGTTGCATAATTTACTCATTCGAGGACATCCACTTGTAGCTTTGATTGTTTGGTTTCTTTTCGTTTGCCAAGTGGATGGACAAGAATGCCTAAGAACCTTCTCTATCTATCTATCTATGCTTTTCTTGTCTCAAACTCTATTCATGCTATATCACAAAGTTTGATCAAGTCAGATTCGAACCACTATGTGTGAGGAGCACTCGGAGCCCCGATTCATCATAGACTTAAACTTCCAAAACCTCTTTGTGCGTTTCGGTCTGACCAATTCATCCATTTCGGTTATACCGAGATCACTAAGTTGATCTATGTTTTCAATCTCGGTGCAACCGATTTGAACTTTTCGGTCACACCGAGTTGCAGTAACTGCTTGCAGTAATGCATCTCGGTGCCACCGAGTTGTTCCACTCGGTCACACTGACATGGTCAGGCTATATATACCCCCGGGCCAAAATTTGGAAACTTTTCCGAAACCCTTCACCCACGCACTGCCTGCTCTGCCTCCTCGAGTCTCCGGATCATCCTCCTCGTCGCCAGCGTCCTCCAGCCGCTAGTCTCCGCTGCCGTCAATGGGATTCTGCTCCGCCTTTGTCGCCGTAGCAAGTCCATCGCCGCATTAGGGTATGGATTTGAATCTTTGTGCTATTCCTAACTCCGATTCCTAGCACATTGCATTGCCGCCATGTATCTTGCCACGTTTGAAATCACTCTATCCAGCGAAATCACTCCGTAGATTAGTTTTGGATTGAAAATTTAGGGTTAGGTTTCCGCTGAACTCATCTCGGACCGACCGAGTTGTAGAAATCGGTCTCACCGATTTGGCTCAGGCCAGTGCACATGTGATTCTCGGCCTGACTGAGAATTGCAAATCGGTGTGACCGAGTTCAATTCTTTGTGAAACCCTAGCAGTCTTGGTGCCACCGAACTGTGACTCGGTCTGACCGAGTTCACTAGTTTAGGTTCCAAAAGCTGCTTCGGTATCACCGAGTTTACAAATCGGTAGCTCCGAAATGCTTTCTGTGGAAAACAAAAACTAAGTTTTTGACTCAACCTTTTTGCAAAAATCTCTGTGCTTTGTGATGCTCATCTACTCTACCTCATCTATATCTATTCACAGGGTTTGCTGTCAGAGGTTGCATCATGTCAGATCAGAGTGACAGGCAAAACAAGTCTGAGGAGCAAGTTTAGATGAGTGAGGGCACTAGTCCCTCCAGCAGTTATGATGATGGCAGCAGGAGCACACCTCCAATTTGCCATAGGCAACCACCACGGCCAGAAAGAAGAAGACCTCAGATTCTGAAGATGAGGACTATGTGGCTGTTGAGGATGAGGCCACCTCAAAGAAGAAAGTGCTGAAGAAGGAATATGGCACAGCTGCATCCACTAAGCCAGGGAATGCAAAAGAAGGCACCTGCAAGGAGAATTCCAACTTCCAAACCTAGGAAGGTTGCCACTAGTGAAACCATGAAGTTCACCATTGAGTCTGAAGATGAAGCTGCTAGCCAAGATAAGAAGAAGAAGAGAGTCAGAACTACCACAGCCAAAGTACTTGGCAAGCCCTCTACGAGGAGAGACTATGAAGATGAAGAGGAAGAGGTTGCTGCACCAGCACCTAAAGCACAAAAGCTGATGGGAGATGCTATAAGGTCAGGGGCTGCTCCATCTAAGCCCAAAGATGCTCCCAAGGCTGCTGCTCCAAAGCCCAAGTCTGCAGCCAAGAGGGACACCAGGAGTATTCCAGCTGCAGAGAAGAACAAGGCCCCAGTGCCTGAAGATGCCGATGAAGAAGATGAGGATTCACTTGTCTTGAGAAAGTTGAAGCCCAAGATCCCTGATCATAATGATGCTCACCCAGTTGCAGAGGACATGAAGCTCAGGAAGGATGCAGGTCTGAGATAGTGGAGACTGACTGACCCCTATGTTGTCAGCAGGAGAACTGTTGTGGACTACAGGTTCCACACTAAAGAACAGCAGGATTTCTATGAGACAGTGCTGCTTGACAAGAAGCCCATAGTATGTGACATGAGATGGGTTGACTGGAATTACATCAAGAAGAATGAAGAGCACTATCCTAGAGTGTATGACAGTTTCAAGTCTTGTGGAGTAGATGACTTTGTTGGGCAGAAGCTCACAAAGTGGAATGATGAGCTCATTATGCAGTTCTACTCCACAGCTCATTTCTACCCATATGGGAAGATAGTCTGGATGTTAGAGGGTACCAGGTACCAATCAATAGTTGAAGAATGGTCTGAGTTGATCAGTGCTCCAAAAGAGAATGAGAATGACTTGGATGTCTATGCCAAGAAGAAGAAAGACCACAACTCCATGGCACACATCTACAGAGAGATCCCAGATGCTGCACTAGAGACACATAAGTTTGGATCTGTACATTATCTATTGTCAGGTTTGCCTACTATCAACTGGATCTTCAGGCACAATTTGCTGCCCAAGTCAGGTGATCACAAGATGACCAGAGGCCATGCAATTAACTTGCTGCATATATTTGATGTGCCTCAAAATTCAAAGTCATGAGCCTGATTGTGGAAACAATCAAAAAGACTGCTGCTGATCAGAAGAGGAGTTGTGGGAATGCCCCACACATTCAGGAGCTTATAAACTCCAAGATGGGCACTGACACATATCTCTTGGATAAGGAACACCTGTCCATCTACCCTGACTTCGAGGACAACACCATTGTGATGGATGAAAATGAACCATCTTCTATGCAAGCACAAGAGAAGAAAGAGAAGGCAAGGGCTGAGAAGGCTGCAAAGATGCCAACTGTTGAAGAGGCATCTCAGATTTTCCTGAAGAGCAAGCAAGATCAGCTTGGCTACTTGATTGCCTCCAGCTTGACGATTAAGAAGGGCTTGGCCACCCTGACTCAAAACCAGGAGAGCTTGGAGAGAATCATAGAGCAGAAGTTTTATGCTCTTGATGTCAAAGTGACTGAGATCCAAACTGTAGTTGAGCAACTTTAGGAGGATGTGGAGGAGAAGAAGGGCAAGTCAACTATTGATGCTTTTGCTAGAGTGCCTAGAGGACAGAGATCTGCTGCAGTGCCTGTTCCAGACACCAGAGCTGCATCATCTGCACCAGCTATAGCTTCAGTGCATCCAGCTCCAGCACCCACTCCACCAGCTCTATCTACATCAACAGAAGTCTTCGTCCAAGGAGCCATCTCTACACCATCACATGAAGACCAAGCCTGAGAGTCGTTTAGCACTATGCATTTTTAATGAACTTTTTGGTAACTTGTTGCCAAAGGGGGAGAAAAATGTATAGATCATAGGCTTCGAGAGAGAGTGTTGCTTTTATTCTCTCTTGTCTTTTCGTGGTTGAACTTCGTCATTTGTGTGCTTGATACTTTATGCTTTTCTGAGATACTTGGATGATCATGTGTTTGATCATATGCTATGCTACATCAATGCTTGTTGGATGATATTATCTCTTATTTCCTCACATGATCATTCACTTTGCTTGGTGATGAGTGCATGTGTTTAACTATTATCATTTTGAGCGCTCCACCAAGATGTATGTGACATGGAAGAGTAACCCATGATCCTAACTCACTGTGCATTTGCAGTCCAAAGCAAATTTTAAATAATGCAAAAATTTAGGGGGAGCTCTTGCTTTTCACATACTTCTCAAAGCGACGATGTTTTTCAGTCTTATTATCATTTGTTGAAGCTTTCATCTATATGTTGTCATCAATTACCAAAAAGGGGGAGATTGAAAGTGCAAAGATCCCTGGGTGGTTTTGGTAATTTCTAACAACATATAGCTCATTGAGCTAATGCTACTTCAAGATAAATATTTCAGGAAAGCTCAATGATTGGCATGGCATGGATGAGAAAAGTGGATCCCTCAAAATGCTAAGTACAAAAGGATTGGCTCAATTTCAAATCACAAGACTCTACATTTTCTATTTTAGTGATCCAAGATCACATCGAGTCTATAGGAAAAGCCAATACTATCAAGGAGGGATGAGGTGTTGCTTAATGGCTTTCTTGCTCAAAATGCTTAGTGATATGCTCCAAAGCCCTCAACTACTTTCTCATATCCACATATGACCTAAACCAAAAGTCAAACTCGGCCCCACCGGTTCTTTCTATCCGGTGCCACCGAATTCAGATGTCATTGCCACTGCCACAAACCCTAGGCAAATCGGTCTCACCGATAGGGATCTCGGTCTCACCGGATGGGATTGTAATCTCTCTGTTTCCCTTCGTAACATTTCGGTCCAACCGAGATGAGCGATCGGTCCCCCCGAGATTGCAATGCAAACTCTCTATTTCCCTTCGTAACGTTTCGGTCTCACCAAGATCAGCGAATAGGTCCCACCGAGTTTGCCTGACCAACCCTCTTCCATTATCAAAATCGGTCTCACCGAGTTTGTGTAATCGGTCTCACCGAGATTATGTTATGCCCTAACCTTAACCATATCGGTCCTACTGAGATGCATGTCGGTCCCACCGAAAATCCTAACGGTCACATTATTTGCTAAATCAGTCCGACCGAGTTTGACGATTCGGTCCCACCGAGATTGGTAAGTTGTGTGTAACAGTTTAATTTTGTGTGGCGGCTATATATACCCCTCCACCCACTCTTCATTCGTGGAGAGAGCCATCAGAACATGCCTACATTTCCAACATAAATTTTCTGAGAGAGAACCACCTAAACTTGTGTTGAGGTCAAGATATTCCATTCCTACCATATGATCTTGATCTCTAGCCTTCTCCAAGTTGCTTTCCACTCAAAGCTTCTTTCAACCAAATCCAAATCCTATGAGAGAGAGTTGAGTGTTGGGGAGACTATCATTTGAAGCACAAGAGCAAGGAGTTCATCATCAACACACCATTTCTTACTTCTTGGAGTGTGGTGTCTCCTAGATTGGCTAGGTGTCACTTGGGAGCCTCCGACAAGATTGTGGAGATGAACCAAGGAGTTTGTAAGGGTAAGGAGATCGCCTACTTCGTGAAGATCCACCCTAGTGAGGCAAGTCCTTCGTGGGCGACGACCATGGTGGGATAGACAAGGTTGCTACTTCGTGGACCCTTCGTGGGTGGAGCCCTCCGTGGACTTGCGCAGCCGTTACCCTACGTGGGTTGAATTCTCCATCAACGTGGATATACGATAGCACCACCTATCGGAACCACGTCTCAAAATTCTCTGTGTCTCCTATTGCGTTTTCACTCTGCAAACCCTTCCCTTTTCATTCTTGCAAGTTGCATCCTTTACTTTCGTTGCTCATATACTCTTTGCAAGCTTGCTTGAATTGTGCTAAGTTGCTAAAATCTGCCAAGGACTAAAATTGGGAAAAGGCTAGATTTTTATTTGGTCAAGTAGTCTAATCACCCCCCCTCTAGACATACTATCGATCCTACATCCCCCGATCAAATTAAGATCGCCGATCCAGGATGTGCATTTGCATCCGCGATTCGGTCTAACCTGGAACCTTGTAGCTAACTTTGGCATATTGGAATCAATTATCTTAGCAGTCGTTACCCATGGTACCACTAATGTGCAACATGGTCACACAATCTACCACGATCGGACCGTCCCCATCTACCCAGGTATTCCATTTTTTAACCCTCTCGCCTTCTCTTCCATTTTTGTACTACTTACTAGTACTAGTAGGACTACTTTTTACCTTGGAGGACGCGTGTAGCTAGCTAGGCCCTTGAAGACTTGAACCACTAGCTGCCACCATTTTTGTTTTTCCGTGTCATACTATCTCATCCATGTAGCCAAGAGTGGCTATATATAATAAGCCGGTTATTTTACATCCTCTATACCGGAGTAGTACTATTTGCTGCACAGTATTACTGACCGCCATATTTGAGCACAACATTTATTATGCATGGACCTTGATTATGTACGTCACCATGTGTCCAGATCTGAGATGCCGCGCGTACCAGATGAACGGCGCCGAGTTCGACCCCCCGTGATACTACGTGGGTGCCGAGGAACACTCTTGGAGAGTACTCGCTTTTCATTGTGGACAGCTACCCCATTGTGAAGCGGATGCCACCTTCCGTGCACGACACCGGAGGCCTGCCATTCATGAAGCATTGTTGTGTCTTCAGTGCACACCGCCGGATGAATGACATGCTGGGACACGCTGTCCCTGATTTATGCCACTTTAGCTTGGATGAGTCTCCATCGTGTGGAACCGGACTAGAAAGCTATGACAATGATTCCCATTGCTCACCACTATGGATCATGCCATCCATGAAGAACACCTTGGACTGGAACCTGGAGGAGGACATGTAGCCCATCTATAATGTGTAATTGGAGTACGGAAAATTGTGAACGGTAGCGCTGTGAATATATGTAGACTAGTCGTGCACAAATTTATCACATGAATTGGAGATGAACTTGTGTGGCATACTGGCATTTGTCCTTTAGAATTTATTAGTAGTAAATGTGTTATGTGTACGTGCAACTTGTGTGGTTGTTGCACGGGATCCAACACGCTCTTTGAGAAAAAAAGGTGGCACAGCTTTGGATATAGGTGACGTGGCGGCATCATATAGTAGCATCGTTCTCTATAGTTGTAGTATACTCCTACTAGGATGACAACTCCTATAAAACCTTGCACTTGGCTCTTTGCCTGAGGTTCAACAGTTTGTACTCGTGTGAACCTTGCACTTTGCTCTTCGCCTCTTCGGAAGGTCCAACAATGATGATACTACAGTACAATATGCTTCTGGCAATCTGACACCGATTGAACTGTTGCATGTCCACTGCGAAGGCGAGGGCGAGGGAGAGGGAGAGGGAGAGGGCGCTGTCGTCAAAACCCTCTGATCCTCCTATGAGCCACCGCGCGCATGGGCGAGGGAGAGGTGTAGTAAGCAAGCTTCTCCTCGTTCGGCGAGTTGACGGGACACATCGAAGCAGTAATAGTACTAGTCCATACCGCGTCCTTCCCGGTTAATATGGCTTAATTTGAAACGAGAAAAATACATTGGCAGTCAACGTATGTAACAATACGCTCTTTACGGTCACTATGTATAGTTTTGCGGTGATTAGACTCATCGTAGAGCACCGTATTGCACCCTACTGACCTGCCACATAGTCGACGTGGCACTTTGTTGACTGGTTAAATTGTCAGCTGGTTTCTGGGTCCCACCTGTCAGTTGACAGAGGAAAGAAATCAGTTAAACAAAACTATATGCGGGCGCGACAGGAGTCCAACCCTTGTGCGTGAACCACCCTGGCTGTGTATGTGAGTGTAATAATGCTACGTCTCGAGCTTGCGTTGGTTTTCCCGAAGAGGAGGGGGTGATGCAGCACAGTAGCGTAAGTATTTCCCTCAGTTTTTGAGAACCAAGGTATCAATCCAGTAGGAGGTCACGCGCAAGTCCCTCGTACCTGCACAACACGATAGCAACTCGCAACCAACGCTTAGGGGTTGTCAATCCCTTCACGGTCACTTACGAGAGTGAGATCTGATAGAAATAATATTTTTGGTATTTTTGGTATAAAGATGCAAAGTAAAAAGTAAAAGGTAAAGCAAGTAAATAAAGTGATGGAGATTGATATGATGAGAATAGACCCGGGGGCCATAGGTTTCACTAGTGGCTTCTCTCAAGAGCATAGATATTCTACGGTGGGTCAACAAATTACTATTGAGCAATTCATAGAATTGAGCATAGTTATGAGGTTATCTAGGTATGACCATGTATATAGGCATCACGTCCGTGACAAGTAGATCGAAACGATTCTGCATCTACTACTATTACTCCACTCATCGACCGCTATCCAGCATGCATCTAGAGTATTAAGTTAAAAACAGAGTAATGCCTTAAGCAAGATGACATGATGTAGAGGAGTAAATTCATGCAATATGATAAATACCCCATCTTGTGATCCTCTATGGCAACAATACAATACGAGCCTTGCAACTCTTTCTGTCACTGAGTAAGGACACCGCAAGATTGAACCCAAAGCCATGCACTTCTCCCATTGCAAGAACTACCAATCTAGTTGGCCAGACCAAACGGATAATTTGAAGAGACTTGCAAAGATAACTCAATCATACATAAAAGAATTCAGAGAAGATTCAAATATTTTCCATAGATAAGTTGGATCATAAACCCACAACTCATCGGTCTCAACAAACACACCGCAAAAAGAAGATTACATCGAATAGATCTCCACGAAAGAGGGGGAGAACATTGTATGGAGATCCAAAAAGAGAGAAGAAGCCATCTAGCTACTAGTTATGGACCTGAAGGTCTGAAGTAAACTACTCACACTTCATCGGAGGGGCTATGGTGATGATGTAGAAGCCCTCCGTGGTGGATGCCCTCTCCGGCGGAGGGATCTCGTGGATACAGAAGGTTGCGGCGGAGGAATTATGTTTTTGGCTCCGTATTTTGTCTATTGGGGGTACGTAGGTATATATAGGAGGAAGGAGTACGTCGGTGGAGCTCCGAGGGGCCCACGAGGCAGGGAGCGCGCCCAGGGGGGCGCCCTCCACCCTCGTGACCTCCTCGGAAGCTTCTTGGAGTAGGTTCCAAGTCTCCTGGATCACGTTCGGTGAGAATATCACGTTCCCGAAGGTTTCATTCCGTTTGGACTCTGTTTGATATTCCCTTTCTTCGAAACACTGAAATAGGCAAAAACAACAATTCTGGATTGGGCCTCCGGTTAATAGGTTTGTCCCAAAAATAATGTAAAAGTGGAAAATAAAGCCCAATATAGTCCAAAACAGTAGATAAAGTAGCATGGAGCAATCAAAAATTATAGATACGTTGGAGACGTATCAGATAACCCGCAAGTATACGGGATCAATTGTAGCCTCTTTCAATAAGTAAGAGTGTCGAACCCAACGAGGAGCTAAAGGTAGAACAAATATTCTCTCAAGTCCTATCAGCCACTGATACGACTCTATGAAACTAGAAGTACTTTGTTGGTGTTGTTGGATAGGTTTGCAATGTAATAAAGAACACGTAAATAAAAGCTTGGAGCTGTTTAGATAAATAAGAAATAAAGTAAATATAGCGAGTGTGGAAAAGTGGTGGTAGGAGTTGTGAAATTGTCCCTAAGCAATTGACTACTTTACTAGAACGGAAATCACTACTGCAATTCTATTTGAGGGAGAGGCATAAGCTGACATACTTTCTCTTCTTGGATCGTATGCACTTATGATTGGAACTCTAGCAAGCATCCGCAACTACTAAAGATCATTAAGATAAAACCCAACCATAGCATTAAAGTATCAAGTCCCCTTTATCCCATACGCAAACAACCTACTTAATCGGGTATGTGCTTCTGTCACTCACGCCACCCACCATAAGCAAATCATGAACATATTGCGAACTCTACAACGGGAACCCCTCACGCTTTCGCGACATGGAGGGCACAATAGGACAGCACCAATAATGAAACATGCAACTGAAACCAAACATAACAATTCATCAATCACCGATAGGACAATGAAAATCTACTCAGACATCATAGGATGGCAACACATCATTGGAAAATAATATGAAGCATAAAGCACCATGTTCAAGTAGAGGGTACAGCGGGTTGCGGGAGAGTGGACCGCTAGATATAGATGGGGGAAGGTGATGGAGATGTTGGTCAAGATGATGGAGGTGTTGGTGAAGATCGCGGTGATGATGATGGCCCCCGGCGGTGTTCCGGCGCCACCGGAAGCAAGGGGGAGAGAGCCCCCCTTCTTCTTCTTCTTCCTTGACCTTCTCCCTAGATGGGAGAAGGGTTTCCCCTGGTCCTTGGCTCCCATGGCATGGGAGGGGCGAGAGCCCCTCCGAGATTGGATCTATCTCTCTGTCTCACTCTGTTTCTAGGTTCTGGGATTCTGCCCTGGCACCGTATCTTTTATATCCGGAGATCCATAACTCCCATTGGATTGAAATCTTTGCCCATATATTTTTCCAAAAATTAGCTTTCTTGCAGCCAAAGAAGGGCATCAACCGCCTTACGAGGGGCCCATGAGGGTGGGGCGTGCGCCCACCTGGAGTGGGCGTGGGCCCCTATCTCGTGGCCACCTTAGGCACCATCTCGCGTTGATTTTACTTCCCAAAAATCACAAATATTCCAAAATTATTCTTTGTCCGTTTTTATCCCGTTTGGACTCTGTTTGATATGGGGTTTCTGCGAAACATAAAACATGCAACAGACAGGAACTGGCACTGGGCACTGGATTAATATGTTAGTCTCAAAAAATAGTATAAAAAGTTGCCAAAAGTATATGGAAGTTGAAGAATATTGGCATGAAACAATCAAAAATTATAGATACGACGGAGACGTATCAGCATCCCCAAGCTTAATTCCTGCTGGTCGTCGAGTAGGTAAATGATAAAAAAGATAATTTTTGATGTGGAAAGCGACCTAGCATAATCTTGATCATATATCTAATCATGGCATGAATATTAAGACACGAGTGATTCAAAGCAATAGTCTATCATTTGACATAAAACAATAATACTTAGGACATCCCAACAAACAATCATGTCGTTCAAAATATCAATGCTTCAGAAAGTTATCCCTACAAAATCATATAGTCTGGTATGCTCCCTTTTCTTAACACAAGGTACCCCTCACGCCTATCCTAGTGTTAGCCAAGCAATTGTTTCATACTTTAGTATTCTCAAACTTTTTCAACTTTCACGCAATACATGAGCGTGAGCCATGGATATAGCACTATGGGTGGAATAGAATATGATGATGGAGGTTATGTGGAGAAGACAAAAAGGGAGAAAGTCTCACATCGACGCGGCTAATCAACGGGCTATGGAGATACCCATCAATTGATGTCAACACGAGGAGTAGGGATTGCCATGCAACGGATGCACTAGAGCTACAAGTGTATGAAAGCTCAAACTGAAAACTATGTGGGTGCATCCAACTTTCTTGCTCATGAAGAACTAGGGCATTTGAGGAAGCCCATCGTTGTAATATACAAGCCAAGTTCTATAATGAAAATTCCCACTAGTATATGAAAGTGACAATATAGGAGATTCTCTATATGAAGAACATGGTGCTACTCTGAAGCACAAGTGTGGTAAAAGGATAGTAACATTGCCCCTTTTATTTTTCTTTTATTTTTATTTTTTTCTTTTTCTTTTTTTTGGGTGGGATTCTTTGGCCCCCTTTTTTATTTAGGCTTCTTTGGCCTCTTTTTTTTTTTTTTTTTTCATGGGGCAGTGCTCTATAATGATGATCACCACACTTTTATTTACTTACAACTCAATATTACAACTCGATACTAGAACAAAGATATGACTCTATATGAATGTTTCTAGCGGTGTACCGGGATGTGCAACGATCTAGCGTAGCAATGACATCAAAAAACGGACAAGCCATGAAAACATCATGCTAGCTATCTAACGATCATGCAAAGCGAATGCTCAAGTCATGTATATGATGATGATGGAAGTTGCATGGCAATATATCTCGGAATGGCTACGGAAATGCCATGATAGGTAGGTATGGTGGCTGTTTTCAGGAAGATATAAGGAGGCTTATGTGTGATAGAGCGTATCGTATCACGGGGTTTGGATGCACCGACGAAGTTTGCACCAACTCTCGAGGTGAGAAAGGGCAATGCATGGTACCGAAGAGGCTAGCAATGATGGAAGGGTGAGAGTGCGTATAATCCATGGACTCAACATTAGTCATAAAGAACTCACATACTTATTGCAAAAATTTATTAGCCCTTGGAACAAAGTACTATGCGCATGCTCCTAGGGGGGAGGTTGGTAGGAGTTAACCATCGCACTCCCCCGACCTTCACGCAAAGATAAACAATGAAAATACAATGCGCGCCAATTTGGTTACATAGTTAGTAGACCATACGTGCATGCTTCGGGAATCACAAACCTTAACACCAACATCCTTACTAAACACAACCATATACTAGTACCTCCCACATATTATCACCTTTATATCGCAAAACTATTGCAAGGAATCAAACATATCATATTCAGTGATCCACAAGTTTATGTAGGATTTTATGACTAACCATGTGATTGACAAATTCCTGTCATCTTTCTAAATAGATATAAGTGAAGCAAGAGAGTTTAATTCTTTCTACAAAAGATTTGCCCACTCTCTAATAAATATAAGTGAAGCAAAAGAGAATTCTACAAATGGCGGTTTTCTATGTGAAGAGAAATAGGCAATTCAAACTTCAAATGATATAAGTTAAGCACGTGAAGCATTCTATAAAGCCATACTCAAAAGATTTAAGTGAAGTGCAATGAGCATTTTATAAATCAACCAAGGACTATCTCATACCAGCACGGTGCATAAAAGAAAAGTGAAAACTAAATGCAAAAGACGCTCCAAGATTTGGACATATCGCATGAACGAAACGAATATGAAAACATACCAATACTTGTTGAAGAAAGAGGGGATGCCTTCCGGGGCATCCCCAAGCTTAGATGCTTGAGTCTCCTTGAATATTTACTCGGGGTTCCTCGGGCATCCCCAATCCTGAGCTCTTGCCTCTCTTCCTTTTCCTCATATCGAGACCTCCTCGATCAAACACTTCATCCACACAAAACTTCAACAGAAAACTCGGTAAGATCCGTTAGTATAATAAAGCAAATCACTACTCTAAGTACTGTTCCAAACCAATTCATATTTTGTTTTTGCATTGTGTCTACTGTAATATAGCTTTTCCATGGCTTAATCCACTGATAGAAATTGATAGTTTCATCAAAACAAGTAAACTATGCATCAAAGACAGAATCTGTCAAAAACAGAACAGTCTGTAGCAATCTGAACAATCACCATACTTCTGGTACCCCAACAATTCTACCAAAAATAAGAAAAATAAAACATTTGTACAGCAAGACAGTGTAAAAATAATCAGAACTGTTTGACTTTCTAGTTAAAAATGTAAAATCACGCACTACAGCCAAAGTTTCTATCCTGCACCGCACAAACCAACAAGCATTGTAAACATCCTAAAGGCAAACCTTGTCACATTATTTTTATAATACAACGGAATTGTACAAGGGGATAATTATTTTTGTTGAAAAGTTTCTGTAATCAAGATTCACAAAGTTTCCGTGAGCATGAACAAAGTTCAAGGCTAGCTCCCACTTCGACAATGCTTGTCTTTCTCACTTTCACTTTCCTTTTTGAAAAGTTTTTGGTTTCCCCTCTTTATTTTTTTTAAACTATATAAAAGCACTCAACAGAAATAAATGACTCTCTAAAACTTCCTGGTTGTCTCCCTGGTAGCGCTTTCTTTAAAGCCATTAAGCTAGGCATATAGTGCTCAAGTAATGAATCCACCCGGATCCCAAGGTATATCAAAGCCAATTTTATTAACGATGATTTGTAATTTAGTATTGAGCACAAAGTAACATAAATCATGCAACAACGAAGTCTAACTCTCTTCCTATGCATTGGCATGTCATAAAAGAACAATTCATGCACACTAAGTAAAGGCCAATGCATAGTACAAATAGTTTCTTGCAATTCTATCGTATTGGAAACATAGAGAGGTGGAGATATAGTTCCTCTCTCATAATAATTGCAAGTAGGAGTAGCAAGCGCATGCATATCACTTTCATCAAAATTATCATGTGCAATGGTAAAAGGCAACCCATCAATATAATCCTTAATAAGCACAAACTTCTTCGATATAGTGTAGTTTGGAGAATTCAAAAAGATAATAGGACTATCAGGCGTGGGTGCAATAGCAACAATTTCATGTTTAACATAAGGAACTATAGCAAGTTCATCTCCATAAGCACCATTCATATTGGCATCTTGGCCACAAGCATAGCAAGCATCATCAAAAAGGGGTATTTCAAGAGAATCAACGGGATCATTGAAATCATCATAGCAATCATCCTTCGGTAAGCATGAAGGTGAAAGGATTGATATAGTTGACTAGAGGTGGGGGGTGAATAGGCAACTAACAATTTTTAGCTTTTCTTTACCAAATTAAACTTTGCATCAAAGTAGGTTGTCTAGATATGCAACTAGGTGAACAACCTATATGATGCAACGACAACAAGCACACGAGCAAGCAGAGGATACAACACAAGTAAGCTTGCAAAAGTAAAGGCGCGAGATAACCAAGAGTGGAGCCGGTGGAGAAGAGGATGTGTTACGGAAGTTCCTTCCTTTTGAGGGGAAGTACGTCTCCGTTGGAGCGGTGTGGAGGCACAATGCTCCCCAAGAAGCCACTAGGGCCACCGTATTCTCCTCACGCCCTCACACAATGCGAGATGCCGTGATTCCACTATTGGTGCCCTTGAAGGCGGTGACCGAACCTTTACAAACAAGGTTGGGGCAATCTCCACAACCTAATTGGAGGCTCCCAACGACACCACGAAGCTTCACCACAATGGAGTATAGCTCCGAGGTGACCTCAACCGTCTAGGGTGCTCAAACATCCAAGAGTAACAAGATCTGCCAGGGATAAGTGGGGGGAATCAAATCCCACTTGGTGGAAGTGTAGATCGAGGCCTTCTCAACTAGTCCCGAGAAAATCAACAAGTTTGATTGGCTAGGGAGAGAGATTGGGCGAAAATGGAGCTTGGAGCAACAATGGAGCTTAGAGGTGGAAGAGGTGGTCAACTAGAGGTAGGAGACACCCCTTTTATAGCTATGGAAAAGATCCAGCCGTTATCCACATGTCCAGCCCGCAACATGCGGTACTACCGCTCCAGGGGCACGGTACTACCGCAAGGCCCCGCGGTACTACCGTGAGGGACCACGGTACTTCTGCGGCAGCAGCAGAAACTAGGACATGCCTGACTAAGAACAGTACTTCCACGAGCGCGGTACTACCACTCCCTCTTGCGGTACTACCGCAAGGCAGGAAAGTCCTAGCCTACGAAGAGCGCAGATGAATAAAAATACATCCATGCCTACTTCCGGTGGAAACAAAACAATGCAATATCCGACGCGGTACTACCGCTAAGAAGCGGTCCTACCGTATCCCAGCTGAACCAGGCCGCGCGCGGTACTACCGCGCACAAAGCGCGGTACTACCGTGGAGGCACGGATGTAAAAATTACATCCTCTCCTACTACCGCGACGCAGCGGTACTAGGCATGAGGGCCACGGTACTACGACTCCAGGGGAGCAGTACTACCATGGGCACCCGCGATACTACCGCGCGGGACGTGCGGTACTATCGTGGGGGCGCGGATGTAAAAAATTACATCCGCCCCTACTACCGTACCGGAGCGGCACTAGGCCTGAGAGCCACGGTACTAAGACTCTAGAGGAGCGGTACTACCGTGGGCTCCAGCGGTACTACCGCAGGTGCTTGCGGTACTACCGCTCCAGAGAGCAGTACTACCGCAAGTTCAGCAGTAGCCGCCAGAATAAGCACAAAGAGGATAACCGAGGGAAGCTCCAAAGTGTACGCGATGATTCCACCCGAACCTTTCCGACGCGGACCCCCTCTTAATAGTACGGCTCTCCTACGAATCAAATCCACCAAAAAGAAACGTAGAACAACGCCGTCTTCAATAGTCTTTGAGGGGCACCGAATCGTCTCGTGCCTAGCGATGAAGCGTCTGAGAAACTCAAGGCACACGATTAGTCTGCAAAAGCATTGTCATCAATCACCAAAACACCTTAGGGATAAATATGCCCTTACAATCTCCCCCTTTTTGGTGGATTGATGACAATACGGGATTTGCACAAAAGGAGATAATATTGAGCAAAGGCAAACCCCTCCTCTCTAGAATATAGACGGGCTCCCCCTAGCTGTGTGCAATCTAGATGGATGCTTTGGACTGCATAGCACACAAACTAGGATCAACACTTCCCCTATATTTTAGAGACAAAGGCATGATTACTAACATCTAAGCAAGAGCATAGCACAAAGGTAGCACAATATATCACAAGCTCGCTAAGATAGATAGAGTGCATATGTCTTACACCATATGAAGGAAAGCAACCCAAAGTAACTGAAACGAGGTTCAAACGAGGTTCAAGCGAGAAAGCAAACACACCGAACACGAACGACGACACACGACTCGCAAATCCCTACACTCTCTCCCCCTTTGGCATCGAGATGCCAAAAAGGCAGAGAGGACACCTACACACAAGAGGTGGCTCAAGCAGGGAACTCATCCCAACCCTCCTTGTCAGACTCGGCGGCAGGAATGGTCTCCTCGACGTCCTCCTCAGAATCAGTCCACCTGTAGCCTTGCTTCTCCATCCACTCGGCCTCTAGAGTGATGCGATCCTCGGAACCACCAGACACGTCCTTGCCATACAGCTGCAAGATCTTCTTGTCCCGGCGATGACTCTCCTTGGATGCCACGTGAGTCATGTACTGCCCCTTAGCTTGCATGCAGAAAAGATTCTTCATCTTGTCCTTCAGCTTTTTGGCCCACGAGGGCATAGAGGAACTATGGGAAGACCTAGCAGCACGGTCCTCAGCAACATACTCTGCGCCAGCCTCCTCCTCATCAACGGCCCTCCTAGCAGCAGACGCCTCAGCACGAGTAGTGGTGTTGGCCCAGTTGGGCTTGACACGGAGATAGATGGGATCATGACGAATCCAGTATGGAGCAAGGAACTCATCACCAGGGAACATCTTCTCCCAAGTCTTTGAGATCAGCAGAAACAGATATGGCCCATAGATAGGCACCTTGTGGTTGAATACCGCAAACCGAAGCTCACACCACATGATGTGTGAGACATCAAGTGGCTGAGTCTGAGACACACGAGCCTCCTCGCATAGGAGCATCATATCCACCACATAGGCATGAACCTTGTCCTTGTCTCCAATGCAAGGGAACAAAGAGTTGCGAAGGTGCGATACATGATATCCAGAAAAGAGTTGAGCACCCACGCTGACTTTCCATTGGGAAGCGCCTTCTCAACATAGTATGGCTGAAGCTTGTCCATGTTGGCAGACTCAGAATTAGCATGGGGGCGGACACCCACGGGAGTGTCGAGCCCGTCATCAGGAACCTGGAGCAGATCCATGAACTCCTTCCAGGTAGCAGTCAACTTACGGCCATTGGTCATCCAGGTCATCCTCCGCTCCTCATCAGGGTGAAAGTATACTGAGGCAAAGAACTGACAGATAAGCTCAGGATCATAGTCAAGGTGAAAAGAGATCACATGTTCAATACCAAACTGCTCCACCAAGTCCAGAGCTTCTCCAAAGTACTCACGAAACTTGTCCTTCCTCAGGTGATGCATTTCTATCCATTTGACATCCACATAGGTATTCTGCTTGTTCTTGATGACATCCAGATAAGTGAGAGTCTGTTGCTTGTTCCAAAACAGTTCACAACCTCTGACAGTAGCACGAGGATTCACATACGGGTTGAGCTGCCTGAGACGGACAAACTCTGATTGGGGTATCTCGTCCATGCCCTTAGTGGGTTCCTTGTGCTTACTAGCGGATGTCTTGACATGGCGCTTGGGGAAGTGGATCCCTCTGGTGCTTCACCTGGATTGCGCAGACGCTTAGAGCCAATGTCACTACTGGGATTGGAACGGCGAGAGCCACCACCTGAGACACAAAACGCAAAACACCCACGACAAGCAAAAAGGATCAATGCAAAGACCACGGCAAAGCACAAGAAACACATAGAAAGTATACGTGAAAGTTTCCATGAGATAGATGGGATCCACGGTAGTACTACCGGATGCGGCGGTACTAAAATTTTAGTACCGCTCCAAGTCGCGGTAGTACCGTGCGAGGTCATGGTAGTACCGGGGTGGGAGCGGTAGTAAAATTTTAGTGCCACAGCTGCGTGCGGTAGTACCGCGCCCGACGGGCGGTAGTACCGGACAAGCGGTAGTACCGCACATGTGGCGCGGTAGTACGCATCTTGTCAGATCCGAACCAAAGTTTGAATCTGAGAAGAACCGCGAAACCATGGTGGTACTATGGTTGATCAAATCTAGCACAGGACAAAATGACAAGTATAATCCCTACACAATACTACTCTCCTACATCCTACTCTTGCATAGATTTAGCCTAAAATCTCAAGAACACACACGTCTCCCCCAAAAACCTAGAGGCAAAGAAAACAACAAAAACGAGAGGGAGTTGGGGAAAGACCTTGATCCATGGCAAGAGCACGTGGTGGGGAACGATCCCACCGGACGGAATCGCAAGAGTGCAGCCGGAGGCGGAGATCCGGCGAAGGACGCCGACCCCGTTCTTGAGTGAGGGAGAGAGAGAGACGAAGTGGGGAAACTAACGAATGGGTATGGGGGAGTTAGAACTCCCCCTGCCCGTCCTTATCCCCACGCGTCTATGACGGCGCGGTAGTACCGCACATCATCGCGGTAGTACCGCTTGGGCGGAAGTACCGCACTAAGGCGGTAGTACTGCTCTCCCAGGTGGCAGTAAAAAATTACTGCCGCGTGGAGGCGGTAGTACCGTGCTCTCCACATGCGGTAGTACCGTAGCAGGCTGTGGTAGTACCGTGAGCTCAAGAAAAAGTAGGTTTCAACACACAAAAAGAGGTCTTTGCAAGGAAACTTTTAGCACAAGAGACACCACAAGAACACGCACAACCCAAAGGCAGAAAGACAACAAGAAGCAACCACGTGACACTACCTCTCAAAAGGAGAGGGCGGTGGCCGGAGCCACCTATGTTTGAGTTAGTTGGTATGGCACCGCGAAGAATTATCCTTGGGCCCATGACCAAAACTCGTCTTTGAAGCACAAGTACCATCAAAAATGGCTAATGTGAAAGAGTTGATCGATTTATGCATAATGGGGGGAGGGAGAGTTCATTGAGAGAACAACACTCCCCCTATGTCCATGCCTACACCTAAACTAGACAACAAGTTGAGTGTGGTGGGAGGTGCAAGGGTTCAAGTCACATTGCTTGAATCAATGATATTTAGCTCATGACTTAACTCGCGAAATCTTGCTTCATCCAAGGGCTCCGTGAAAATATCTGCAAGGTTATCATGAGTGTTGACATACTTGAGCTCGATCTCCCCTCGCCTAATGTGATCCCGAATGAAGTGATACCGAATCTCAATATGCTTCGTCTTGAAGTGTTGCACCGGGTTGAGAGAAATCTTGATGGCACTTTCATTATCACACCAAAGAGGCACTTTGTCACAAATGACACCGTACTCCTTTAAAGTTTGCCTCATCCATAAGAGTTGTGCACAACTACTACCTGCCACCACATATTCCGGCTCGGTGGACGAGAGAGACACACAACTTTGCTTCTTGGAAGACCAACTCACCAAGGAGCAACCAAGAAATTGGCACCCTCCGGAAGTGGACTTCCTATCCACTTTGTCTCCCACCCAATTGGAATCCGTATATCCTTCAAGCTTGAAGTTTGCCCCTCTTGGGTACCATAAGCAAAAGTTTGGGGTATGAGCCAAATATCGAAAGATTCGCTTGACCGCCACATAGTGACTTTCCTTCGGTGCGGCTTGAAACCATGCACACATTCCCGCACTCAACATGATATTGAAGGAAATATGCCCTAGAGGCAATAATAAAGTTATTATTTATTTCCTTATTTCATGATAAATGTTTATTATTCATGCTAGAATTGAATTAACCGGAAACATAATACATGTGTGAATACATAGACAAACAGAGTGTCACTAGTATGCCTCTACTTGACTAGCTCGTTAATCAAAGATGGTTATGTTTCCTAACCATGGACAAAGTGTTGTTATTTGATTAACGGGATCACATCATTAGATGAATGATCTGATTGACATGACCCATTCCATTAGCTTAGCACCCGATCGTTTAGTATGTTGCTATTGCTTTCTTGATGACTTATACAAAGTTCCTACAACTATGAGATTATGCAACTCCCGTTTACCGGAGGAACACTTTGTGTGCTACCAAACGTCACAACGTAACTGGGTAATTATAAAGGTGCTCTACAAGTGTCTCCAAAGGTACATGTTGGGTTGGCGTAATTCGAGATTAGGTTTTGTCACTCCGATTGTCGGAGAGGTATCGCTGGGCCCTCTCGGTAATACACATCACTTAAGCATTGCAAGCAATGTAACCAATGAGTTAGTTACGGAATGATGTATTACAGAACGAGTAAAGAGACTTGCCGGTAACGAGATTGAACTAGGTATTGGATACCGATGATCGAATCTCAGGCAAGTAACATACCGATGAATAAAGGGAACAACGTATGTTGTTATGCGGTTTGACCGATAAAGATCTTCGTAGAATATGTAGGAGCCAATATGAACATCCAGGTTCCACTATTGGTTATTGACCGGAAACAGTTCTAGGTCATGTCTACATAGTTCTCGAACCCGTAGGGTCCGCACGCTTAATGTTACGATGACAGTTATATTATGAGTTTATGAGTTTTGATGTACCGAAGGAGTTCGGAGTCCCGGATGAGACGGGGGACATGATGAGGAGTCTCGAAATGGTCGAGACGTAAAGATCGATATATTGGACGACTATATTCAGACTTCGGAAAGGTTCCGAGTGATTCGAGTATTTTCCGGAGTACCGGAGAGTTACGGGAATTCGCCGGGGAGTATATGGGCCTTATTGGGCCATACGGGAATAGAGGAGAGAGGCCAAAAGGAAGGAGGCCTGCGCCCCCCGTCTGGTCCGAATTGAAAAAGTGGCGCAGCCCACCTTTCCTTCTTCCTCTCCCCCTCTTTCCCCTTCTCCTACTCCAACAAGGGAGGTGGAATCCTACTAGGACTAGGGAGTCCTAGTAGGACTCCACACTTGGCGCGCCCCCTCCTAGGGCCGGCCTCCTCCCCCCTTGCTCCTTTATATACGAGGGCAGGGGGGCACCCCATGACACACAAGTTGATCTACGGATCGCCCTTAGCCGTGTCGGTGCCCCCTCCACCATATTCCACCTCGGTCATATCGTCGCGAGTTTAGGCGAAGCCTGTGCCGTAGAGCATCATCATCGTCACCACGCCGTCGTGCTGACGGAACTCATCCCCGACACCCTGCTGGATCGGAGTCCGGGGATCGTCATCGAGCTGAACGTGTGCAGAACACGGAGGTGCCGTACGTTCGGTAGTTGGATCGGTCGGATCGTGAAGACGTACGACTATATCAACCGCGTTGTCATAACGCTTCCGCTTTCGGTCTACGAGGGTACGTGGACACACTCTCCCCTCTCATTGCTATGCATCACCATGATCTTGCGTGTGCGTAGGAAATTTTTTGAAATTACTACGTTCCCCAACAGTGGTATCAGAGCCAGGTTTTATGCGTTGATGTTATATGCATGAGTAGAACACAAGTGAGTTGTGGGCGATACAAGTCATACTGCTTACCAGCATGTCATACTTTGGTTCGGCGGTATTGTGAGATGAAGCGGCCCGGACCGACATTACGCGTACGCTTACGCGAGACTGGTTTCACCGCTGCGAGCACTCGTTGCTTAAAGGTGACTGGCGGGTGTCTGTCTCTCTCACTTTAGTTGAACCGAGTGTGGCTACGCCCGGTCCTTGCGAAGGTTAAAACAGCACCAACTTGACAAACTATCGTTGTGGTTTTGATGCGTAGGTAAGAACGGTTCTTGCTCAGCCCGTAGCAGCCACGTAAAACTTGCAACAACAAAGTAGAGGACGTCTAACTTGTTTTTGCAGGGCATGTTGTGATGTGATATGGTCAAGAAGTGATTCTATATTCTATTGTATCAGATGATCATGTTTTGTAACCGAAGTTATCGGCAACTGGCAGGAGCCATATGGTTGTCGCTTTATTGTATGAAATGCAAACGCCCTGTAATGCTTTACTTTATCACTAAGCGGTAGCGATAGTCGTAGAAGCATAAGATTGGCGAGACGACAACGATGCTACGATGGAGATCAAGGTGTCGCGCCGGTGACGATGGTGATCATGACGGTGCTCTGGAGATGGAGATCACAAGCACAAGATGATGATGGCCATATCATATCACTTATATTGATTGCATGTGATGTTTATCCTTTATGCATCTTATCTTGCTTTGATTGACGGTAGCATTTTAAGATGATCTCTCACTAATTATCAAGAAGTGTTCTCCCTGAGTATGCACCATTGCCAAAGTTCGTCGTGCCCAGACACCACGTGATGATCGGGTGTGATAAGCTCTACGTCCATCTACAACGGGTGCAAGCCAGTTTTGCACATGCGAAATACTCAGGTTAAACTTGACGAGCCTAGCATATGCAGATATGGCCTCGGAACACGGAGACCGAAAGGTCGAGCGTGAATCATATAGTAGATATGATCAACATAATGATGTTCACCATTGAAAGCTACTCCATTTCACGTGATGATCGGTTATGGTTTAGTTGATTTGGATCACGTGATCACTTAGAGGATTAGAGGGATGTCTTTCTAAGTGGGAGTTCTTAAGTAATATGATTAATTGAACTTAAATTTATCATGAACTTAGTCCTGGTAGTATTTTGCAAATTATGTTGTAGATCAATAGCTTGCGTTGTTGCTTTCATATGTTTATTTTGATATGTTCCTAGAGAAAATTGTGTTGAAAAATGTTAGTAGCAATGATGCGGATTGGATCCGTGCTCTGAGGTTTATCCTCATTGCTGCACAGAAGAATTATGTCCTTAATGCACCGCTAGGTGACAGACCTATTGCAGGAGCAGATGCAGACGTTATGAACGTTTGGCTAGCTCAGTATGATGACTACTTGATAGTTTAGTGCACCATGCTTAACGGCTTAGAATCGGGACTTCAAAGACGTTTTGAACGTCATGGACCATATGAGATCTTCCAGGAGTTGAAGTTAATATTTCAAGCAAATACCCGAGTTGAGAGATATGAAGTCTCCAACAAGTTCTATAGCTAAAAGATGGAGGAGAATCGCTCAACTAGTGAGCATGTGCTCAGATTGTCTGGGTACTACAATCGCTTGAATCAAGTGGGAGTTTATCTTCCAGATAAGATAGTGATTGACAGAATTCTCTAGTCACCATCACCAAGTTAGTAGAACTTCGTGATGAACTATAGTATGCAAGGGATGATGAAAATGATTCCCGAGTTTTTCATGATGATGAAATCAATGAAGATAGAAATCAAGAAAGAACATCAAGTGTTGATGGTTAACAAGACCACTAGTTTCAAGAAAAGGGCAAAGGGATAGAAGGGAACTTCAAGAAGAACGGCAAGCAAGTTGCTGCTCAAGTGAAGAAGCCCAAGTCTGGACCTAAGCCTGAGACTAAGTGCTTCTACTGCAAAGGGACTGGTCACTGGAAGCAGAACTACCCCAAGTATTTGGCGGATAAGAAGGATGGCAAAGTGAACAAAGGTATATTTCATATACATGTTATTGATGTGTAATTTACTAGTGTTTATAGCAACCCCTCGGTACTTGGTACTGGTTCAGTTGCTAAAAGTAGTAACTCGAAACGTGAGTTGCAGAATAAACAGAAACTAGTTAAGGGTGAAGTGACGATGTGTGTTGAAAGTAGTTTCAAGATTGATATGATCATCATCGCACACTCCCTATACTTTCGGGATTAGTGTTGAACCTAAATAAATGTTATTTGGTGTTTGCGTTGAGCATGAATATGATTTGATCGTGTTTATTGCAATACGGTTATTCATTTAAGTAAGAGAATAAACTGTTGTTCTGTTTACATGAATAAAACCTTATATGGTTACACACCCAATGAAAATGGTTCATTGGATCTCGATCGTAGTGATACACATATTCATAATATTGAAACCAAAAGATGCAAAATTAATAATGATAGTGCAACTTATTTGTGGCACTGCCGTTTATGTCATATTGGTGTAAAGCGCATGAAGAAAATCCATGCTGATG
Organism: Aegilops longissima; assembly: GCA_021605205.1. Classification (NCBI taxonomy): domain Eukaryota; kingdom Viridiplantae; phylum Streptophyta; class Magnoliopsida; order Poales; family Poaceae; genus Aegilops; species Aegilops longissima. The sequence continues at coordinate 98,338,959 of CM038682.1, read as the reverse complement.
GGATTTTGGAATCACTTGATTATGAATCACTTGATGCTTGCAAACCATGCCTCATGGGCAAGATGACTAAGACTCCGTTCTCCGGAACAGTGGAGCGAGAAACTGACTTACTGGAAATAATACATACTGATGTATGCGATCCGATGAGTGTTAAGGCTCGCGGCGGGTATCGTTATTTTCTGACCTTCACAGATGATTTGAGCAGATATGGGTATATCTACTTGATGAAACATAAGTCTGAAACATTTGAAAAGTTCAAAGAATTTCAGAGTGAAGTGGAAAATCATCGTGACAAGAAAATAAGGTTTCTACGATCTGATCGCGGAGAAAAATATTTGAGTTACGAGTTTGGTCTTCAACTAAAACAATGTGGAATAGTTTCACAAATTCATGCCACCTGGAACACCACATCATAATGGTGTGTCTGAACGTCATAACCGTACTTTATTGGATATAGTACAATCTATGATGTTTCTTACCGATTTACCAATATCGTTTTGGGATCATGCATAAGAGACAGCTGCATTCACGTTAAATAGGGCACCATCTAAATCCGTTGAGACGACACTATATGAACTGTGGTTTAGCAAGAAACCAAAGTTGTCATTTCTTAAAGTTTGGGGTTGTGATGCTTATGTTAAAAAGTTTCAAAATGATAAGCTCGAACCCAAATCGGAGAAGTGCATCTTCATAAGATACCCAAACGAAATTGTTGGGTACACCTTCTATCACATATCTGAAGGCAAATACTTCCCTAATAATGAATCCTTTCTAGAGAAGGAGTTTCTCTCGAAAGAAGTGAGTGGGAGGAAAGTAGAACTTGATGAGGTAACTGTACCTGCTCCCTTATTGGAAAGTAGTTCATCACAGAAATCTGTTCCTGTGACTACTACACCAATTAGTGAGGAAGCTAGTGATGATGATCATGTAACTTCAGATCAAGTTACTACCGAACCTCGTAGGTAAAACAAAGTAAGATCCGCACCAGAGTGGTACGGTAATCCTGTTCTGGAGATAATGTTACTTGACCATGACAAACCTACGGACTATGAGGAAGCGATGATGAGCCGAGATTCCGCAAAATGGTTTGAGGCCATGAAATCTGAGATATGATCCATGTATGAGAACAAAGTATGGACTTTGATGGATTTGCCCGATGATCGGCAAACCATAGAAAATAAATGGATCTTCAAGAGGAAGACGGACGTTGATAGTAGTGTTACTATCTACAAAGCTAGACTTGTCGAAAAAGGTTCTTGACAAAGATCAAGGTGTTGACTACGATGAAATTTTATCACTCGTAGCGATGCTTAAGTCTGTCCAAATCATGTTAGCAATTGCCGCATTTTTATGAAATCTGGCAAATGGATAAACAAAACTGCATTCCTGTAACATCCCAAATTTCCTATTTGGAATGTTTTACAATTATAGATAAGCATCCTATGCATCCTGTTTGAATTTGAATGCCATTTGAAGTTTCAGAGCTATTTGAGTTTGAATTTGAATTCCAAACTTTGGCATGTGGGAAACAATTCAAAAACTAAGCCTGATAAATACTTGATCAAAAGTATGAGAGGAGCAAACATGACACTCCAAAAATATCAGAGGAAACAATGCCAAAAGTTTTGGAATTCAAATCTGAATTTTATTTGAATTTGAAAAAATGGATTTTATAAAGTTTGGACTTTGCCTTTGGAAAAATGTTCAAATGAAAGGAATATTCCCGATCATTTTGGTATATATATACCCTATATAAAATATTTATAGTTTAGGTTTTATTTTTGTTTTGTTTTAATTATAAAAAAAAAAAAACCCTGGGGCGCCACCAGAGCCACCCAGGCCCAGCCAGCGCCACCTCACCCCTCACCCAGCGCTGCCCAAGCCGAGCCCGCCCACTAGGCCAACAGCCAGCCCAGCCGACCGCCCGAGCCCCCTCGCCGAAACCCCTGGCTTGATCGACCGCCCGCTCCTCCCCTCTCTCTCTCTCATCACCCATGGGCCCGCCCGTCTTCTTCCCCTCGCCCACGCCACGCTCGCCGGAGATCCACCGGATCGAAGGATCCGGATCCCCGACCACCCGATGCCCTTCCAAGCATCCCGACCCCAGGCTATAAAGCCGACCCCTCCGCACCCCATTCCCCCTAGCCTCGCGGACCCCTCTCCTCTCCCTCCAGAGCTCACGGAGTCCCGAGCTCGCCACCGCCGCCAAAGTCGCCGCCACGCCACCTCAGTCCACCCCGACCCCCAACACCACCGAACCCTTCCCGTGCTCGTGCGCGTTCTCCGACAGTCGCCGAGCTCCCACGCCTTGACGCCTCGGAGCACTCTCGCCGCCGCCGCCCGTCGTCAGTCCGGTAAGCCCAGCATCCCCTCCCGTTCGATCTTAGATCGGCGGCCCGATTAGACGCCCAAAGCGTTAGGTTTTAGTTAGAAAACCGCCGCCCGATCGGTTTTATTTTAGTTTAGGTTTTTTTATTAGGCGGTTCGTTAGTTTAAACCTAGGGCCCGTTTAGCCTATCTAACGACAGGAGGCACAGTTTAGGCCCATTAGGCCTTTTCTTTTATTTTGATTTTCTGTTTTAGCGAATTGTTTCAAATTTCAAAAATGTATATCTTTTATTCTGTTTAATATTTTTGAGTGATTCTTTTTTGTTGGATTGCAAATTTTATGTAGTTTCTGAAAATATATATTTAGCTATGTTAAAATATTTAAAAATGCTTTAATATTGTTTTAGTCAGAATAGCAAATCTGCTATAACTTTAGTTAGAAAAATTATTTTTGCATGATTCTTTTGTCACCACTTTATTTTGACATTGCAAAACCCTAGAAATAAATTTGGGTATTTTAGGATTAATAAATAATTAATTTTAGATAGAATCCAAATAATCCTAATTAATTAACTAGTTCTGTTTTCCTAATTAATTAATTAGTAAATTAATTTATTTTTAACTTGTGATTAGTTATTCTAGGTTAGTTTCTGTCACTCCATTAGATGAACTTTTATTTATAATTAATAAAAGTTTTAAATTAATTTTCTTAATAGAAATTGGATTAGGCCTAAAATGAGTTTTATAATAGCTTTTTAATTAATTCTTTTTGCCCCTAGTTGCTTAGTTAATCCTCTTCTGTTAAGTTAACCTAAAACCATGATTAGGTTATATTAAGGAATTTTTTGTTATATAAAAACTATTTTTGCTATTGTTTGGTGTAGGGAAAAACTGTGAGTTGATTTCTTTGAGTTTTCCCTTTTGATTTGGTTTTGATTGTTTTATTGAGTTATGTTACTTTGTGTGATCCTTTCTGCATTATGCTTATTGTGCTATTGTTTGTATCGGTAGAGTTTCCGGAGTGCGAAGCCTGCTACTCGACTCTTTAGCCTCGAGGATCATCAAGCAAGGCAAGTTTTGATCATGTTATTTCTATACCTATGTTTTTGTGCATTAGTAGTTGTCACCACCCCACCATTGCATGCAGTAGTGAAATCTTGAAGTCATTAAACTTGAGTAGTATCATGTGGTAGGATGAACCTATCCCCTTGTTACCATGACCCGGGATGTAGTAGTTAATTTGCTATGCTCGTGACGGGATTTGGGATGAGTGAAATTCATAAGCAAGATGTGAGAGTCAATGATGATGACAACCCATGGACTACAATGATCAAGATGGACTTGAAAATCACTCTGGGTGGAGGGCGGTTGACGGGCACCTGGAGCACCCAGTGGTGGCGGGATGCATGGAGAAGCGCCATGACATCCTGCGGAAAGCTTCACCCAGCCACGAAGAGAAGGATGGATGCCCCATGACGGAAGTTTACTGCAGCCGCAAGCCATTATGGGCTCTGGCTGGGTTGACCCTAGTAGTGATGCTGGCTGGGCGGTACTACGAGAAGTAGACGAGCGGTAGGATTGGATGGGTACCGGCGGTGGCCAAAGAACTCTTTGGAAGACCTGTTTCATTAGTCCGTCTTCAAACACCATGAAGTCGAAGTCTTTAAAGGAGGAATGATTCTTGCGGGAAAGTCGCAAACCTCTGCAGAGTGTTATAACCTAATCGATTAGCCGTGTCCCCGGTTACGGACATTTGAGCCTCTGGACCTTGGAAGTATTCGGATATCTCAACACTAAAATTAATGATTAATTTGAGGGTTTATGACTTAATAATAATTGGGAACGAGATATTGGTTGGCGGAACCATCTCAATAACTACCAACAATTTGTAGTAATTTGCAAATAAGTCCACTGTAGTAGGATAAAATTGGCTTTACGCAAAATGATGAAACTTAGAGCTCCACAGCCAAATTGCATATAGAGTTAGTAACTTTATTATTGTTATTCTTCATGACTTGCCAGCTTATTCCAAAAGCTGACCTACATGGCTGCAACGTATTATGTTGCGAGATATATTCGATCGGGAGTGAGGCTACGCTCCGCGCTTGGCGATTGCCCTTTGGAGTTGGATGGACTCGCTTATCTTCGACGCTTCCGCAGCACTTTTAGTTTAATTCTCATGAGTTGGCCTTGAGCCGAATTTATTCCCTTGTAATAAAGACTCTATATGAGAATCGATTAATGATATTCAGGTGTGATTGAACTTTGATTACTTTATCGATGTCTTGTGAGTACCAAATGATCTTGGGATGGTACAGACACGTAGATTTGACGATTTTGGGTCAGGTCGCTCTGAGAGATGGTATCGAGCACACGCTGACCGTAGGATCGTAACCCCTAGGATCGGAAAGCCATAGCGAGACCATTTACTTTGAACCCCTTTTCATTCTACAATTCTTCCTGTTCTATTCGACTCTTCTCCCTTTGCAACATTCTAGATGGCCGCGAGTTCACCCAGTTTTGCTACGGAGTTACGCCAGCCCGATGAGGCGATGCCCTTGGAAGGAAGCTGGTCCAGATGGTGAAGCTGCTGAAGATTGCTCTGCCCTCGATCACCGGAAACCCACTAATGCACTTCCGACGGACACCCGCTACAGGATTGAGGTGCATATCCTAGGGAGAACCTTTGGAGGACACACGGAGCCTATCAACTTTGAGTTCACGAGTTCAAGCTGGATCATCGGAAGGGGCGTGGCGATCTACCGAGCACTTGGACATCTCCGAGAGGAGTACAGGGCCGAGCTCGATCACTCAGACCTCGCCATGGTTTCTCGCAGGGCAAGGAATGGAGATATCATCCGTACCATCGAGGACGATTCCACTCTCTCTACATCCGGGACTTGGAGTGTCTTCTCGAAGCGGAGATTCAGGCTCGCCGTAACTCAAGACACACGGAAGCTTTTGTTCCGCGAATGGGCTGGAGGAGAAGGCACGCAGACTTCCTTGGCCATGAGGAAGAAATCACGACTTCATGGAGATTGTCGACGACCTGAAGATGAAGCTTGCGCGATAGAGGAAAAGATGGACTTGGGAGAGGACCTTTACCCGTGGAGATGAAGCACCCTCGTGAGCAATGATCAGGATTTGAAGGAGTACCATCAAGAAAACCCCAAGAGGAGGCGCCACTGATGAAGACTTTTAGTCGACCACCATGTTATCTTTTATTTCTTTTCCGTCGATCAGTTAGGCCGATGTTTTCCTTGATTAGTCTTGAGCTTTTGTAATCGAGTTTGAACCATGTTTGAGTGGAATGCATAAATGTTTGGTGTGTTATGATTGTGCATTCATATGGGTAGTGTATTTCTCATAGACCATTGTTCTATTCTAATTTTCTCACCCACTCCAACCACCAGATGCCTCCGAGGGCGTGACCTTTGGTTTCCGCGGAGCTCACCCAGCTGCTCCAGCAGCAGAATGCATCGATGCAGCTTCGATCCGAACCGAACAACACAGCCAACAATCCACCGCCACCACCACCACCCACCGTGGACAACTTGACTCGATTTACGAGGTTGAATCCGCCATGGTGTTCTCTAGTAGCACCGAGCCGATTGTGGCTGATGATTGGCTCCATAAGATTGGAAGAGAGCTAGTCACCGTTGGATGCACCGATCTTTGAGAAGGTGCGCTTTGCGCGCATCAACTGGATGGACCTGCAGCTTCTTGGTGGGAGAATTACACCGCCACTTTTCCTTGGGTGGCATCACTTGGGATCAATTCCAGCAGGCCTTCGCACGCTCATGTCTCATCTGGAGCCATGAGTGCGAAGAAGCGTGAGTTCCGCAACTTGCGCCAGGGAACCGTCTTGTGGCACGATGCGTGGATGAATCAGCAAGCTCGCTCGCTATGCCCACGATGATGTGGCCCGAGCCGCCAAGCAGGAGAAGTTCCTTGAAGGACTCAATGATGAACTGAGCATGCAGCTTATTGTGGCTACTTTCAACAACTACCGGAGCTGGTAGACAAGGCCACCATCTGGAAGGCAAACAGCAGCAGATAGAAGCCGCATAGCGGAAGTACAGCCGGGGAAGCACAACTCAGGAGCTCAGCGAAGCCCGCTATGCACCGTACTCAGGAGGGCACACCCATCACAACCATGGAGGTCATAACCATGGTGGAAATGGAAACAACCGCAGCCAGGACAACAAGTCAGGCCATGGCAATGGCAATGGCAATGGTAATGGCAATCAGCACCGTTCTGCCCGGCTCAAGGATCTGAGCCACATCACCGCTTCAAGTGCGGAAGACAGGGCACTCGCCACCGACTGCCCGGAGGCCAAGCGGAGGAACAGGAATGGCAATGGAGGCTCAGCGAAGAAGCCCAATCCTTTCCCCGTGCTCAAGTGAATCACATCGGCGTGGAGAACGTCTATGATCAAGCGGAACAATCGTGGTTGGTAAGTTTTATTGAATTCACGTTCAGTTTTGGTTCTCTTTGATTACGGTGCAGCGCATTCATTCATATCAAGGGTAGTTGTGGATAAGTACGGATTACGCACTAGAACCCTTAGAAGCCCCTCGCGTCGGTTCGCGGGAGGAGAAATGATGGCAGGTTTAAGCTGTCCTGCAACCCTCAACATCGGGAACCACAAATTTCCCGTGGAACTCATAGTGTTGGAAACTCAGACCTTGGATGTAATCCTAGGCATGGATTAGTTGTCAAAGTATGAAGGAACATTGATCTGTGCCGAAGTCTATTCTGCTCACCACCCCGGGCGTAAGAGGATCAAATATGTTGCCGGCACAGCCGGATGAAGAATCGGTGCATTCTCTCACGGGAGTTGTTCAGGAGGAAGTGCCATGGTGCAAGAATTTCCGATGTGTTTCGGAGGAATTACCAGAATGCCACCGGACGAGACATTGAGTTTCGATTGAGTTATTGCCGGCACAGCCCCGATATCTAAGAGACCTTATCGGATGCCACGAATGAGTTGAAGGAAATCAAGGATCAAATAAATGAGTTATTGGAGAAAGGATATATTCGTCCAAGCTCATCACCTTGGGGAGCCCAGTTCTTTTGGTAGAGAAGAAGGATGGAAGCTTGAGGATGGTTGTGGATTATCGTGCATTGAGCGAAGTAACCATCAAGAACAAGTACCCTCTGCCCATGATCAATGACTTGTTTGATCAGCTTGTTGGAGCCAAGGTATTCTCTAAGATCGATCTTGATCGAGGTATCACCGATTGAAAATTCGTGAAAAGGATATACCCAAAACAGCATTCACTACCAGGTATGGTTTATACGAGTATACCGTCATGTCATTTGGATTGACTAATGCTCCTGCATACTTCATGAATTTGATGAACAAGGTGTTCATGGAGTATTTGGACAAGTTTGTCGTGGTGTTCATCGATGACATATTGATATTCTCCAAGAGCGAGGAAGAGCATAAGGAACATTTGCGTCTAGTTCTGGAGAAACTTCGAGAACATCAGCTGTATGCCAAATTCAGCAAATGTGAATTTTGGCTAAAGGAAGTTGGATTCCTCGGACATGTTATTTCAGGAGAAGGAATAGCAGTGGATCCCGCCAAGGTTGAATCAGTCATCGATTGGCAGTCACCCACCTCAGTCAAGGAGATCCGAAGTTTTCTCGGACTCGCAGGATATTATCGGAGGTTCATTGAGAACTTCTCGAAGATTGCCAAGCCCATGACTGAGCTGTTGAAGAAGGAAGCCAAGTATGTTTGGACCGAGGAATGTGAAGCCAGTTTTCAGGAATTGAAGAAACGGTTGGTCACAGCTCCAGTGTTGATATTGCCGGACATACATAGGGAATACCAGGTCTATTGTGACGCTTCTCGTCAAGGACTCGGAGGGGTATTGATGCAGGAAGGCAAGGTTGTAGCTTATGCCTCCAGACAGCTACGACCTCATGAGATGAATTATGCCACACATGATTTGGAGTTAGCAGGTGTAGTGCATGCACTCAAGACACAGGAGACATTTCCTCATCGGAAATCGTTGTGATGTCTACACAGATCACAAGAGTTTGAAATATATCTTCACGCAGAAGGAATTGAACCTCGGCGAGAGGAGATGGCTAGAGTTGATAAAGGACTACGACATGAGATTGCATTACCACCCCGGTAAAGCTAATGTTGTAGCAGATGCCTTGAGCCGTAAGAGTTATGTGAATACTCTTAGCAGGAGGATTACCCGGGAGTTGGTCGATGACCTCGAGATCTCCGGCGGAGATAGTTCGAAAGGATTTGTCGCAACTCGGAAGTTCAGTCCACCTTGACCGAAGGATTCGTGAAGCCCGAAGTCGGACAAGGAAATCGATGAGATAAAGCAAAAGACGGAGGAAGGAAAAGCTAAAGGATTCCGTAAGGATGAACATGGAACTATATGGTTTGAGGATCGTATTTATGTGCCCAATGATCCCGAGCTCAGGAAGCTAATTCTTCAGGAGGCTCATGATTCACCGTACTCGATCCACCCCGGCAACACCAAGATGTACCTGGATTTGAAGCAAAGTTTCTGGTGGACAGGTATGAAGAAGGACATTGCCGAGTGCGTGGCCGTATCGATGTTTGCCAGCGTGTAAAGGCAGAACATCGAAGCCAGCAGGTTACTTCAACCTTTGCCGATTCGATTGGAAATGGGAGAAACTTGGTATGGATTTCATCACAGGATTACCCAGGACCCGTTCAGGTTATGATTCTATCTGGGTAGTAGTTGATCGTTTGACTAAGGTAGCTCATTTCATTCCCGTGAAGACTACCTATACCAGTGCCAAGTTGGCCAAGATATACATGACCAGGATCGTATGTCGCATGGAGTTCGAGGAAAATCGTGTCGATAGAGGAACGCAGTTTACCTCAAAGTTTTGGAAGCAATTGCATGAAACTTTGGAGTGCGAGGCTGGAATTGATACAGCTTTTCATCCATGAGCAGATGGACGGACCGAGAGAGTCAATCAAATTCTGGAGGACATGTTGAGAGCTTGTGTGCTAGACTATGGGTCTAGCTGGGATGATAATTTGCCGTACGCAGAGTTCTCGTACAACAATAGTTATCAATCCAGTTTGAAGATGGCCCCTTTCGAAGCTCTATACGGAAGGAGGTGCAGGACACCATTGCTGTGGGACAGTGTTGGAGATCGATCACTTTTCGGTTCCGATCTTATCAAGGATTCCGAAGAGAAAGTCAAGCTGATTCGAGACAGGCTCAAGATAGCACAGTCGAGACAGAAGAGTTATGCCGACGATGGCGCAAAGAGGTGACTTACGAAGTGGGAGACCGAGCATATCTTCGTGTGTCTCCACTTCGTGGAATCAAGAGGTTTGAGTCAAGGAAAGTTAGCACCCGATTCATTGGCCCTACAAAATCCTCGAACGTCGTGGAGAAGTTGCATACAAGTTGGAATTGCCGGAAGGATTGTCCGGAGTTCATGATGTCTTCCATGTTTCTCAGCTGAAGAAGTGCATCTTCATAAGATACCCAAACGAAATTGTTGGGTACACCTTCTATCACATATCTGAAGGCAAATACTTCCCTAATAATGAATCCTTTCTAGAGAAGGAGTTTCTCTCGAAAGAAGTGAGTGGGAGGAAAGTAGAACTTGATGAGGTAACTGTACCTGCTCCCTTATTGGAAAGTAGTTCATCACAGAAATCTGTTCCTGTGACTACTACACCAATTAGTGAGGAAGCTAGTGATGATGATCATGTAACTTCAGATCAAGTTACTACCGAACCTCGTAGGTAAAACAAAGTAAGATCCGCACCAGAGTGGTACGGTAATCCTGTTCTGGAGATAATGTTACTTGACCATGACAAACCTACGGACTATGAGGAAGCGATGATGAGCCGAGATTCCGCAAAATGGTTTGAGGCCATGAAATCTGAGATATGATCCATGTATGAGAACAAAGTATGGACTTTGATGGATTTGCCCGATGATCGGCAAACCATAGAAAATAAATGGATCTTCAAGAGGAAGACGGACGTTGATAGTAGTGTTACTATCTACAAAGCTAGACTTGTCGAAAAAGGTTCTTGACAAAGATCAAGGTGTTGACTACGATGAAATTTTCTCACTCGTAGCGATGCTTAAGTCTGTCCAAATCATGTTAGCAATTGCCGCATTTTTATGAAATCTGGCAAATGGATAAACAAAACTGCATTCCTGTAACATCCCAAATTTCCTATTTGGAATGTTTTACAATTATATATAAGCATCCTATGCATCCTGTTTGAATTTGAATGCCATTTGAAGTTTCAGAGCTATTTGAGTTTGAATTTGAATTCCAAACTTTGGCATGTGGGAAACAATTCAAAAACTAAGCCTGATAAATACTTGATCAAAAGTATGAGAGGAGCAAACATGACACTCCAAAAATATCAGAGGAAACAATGCCAAAAGTTTTGGAATTCAAATCTGAATTTTATTTGAATTTGAAAAAAATGGATTTTTATAAAGTTTGGACTTTGCCTTTGGAAAAATGTTCAAATGAAAGGGAATATTCCCCTGATCATTTTGGTATATATATACCCTATATAAAATATTTATAGTTTAGGTTTTATTTTTGTTTTTGTTTTAATTATAAAAATAAAGAAAAACCCCAGGGGCGCCAGCCAGGCCACCCCAGGCCCAGCCAGCGCCACCTCACCCCTCACCCCGCGCCTGGCCCAAGCCGAGCCGGCCCACTAGGCCAACAGGCCAGCCCAGCCGACCGCCCGAGCCCCCCCTCGCCGAAACCCCCAGGCTTCGGTCGACCGCCCGCTCCCTCCCCTCTCTCTCTCATGACCCGGGCCCGCCCGCCTCTTCTTCCCCGCCCACGCAGCGCCGCTCATGGGAGATCCACCGGATCCCGAAGGATCCGGATCCCCGACCACCCGATGCCCTTCCAAGCATCCCGACCCCAGGCTATAAAGCCGACCCCTCCGCACCCCATTCCCCTCCCTAGCCTCGCGGACCCCTCTCCTCTCCTCCCGAGCTCACGGAGTCCCGAGCTCGCCACCGCCAAAAAAGTCGCCCCGACGCCACCACAGTCCACCCCCCCCCCCAACACCACGAACCCTTCCCGTGCTCGTGCGCGTTCTCCGACGAGTCGCCGGAGCTCCCCGACGCCCAGACGCCTCGGAGCACTCTCGCCGCCGCCGCCGTCGTCGCCGGAGTCCGGTAAGCCCCGGCATCCCCCTCCCCCGTTCGATCTTAGATCGACGGCCCCGATTAGACGCCCCGAAACGTTAGGTTTTAGTTAGAAAACCGGCCGGCCCGATCGGTTTTATTTTAGTTTAGGTTTTTTTTATTAGGCCGGTTCGTTAGTTTAAACCTAGGGCCCGTTTAGCCTATCTAACGCACAGGGCACAGTTTAGGCCCATTAGGCCTTTTTCTTTTTATTTTGATTTTCTGTTTTAGCCGAATTGTTTCAAATTTCAAAAATGTATATCTTTTATTCTGTTTAAAATTTTTGAGTGATTCTTTTTTTGTTGGATTGAAAATTTTATGTAGTTTCTGAAAAATATATATTTAGCTATGTTAAAAATATTTAAAAATGCTTTAATATTGTTTTAGTCAGAATAGCAAATCTGCTATAACTTTAGTTAGAAAAATTATTTTGCATGATTCTTTTGTCACCACTTTATTTTGACATTGCCAAACCCTAGAAATAAATTTGGGTATTTTAGGATTAATAAATAATTAATTTTAGATAGAATCCAAATAATCCTAATTAATTAACTAGTTCTGTTTTCCTAATTAATTAATTAGTAAATTAATTTATTTTTAACTTGTGATTAGTTATTCTAGGTTAGTTTCTGTCACTCCATTAGATGAACTTTTATTTATAATTAATAAAAGTTTTAAATTAATTTTCTTAATAGAAATTGGATTAGGCCTAAAATGAGTTTTATAATAGCTTTTAATTAATTCTTTTTGCCCCTAGTTGCTTAGTTAATCCTCTTCATTAAGTTAACCTAAAACCATGATTAGGTTATATTAAGGAATTTTTGTTATATAAAAACTATTTTTGCTATTGTTTGGTGTAGGGAAAAACTTTGAGTTGATTTCTTTGAGTTTTCCTTTTGATTTGGTTTTGATTGTTTTATTGAGTTATGTTACTTTGTGTGATCCTTTGCATTATGCTTATTGTGCTATTGTTTGTCTCGGTAGAGTTTCAGTCTGAAGCCTGCTACTCGACTCTTTAGCCTCGAGGATCATCGGCAAGGCAAGTTTTGATCATGTTATTTCTATACCTATGTTTTTGTGCATTAGTAGTTGTCACCACCCCACCATTGCATGCAGTAGTGAAATCTTGAAGTCATTAAACTTGAGTAGTATCATGTGGTAGGATGAACCTATCCCCTTGTTACCATGACCCCGGGATGTAGTAGTTAATTTGCTATGCTCGTAGACGGGATTTGGGATGAGTGAAATTCATAAGCAAGATGTGAGAGTCAATGATGATGACAACCCATGGACTACAATGATCAAGATGGACTTGGAAAATCACTCTTTGGGTGGAGGACGGTTGACGGGCACCTGGAGCACCCAGTGGTGGCGGGATGCATGGAGAAGCGCCATGACATCCTGCGAAAGCTTCACCCAGCCACGAAGAGAAGGATGGATGCCCCATGACCGGAAGCTTACAGCAGCCGCAAGCCATTATGGGCTCTGGCTGGGTTGACCCTAGTAGTGACGCTGGCTGGGCGGTACTACGAGAAGTAGACGAACGGTAGGATTGGATGGGTACCGCGGTGGCGGAAGAACTCTTTGGAAGACCTGTTTCATTCGTCCGTCTTCAAACACCATGAAGTCTAAGTCTTTAAAGGAGGAATGATTCTTGCGGGAAAGTCATAACCCTCTGAGTGTTATAACCTAATCGATTAGCCGTGTCCCGATTCACGGACATTTGAGCCTCTGGACCTTGGAAGTATTCGGATATCTCAACACTAAAATTAATGATTAATTTGAGGGTTTATGACTTAATAATAATTGGGAAAGAGATATTGGTTGGCGGAACCATCTCAATAACTACCAACAATTTGTAGTAATTTGCAAATAAGTCCACTTGTAGTAGGATAAAATTGGCTTTACATAAAATGATGAAACTTAGAGCTCCACAGCCAAATTGCATATAGAGTTAGTAACTTTATTATTGTTATTCTTCATGACTTGCCACTTATTCCAAAAGCTGACCTACATGGCTGCAACGTATTATGTTGCGAGATATATTCGATCGAGTGAGGCTACGCTCCGCGCTTGGCGATTGCCCTTTGAGTCGGATGGACTCGCTTATCTTCGACGCTCCGCAGCACTTTTAGTTTAATTCTCATGAGTTGGCCTTGAGCGAATTTATTCCCTTGTAATAAAGACTCTATATGAGAATCGATTAATGATATTCAGGTGTGATTGAACTTTGATTACTTTATCGATGTCTTGTGAGTACCAAAGCATGATCTTGGGATGGTATGCAGACGTAGATTTGACCGATTTTGGGTCAGGTCGCTACAATTCCTTAATGGATTTAAACAAGAGTTGTATATGATGCAACCAGAAGGTTTTTTCAATCCTAAAGGTGTTGACAAAATACATAAGCTCCAAATGATCCATCTATGGACTGGTGCAAGCATCTCGGAGTTGGAATATACGCTTTGATAAGTTGATCAAAGCATATAGTTTTATCTGAGACTTGCGGTGAAGCCTGTATTTACTAGAAAGTGAGTGGGAGGACTACAACATTTCTGATAAGTATATGTGAATGACATATTGTAGATCGGAAATAATGTAGAATTATTCTGCAAAGCATAAAGGAGTGTTTGAAAGGAGTTTTTCAAAGAAAGACCTCGGTGAAGCTGCTTACATATTGAGCATCAAGATTTATAGAGGTAAATCAAGACGCTTGATAAGTTGTTTCAATGAATACATACCTTGACAAGATTTTGAAGTAGTTCAAAATGGAACAGTCAAAGAAAGAGTTCTTGTCTATGTTACAAGGTGTGAAATTGAGTAAGACTCAAAATTCGACCACAGCAGAAGATAGAAAGAGAATCAAAGTCATTCCCTATGCCTTGGCCATAGGTTCTATAAAGTATGCCATGCTGTGTACCAGATCTATTGTATACCCTACACTGATTTTGGCAAGGGAGTACAATAGTGATCTAGGAGTAGATCACTGGACAGCGGTCAATATTATCCTTAGTGGAATAAGGATATGTTTCTCGATTATGGAGGTGACAAAGGTTAGGTAAGTAAAGGGTTACGATGATGCAAGTTTTGACACTGATCTAGATGACTCTAAGTCTCAATCTGGATACATATTGAAAGTGGGAGCAATTAGCTAAAGTAGCTCCGTGCAGAGCATTGTAGACATAGAAATTTGCAAAATACTTACGGATCTGAATGTGACAGACCCGTTGACTAAAATTATCTCACAAGCAAAACATGATCACACCTTAGTACTCTTTGGGTGTTAATCACATAGCGATGTGAACTAGATTACCGACTCTAGTAAACCCTTTGGGTGTTGATCACATATCGATGTGAACTGTGGGTGTTAATCACATGATGATGTGAACTGTTGCTGTTAAATCACATGGCGATGTGAACTAGATTATTGACTCTAGTGCAAGTGGGAGACTGAAGGAAATATGCCCTAGAGGCAATAATAAAGTTATTATTTATTTCCTTATTTCATGATAAATGTTTATTATTCATGCTAGAATTGTATTAACCGGAAACATAATACATGTGTGAATACATAGACAAATAGAGTGTCACTAGTATGCCTCTACTTGACTAGCTCGTTAATCAAAGATGGTTATGTTTCCTAACCATGGAGAAAGAGTTGCTATTTGATTAACGGGATCACATCATTAGATGAATGATCTGATTGACATGACCCATTCCATTAGCTTAGCACCCGATCGTTTAGTATGTTGCTATTGCTTTCTTCATGACTTATACAAAGTTCCTACAACTATGAGATTATGCAACTCCCGTTTACCGGAGGAACACTTTGTGTGCTACCAAACGTCACAACGTAACTGGGTGATTATAAAGGTGCTCTACAAGTGTCTCCAAAGGTACATGTTGGGTTGGCGTAATTCGAGATTAGGTTTTATCACTCCGATTGTCCGAGAGGTATCTCTGGGCCCTCTTGGTAATACACATCACCTAAGCCTTGCAAGCAATGTAACCAATGAGTTAGTTACGGAATGATGTATTACAGAACGAGTAAAGAGACTTGCCGGTAACGAGATTGAACTAGGTATTGGATACCGACGATCGAATCTCAGGCAAGTAACATACCGATGACAAAGGGAACAACGTATGTTGTTATGCGGTTTGACCGATAAAGATCTTCGTAGAATATGTAGGAGCCAATATGAACATCCAGGTTCCACTATTGGTTATTGACCGGAAACAGTTCTAGGTCATGTCTACATAGTTCTCGAACCCGTAGGGTCCGCACGCTTAACGTTACGATGGCGGTTATATTATGAGTTTATGAGTTTTGATGTACCAAGGAGTTGAGTCCGCATGAGACCGGAGACATGACGAGGAGTCTCGAAATGGTCGAGACGTAAAGATCGATATATTGGACGACTATATTCGAATTCGGAAAGGTTCCGAGTGATTCGAGTATTTTTGAGTACCGGAGAGTTACGAGAATTCGCCGGGAGTATATGGGCCTTATTGGGCCATACGGGAATAGAGGAGAGAGGCCAAAGGAAGGAGGCCTGCGCCCCTCTCTGGTCCGACTGGACAAGGCGCAGCCCCTTCCTTCTTCCCTCCCCTCTTTCCCTTCTCCTACTCCAACAAGGGAGGTGGAATCCTACTAGGACTAGGGAGTCCTTGTAGGACTCCACACTTGCGCGCCCCTCCTAGGGCTGGCCTCCTCCCCTTGCTCCTTTATATCACGGGGCAGGGGCACCCCATGACACACAAGTTGATCTACGGATCGTTCCTTAGCCGTGTGCGGTGCCCCCCCACCATATTCCACCTCGGTCATATCGTAGCGGAGTTTAGGCGAAGCCTGCGCCGATAGAGCATCATCATCGTCACCACGCCGTCGTGCTGACGGAATTCATCCCCGACACCCTGCTGGATCGGAGTCCGGGGATCGTCATCGAGCTGAACGTGTGCAGAACACGGAGGTGCCGCATGTTCGGTACTTGGATCGGTCGGATCGTGAAGACGTACGACTACATCAACCGCGTTGTCATAACGCTTCCGCTTTCGGTCTACGAGGGTACGTGGACACACTCTCCCCTCTCGTTGCTATGCATCACCATGATCTTGCGTGTGCGTAGGAAATTTTTTGAAATTACTACGTTCCCCAACAGATATCCAGTCTATATGCACAAAGGTAAAGCAAGGAGCCAATCATGGAGCGATATACCTTTTGATCCACCGCTTTACCATTGGGATCAATGTCAAGTTGGCACTTGGTAGGCATT
Source organism: Aegilops longissima (assembly GCA_021605205.1). Lineage (NCBI taxonomy): Eukaryota > Viridiplantae > Streptophyta > Magnoliopsida > Poales > Poaceae > Aegilops > Aegilops longissima. Next base: position 98,322,160 of record CM038682.1, on the reverse strand, counting down.
GGAGTAGAAGCCGGCTTGACATCACTTAGCTTGAATCTTTTTAGCATGTCTTGAGTGTATTTGGCTTGGTTGATGAAGGTACCTTCTCTTCTTTGTTTGATATCAAAACCAAGGAAGAACTTAAACTCTCCCATCGAAGACTCTTGAACTTGGAGGTCATGAGAGCAGCAAATTCCTCATTGAAAGCTTTGTTAGGGGAACCAAAGATAATATCATCAACATATAGTTGGCATACAAACAACTCCCCTTCGACCTTCTTAGTAAAAAGAGTGGGATCGATTTGCCCCACCTCAAATCCACGATCTTGTAACAACTCGGTAAGGTGGCCATGCATGTGGGGCTTGTTTAAGGCCATAGAGTGCCTTATCGAGTTGATACACATGATCCGGGAAGTAGGGATCCTCGAACCAGGGGGGTTGCTTGACATAGACCAACTCATTAATAGGACCATTAAGAAAAGCACTTTTCACATCCATTTGTTGCAACTTAAAGTTGTGATGGGAAGCATAAGCAATCAACAAATGTATGGATTCAAGGCGAGCAACGGGAGCAAAGGTTTCACCGTAGTCGATCGCTTCGACTTGGGAGTAGCCTTGTGCTACCAATCTTTCCTTGTTGTGAATGATGTTCCCATGAGCATCTTGCTTGTTCTTGAAAATCCACTTGGTTCCAATGACGTTGTGGTTCCCCGATGGCCTTGGCACCAATCTCCACACCTTGTTGTACTCGAAGTTGTTGAGTTCTTCATGCATGGCATTGAGCCAATCCGAGTCTTCGAGCACCTCATAGACCTTTTGGGGTTCAACACAAGAGACAAACGCGGGATGTTCACAATAGTTTGCTAATTGTCTACGAGTGCTTACCCCTTTCTTAGGCTTCCAACCACATTCTCCATGAGATGGCCTTTGGTGGTGAGCTTGGAAGCGATCTTCGCGGCACGACGCTCTAATTCCTCCTCGGATGTGGAAGGAGGAGGGTTAACTTGATTATCTTTAGCTTGTTCTTGATCTTGAGCTTGCTCATGATCTTGAACTTGCTCGAGGGGTAGAACTTGACCTTGGGCATCATTTGGAGGTTCACCACCATCTTGAGATTGATCTTGCCCTTGGTCTTGTTCACGAGGTTGAGGGCCTTCACTTTGTTCTTTGGAAGCGTGTGGGTCTTGGGGAGGTGATGGCTCCACTTGAGTGGAGCATTGTCCTTCTCCTTCGGCCACAAGGGGTTCCTCAATGGGTAGAATATGACCGATACCCATTCTTCTTATGGATTGGGAGGAATTTCATCACCTACATCACAAGTACCATTTTGCTCCACTTGGGAGCCGTTATTTTCGTCAAACTCCACGTTACACGTCTCCTCAATGTGTCTGGTGGACTTGTTGAGAACACGGTAAGCATGAGAGTTTGTAGCATAACCAACAAATATGCCCTCATAAGCTCTAGCCTCAAATTTAGACAACCGGACACCTTTCTTGAGAATGAAACACTTACACCCGAACACCCGGAAGTACTTGAGATTGGGCTTGTTACCGGTGAGTATCTCATAAGGAGTCTTGTTCAAGCCTTTGTGGAGATAGAGCCGATTGGATGCATGCCACGCTGTGTTGATGGCTTCGGCCCAAAAGATGTATGGAGACTTGAACCCCGCCATCATGGTCCTTGCCGCATCCATCAACGTCCGGTTCTTTCTCTCCGCTACACCATTTTGTTGAGGGGTATATGGTGCAGCATATTGATGCTTGATCCCCTCATCACTAAGAAACTCATCCAAGGTGTAGTTCTTGTACTCGGTGCCGTTGTCACTTCTTATTGTCAAGATCTTTGCATCATGTTGACGTTGAGCTTCGTTTGCAAAGTCAATGACGGTTTGTTGAGTCTCACTCTTCCTCTTGAAGAAGTATACCCAAGTGTATCTTGAATAGTAATCCACAATCACCAAGAAATACTTTCTACCTCCAAGACTATCAAAAGATGGGGGCCCAAAAAGATCCATGTAAAGGAGCTCCAAGGGTCTCTTTGAGTAGATGATGGTCGTGGGAGGGTGAGCCTTCTCATGAAGCTTTCCTTCAATACAAGCACTGCAAGCACGATCTTTGGCAAAGCTAACATTTATTAGTCCATGGACATGGTCCCCCTTGAGAAGACTTTGCAAAGATCTCATATTGACGTGGGCTAAACGGCGATGCCAAAGCCATCCCACGTCAACTTTAGCCATTAGGCATGTCACGGTCTTAGTGGGTTGCTCCGAAAAGTTTATCACATAGAGACCGTTCTCGACATGCCCAACAAAGGCTACTTTAAGAATCTTGCTCCACAAGAGGGCCACGGTATCAATGTCAAAGAAAGTGGCAAAGCCCATGAGTGCAACACTACTAGGAAAAGGGCTATAGATGGGATGGACACTAATGGCGCACCTGTCAGGTGGTGCGCCATTAGTATATACTAATGGTGCACCCTGTTTCGGTATGCCATTAGTGTGGAAGACACTAATGGCGCACCAGGAAAATGGTGCCCCACTAGAAACAATTTTTTTTAATTTTTCCAAACATTCTAATGGCGCACCGTGGCAAAGTGCGTCATTACTAGTGCTAACTAGTAATGGCGCACTTGCCAAACCGTCTTGCCATTAGATCTGAGGTTGACCCCCTAGCTCCACCGCCGCCGCCATGCCCAACGCACCCTCAAACCCCCCGTCCCACCGCACCCTCCCCCGCTCCACCGGCCGCCGCCACAACCCTCGGCCCGCACCTCCCCACTCCACCACCGCCGACGACCACCCGCACCCTCCCCACTCCACCGCCCGACGTCCCAACGCACCCTCCCCGCTCCACCGCCGCCGCCGCTGACCCCGCCCACACCTCCCCACTCCACCGCCGCCGCCGACCCCCCTGTTTCGGTACGCCATTAGTGTGGAAGACACTAATGGCGCACCAGGAAAATAGTGCCCCACTAGAAACAAATTTTTTTAATTTTTCCAAACATTCTAACGGCGCACCGTGGCAAAGTGCGTCATTACTAGTGCTAACTAGTAATGACCCTCTCCCCCGCACCCTCCCCGGCCCGCTCCACCGTCACAGATGAATGCAACTAAAATTGCAAAAAAAAAAACAAATTTGATTATATTTTTAATAACAAATTTGATGATATTTTCAAATAATAAATTTGATGATATTTCTTCATATTCATAAATATTTTCAAATAACAAATTTGATGATATTTTTTAAAAAAATTATTACTATTTTTTATAAAAAAATATTACTGTTATGATTTAAACAACTTTGAACATATTTAAACACAAATAAATATCAAACAACATTTTAAATGCATAAATACAAAAAATGGGGAGCCTAGGAATCGAACCCAGGACCTCTTGGTGTGTGTGCTACGTGCTGACCAGTCGGGCTAGTGGGCTTGTTGTGATGTAGTGGGGGTTATGTTGAATATAACCTTACCAGTCGGGCTAGTAAATTCTAATGGCGCACCGGTGATGGGTGCGCCATTAGATTGGTTGTACTTATGGCGCACTAGGGGTGCGGTGCGCCATTAGATCCCTCCCCCCAGTTCACTGTTCCCCTCTCACTGTTGCCTCCCTCCCTCCCTCGCCAGATCCACTCGACCCAACCGTACGTCGCTGCCCCCTTGCCCCGTCCCCTCCGTCCGCCGCGCCTGCACGCCGTCGGCGACGCCGCCACCCGACCCCCGCTGGACTCCACCCCGCCGCCCCGAGCAGGATCGGCCGGCGCGCCCGCCGCCCTCTCCTCTCCTCCTTCCTCCGACGAGCGAGGGCCTCCTCCGGCCCTGCAGCAGCCGGCCCAGCCCGACGCGCCCACCCCGCCTGCCCCTGCCGTCCTCCGCCACCGGCCGCTGCTCTCCTTCGACCGCGGCGGCGGGACCCTGACGAGCTCGGACCCGACCCGACCCTTCACCGACCCGACCCCGACCCCTCCGGCAACCCGGTACCTCTCCTCCTTCCTCCTTGCTCCCTCTCCACCCTTCCTCATTCCTTCCCTCCCTCCCCTCGACCGTGGCGACGCCGGCACCGTTTGCATCTGAACTCTGCAAATATGTCCACCTGCCATGTTAGTTTGCAGTCAGGGTTCAGACAAATATTGTTAGCTACAATTTATAATTCAGAGAAATCAGAGAAAACAACTATCAAATGGGCTAGATTGTTGGGTTCATGAATGTCGGTTGTTCAGAGCTAGTTATCTGTTGTTAAGAGCTGAAAATCTAACCATCTGAGAACATTCCTTAGTTACGGGCTAGATTGTTGCTTTTGATCTTCAGAATCAAAAGGGTTTACCATCCCTGCTCCCGAGTTGAGCATGGAAAGTATAAAGTGGATGCGGTGCAGTTTTATGTATAGCTGGTGCTGGATTTCGCAGGCAGTGGGATGTGGGATGTGGAGTTGGTGATCAAGGAGGGCCACATGTACTTGTCTCGTGGGTGGGAGAAGTTCTACCGTGCCTACGACCTGCGGCTAGGGTACTTCCTTCTCTTCAGGTACGACGACGACGCCACCATGCTCATCGTGAAGGTGTTCAACCCGACTATGTGTTGCATGCGCTACGCTGACGATGATGATGCCGGTACGTTCTGCCTCTTCTTGTTCCTCTACATTTGGCTTTGTCTCACATCGATTGTTAACGGTCATTGTTGCATTTGGACAGGTAATGGGAGCAGCAGCAGCGACACTGGCTACAGCCAAAGCATCAGCGACTATGGCTGTAGCAAAAGCAACACCTATTCTGGCATTAGCGATAGCAGCAGCGATTCTGGCAGCAGCATAGACAACAAGAAGGATGATCCAGACTGGAGTGCGGGAGAAGAGGAGCAGAGTGGGGATGAGGAGCTGCAGGATGACGATGGGCATCAGGCTAAGGATGACCTAGCGCTGGTGGTGGCTGACCATGGGCAAGAGAGGTGGTGGCTGACCATGGGCAAGATATGGTGGTGGCTAACCATGGGCAAGAGATGGAGGTGGCTGAGGATGACCTAGCGATGGTCGTGCCCGTCCTGCCTAAAGGTGGCCTCGCGATGGTGGTGGTGCCTGACAATGACCACGCACTGGTGGTGGCGCCGGCGATCCCACAGCTGGGCGACATGACCACGCCAATTGTGGTAGAAGACTACATCCCACTGCCCCCACTGCCTCCACCGCCTCGCCGCTCTTGGCGCATCAGGCTGAGGAAGGAGAAGGAGAAGAACAATGCATGAGAACTAAACTTTGTCAGGTATGTCAGATCTCCAAAATGATATATATATATATATATATATATATATATATATAGTTACCTAGAGCGTATATGCTTAGTTTCCTATAGGTTAGCTCCAAAATAACTTATGTTAGCACAAAATGATCAAGTTTACATAATAAGCTTATAGTCTTTTTCTTATTCTTCTTCTTTTCCAAAATGACATAGGTTAGCTTCATTTTACCTAAGTTGGCTCTAATATGCTAACTTAGAGCTTATATGCTTAGTTTCCTATAGGTTAGCTCCAAGATAACTTATGTTAGCACAAAATGATCAAGTTCACATAATAAGCTTATAGTCTTTTTCTTATTCTTCTTCTTTTCTAAAATGACATAGGTTAGCTTCATTTTACCTAAGTCGGCTCTAATATACTAACTTAGAGCTTATATGCTTAGTTTCCTATAGGTTAGCTCGAAAACAACTTATGTTAGCACAAAATGATCAAGTTTACATAATAAGCTTATAGTCTTCTTCTTATTCTTCTTCTTTTCCAAAATGACATAGGTTAGCTTCATTTTACCTAAGTTGGCTCTAATATGCTAACTTAGAGCTTATATGCTTAGTTTCCTATAGGTTAGCTCCAAGATAACTTATGTTAGCACAAAATGATCAAGTTCACATAATAAGCTTATAGTCTTTTTCTTATTCTTCTTCTTTTCTAAAATGACATAGGTTAGCTTCATTTTACCTAAGTCGGCTCTAATATACTAACTTAGAGCTTATATGCTTAGTTTCCTATAGGTTAGCTCCAAAATAACTTATGTTAGCACAAAATGATCAAGTTTACATAATAAGCTTATAGTCTTTTTCTTATTCTTCTTCTTTTCCAAAATGACATAGGTTAGCTTCATTTTACCTAAGTTGGCTCTAATATACTAACTTAGAGCTTATATGCTTAGTTTCCTATAGGTTAGCTCGAAAACAACTTATGTTAGCACAAAATGATCAAGTTTACATAATAAGCTTATAGTCTTCTTCTTATTCTTCTTCTTTTCCAAAATGACATAGGTTAGCTTCATTTTACCTAAGTTGGCTCTAATATGCTAACATAGAGCTTATATGCTTAGTTTCCTATAGGTTAGCTCCAAAATTACTTATGTTAGCACAAAATGATCAAGTTTACATAATAGCTTATAGTCTTCTTCTTATTCTTCTTCTTTTCCAAAATTCTTCTTATTCTTCTTCTAGTGTTCTTCTTCTTCTAGTATTCTTCTTCTTCTTCTAACTTCTTGTTTATCATTTTGCAGATTTGATTTAATTCACGAAAGCTTGCATGGATGGAGTGCTTCTTTTCCATTTGTGTTTTTATTTTGTATCAATGTGAAACTTTTGTGAATTGATGGATAACGGTGTTGGATGAACAATGTGAAACTTTTGTAATATGTAACGATGGAACTATGTGTGGGCTATGTATGTATATATGATGGAACTTGTGTGTTGGCTATGATTGTTATATGGATGCTTGTTGTATATATATGTGTTGGATATCTCATATGTGAAATAGTGACCTGAGATTAAGAAAAAAAATTAAAAAAATTGTTACTAATGGCGCACTACCATGTGGTGCGCCATTAGTATAGCAGACACTAGTGGCGCACTTCGTGGTGCGCCATTAGTATACCAGATACTAATGGCGCACCAGTGGTGCGCCATTAGTAAAAAATACTAGTGGCGTGATACTAATGGCGCACTACTAGTGCGCCATTAGTAGGCAAAACCGATGCGCCATTAGTAGGCCTTTTCCTAGTAGTGCAAGTTGACGAACGGAAAGTAAATTGTATGCAAGGGACTCAACAAGCATGACTTTCTCGATCATTAGATCATAAGAAATGACAACCTTGCCAAGACCCAATACCTTAGAATGTGAGGCATCACCCCACTCCACATTGGTGGGCATAGATGGAATCTTTTGCACGTCCACCACCAAGTCCTTGCTCCCGATCATATGATTTGTTGCTCCACTATCGAGCAACCATGATCCCCCACCGGAAGCAAACACCTACAAGAGATCAATGCTTGGTTTTAGGTACCCATTTAGTAATGGGTCCTTTGATGTTAGTAACAAGGGTCTTAGGGACCCAAATAGACCATTCAATGTACTCATAAGGAGAACCAACAAATTTAGCATAAACATGTCCATCACTAGCAGGGCACAACACATATGACGGGTTAAAGTCGCCGGCTTTGTTGGAGGAGATGGTTTTGCCCTTTTTGACATCAACGCCCTTCACTTTTTCCTTCTTCTCCTTAGGAGCACCCTCTCCCTCTTTCACAAAAGTTTGCTTGAGAGGAGGAGGACGTTTGGTCTTGTCGTTCTTCTTCTTATTCTTGGACTTGGGTGCAAACCCAATTCCCTTCTTGGCCACAACTTCCTTTCGATTGCTCAAAAGGTCGTTGAGGTTCTTCTCACCTTGAATGCATGTCACAAGGCGTTTCTCAAGTTGATCCTTCAACTTGGCATTCTTCTCCACAAGATGCACATGCTCACAACACGGGTTAGTAACATATGCATCTATTATATAATTAAAGTAAACCAAGCCTCCACGTTAATCCACATATGTTAAAAATATATCATCCATTGATCTGGATTATAGCGGTTGAGATTAAAACATATAACAAGGTTACGCAGAACAATATTAGGTGCAATTTTTACCATACGACACGTTCGAGGTATAACCCAAGCCAAATAACGCGATCTGGTCCTATCGCAAACACACAGGAGACCTTACGTGAAAATACAATGGAAACACACACAAAGAAAAAAAACAATCTACTACAGAATCGGCAAGGTATAAGAAAAAACAGGAATCCTTGCAAAAGGAATAAACGATCCCTGATGGAATCATATCCAATTCAACCTTATTTAAAGTCTGAACTCTACGCCAAACAAAAGTTCCTTCCAGCTGGTCTCATCTTCATCACGCCACCACACGCGACTCCGGCTGTCCTTTCTTCCAGGGCTTCATCCTCGAGATAGATTAACTCATGGCTTACAACAGCATGGGATCAGATTTCTTCGTGGAGGTTGACGATGGCTTCAAGCCTTCAACGAGGCGTATTTCTTTCTTAGGTGATCTGTGAAATCACGTCGAGTCGCGCAGTTGGCCATGTATTGGGATCTCAAGGCGTATGGTGGAGTCTCCTGTCCATTGCGACATAAATCTTACCCGATAATGGCTGCGACATCGGGCACCCAACAAATCAATGAAAGTTCAGCCCTGCAGGTTACATTACACCATCGCATCCCCTCCCCATGAGATCCTCAGATTCCAAACTCCATCAATTGACTAGATCGATCGAAAGACAACTATCCGATCCGGGTTATCGGTTCATCACCAACAATGTTCTCTACTATCATAATCTCACGCACTTGACAGCGGATGATTGGTTCAGGGTGGATCTGAGTTAATTACGCAGGAGGAGTGCGGTGGCCATGCAGCGCTAAACAGAACAAGGATCCTTTACATACGTAATCGGTACTCATCTCTCCTCACCCAGCCCAAGTATTTTTTCACGCGCATCATAGTACCGATAACATATCCATCAACATCTATTCTGGATGGGGTCAAGAGGTCGTTATATTTACATTTTTCTTCAAATATACTTGGATGATCCTATTAGTAGTGATTCTAGGGTTCGTTCAGGCAATATACTTAAGTATAACGCCAAGGAGTATAGCAGCCATAGTTAGCGAGATGGAGGAAGAAAGCGTGTGCATATCTCTCATTGTCTAGCCTACAAAGGCGCTCATCTCTCACATCACACAGTCTGCCGATTCTTTGCATGTGCATCTTCATTAGCATTAAAAATCCATCAACCATTATTCTTGGGGTGGGATCAAGAGAAAGCGTGGCTGTATTTATGTTTTTTAATATACTTGGATGATCACATCGGTGGCCATTCAAGGTTTCAGTTTGACAAAGCAAAGGCAGCTCGACTCAATTTTTTTCATATATGATAAGATCAATTCCTATGCTGCAGATGAAATATGGGCGGTGGAAGTCTGTCTCTACAATTCTAGCATTATATGCCTAAATCCTCAAGAACTTCCACCCAGACACCAAAGATGGAAAGAAATCTGCATCACATCCACACAAGGAGACAACAACCGCATGAGGCGGATCAAAGGCTCGGCACATCCGGTGAGTGCGTACTATGTCTTGGCACCCAACAAATCAATCAAAGGTTATTAAGATATTAATGCCCTATATGTGTTTATGTTTCTACATCTGAAAAAAATCTTAATTTCGACAAACTTGATGTGCACATCATCCACAAACAAATAATTACTTTTTTGAGCGGATGGCGAGAACAATGGGACATCCGGGAAGAGTAGCAAAGCAACTCGCCCATCCACGTAAACAAAATAATCCACACTGCCATTTAGTCGGTGGAAATAAAGAACATTCTAAGTTCGAATTCTAATAGAAGAAAGAAATGCCAAGACAAAGAACTCTACAAAAAAGCTAAATGAAACCGGTTTGTATAGGAAGTCTATTGTAAAAAGCATTTTTTTATTTATTGATGATTTGATGTGAAGCAACTTTAAACCAGGCACCATTCAGATCCCTACGTATTACATTTGCTGACATCACCAATGATATCAACAAACATGTTTATTTTACAGCAAACAATTTTGCTTTCCCTCTTCAGATTTTCTCTATCATGGCTCTAAATTAGGTAATTCGCTGCTATTTATCAAAATTAAAGCGAAGAATGTTTCCTTCATTGGTAACATGCATTTGAACTTTTATCGAGTCTACACGTGTTGGAACATCAAAATTAAAGCGAAGAATGTTTCCTTCATTGGTAACATGCATTTGAACTTTTATCGAGTCTACATGTGTTGGAACTCATAGCAGCGAATTACCTAATTTAGAGCCATGATGAAAAAATCTGAAAAAAACTGAATTAATATTAATAAATTGGTAAAAATTGTTGGAAGGATGGGCTGAATGATGGAAAAATGGAATTGAAATTCGAAAGGAAATGATATATATATATATATATATATATATATATATATATATATATATATATATATATATATATATATATATATCGATTGTTTTGATGTACATATCTGTGGGTTCGATGTTAGGAAAAGTGGATAACAACAGTACAATGGAGGCGTGTGGGCACATGCATTATTCAGTAGTCATCGGTGGAGTTGAAGATGGTCAAAGTATAAGAAAAGTTGTGGCGGAGAAGAACAATAACTTTTAAGGCCCACGTACATGTCATATGAATGATATGTGGTATGAAAATCTCAACAAATGGATGCCAACACATTACGTGTGCTACAAGAAAATTTATGTACTGTTTAGTTTAAATACATACACCAATATATGGTTTAGCTTTCACACCGACCACAATGCCTTGGGCCTCTAATTTCATTTAATTAAGCTCCTCGCTAGAAGCATATTATTCCCACGAGAGTAAAATGATGTTTTCTCAAGATGTAGCGGCTAAATTTAATTTTTTGTTTTGGATGATATATTAATATTAACACAGCGATAGATTAAATCCGATGCGAGTTGGTGTGTATTAAGCGGAGAATAATTGGTTGACACCTATAACACTAAAAATAATTTATTTTCTTCTACCAACCCTAAAATTGTATAAGTGGTCAATTGAAGTGTCAAAAGCAGACATAATACATATGTGAAGAATCTATATATAACAGTATACAAAAAGCTAGCAGTAGATGCATTAGTCGACTGATAGTTTGACATATGAATCGAGAAAGAAAAATAAGTAAAAGAAGATGATTTTGATATGTACCGTCCTACCAATTCCATAAATTACTAAATTTGAAAACATCTTCCATGCATCCATCATATATATAGTATATACAACCAATAGTAATAAGAATATCAAGATGGTGGGGACAAATTGATCACCGAGAACATGTATATTTTGATTTAGCGATGATGAAACAATTAGCGAGAAAGTATTGTTGGAGATAGATATTGCTGGAAGAAGAGTGGAAGAGGGTAAGCTAGAGATACTCAATAAAGTATATGCTTTCTCATCTCAAGTCACAATCTCCATGGCCATCAACTTATATTATCAGCCTTGCCATGAAACCAATAAAACTATTGGAAAGACATATATTTGAAGTGCAACCATGTTTTCGCATAAAATGTGTTTTGGCTATATATTTTAGTGATAGTACCTCACACCACAACATATGTTGAAGAGAAAATAATATTATATAAACTTAATGCACCGATTCTGTATCAATATATTGGAAACAAAACACTATCAAATTAAACTATGTATTCAGTCTAGCCGCGCAAATGCGCGGGTTACCCCGCTAGTTATCAATTAATACCATATGAGGGAAGGTGGCCTTTTCCTTGGTTAGCTTAAGTTGGAGTTGAGCATGAGACTCCTTGAGGTTAGCGTGAACACCCATCAAGACCTTGTGGTCCTTGTCAAGTACCTCAAACTCCTCCTTGAGTCTAGCATGATCAACCCCAAGTTTAGCCTTCTCGAAAGTTAGCACACGAGACATGATAAGAGCATAATCAAGATCTTTCTTTAACTTAGCATGGTCATCGTTGTATGACTCCTCAAGAGTCAAACGATGCCCACGCTCTTCCTCAAGAGCATTAGAGAGATCCGATATCTCATCGGCATAGTCATGACTATGACCTTCCATCTTAGAGATGGTTTCTTCGTGAGCCTCAATCATGTCATTGGCTTCACCAAGTTGTTCCAAGAGAACAACAAAGTGCTTCTTGGATTTGCCCTTGAGCTTACTCATGAATGACTCAAATTCATTCACTTCCTCATTAGACCCATCATGTTCATCAATGCAACCCTCCAAAGAGGGATTAGTAATGATGGTGGTTTTGATGTTGGGGGTTACCTTGTTAGAGGCTTTAGCCATGAGGCACTTGGCAGTGATGTTCTCGTTGGGTGAATCAAAGAGAGACACTCGGGGAGTGGTAGAAATGGCAACGGAGGCCATGGCCATTGCTTCTCCATTTTCATCATCATCGTCATCCTCATGGTATTCTTCTTGAACCACCAACCCATGAGTAGGAGTCTTCTTGGTGAAGTTGTTCTTGTTGGGGAAGGACTTGGCTTTGTCTTTTCGGATGAACTTGCCACCATTGTCTTCCCGCTTCTCGTAAGGACAATCCGCAACGAAATGGCTCACATTGCCACAGTTGAAACAAGTTCTAACTCGTTGCTTTCCCTTGAAGCCACTTGAGTTGTTCTTGTTGAAGTTGGGTCTTGAATTCTTCTTGCTCCAAAATTGTCTTGAAGCAAGAGCCATTTGCTCATGATAATCATATTTCGTGTCTTCGGGGTTGCTCTCCTCATCTTCCTCTTCATCCTGTTCTTCCATAATAACCTTGGCCTTCAAGGCAAGGTTGGGCTTCTTTGCCCTTTGAGAACGGAGCACCGCATTGTCGGCGGTCTTATCCAAGATGATCATTGCAACGAACTCATCCAACACTTCACTTGAGGTCATAGAGTGGAAGTCCGGTCTTTGACGAATGAGGAGGACATGGCCTTGTTGTAGGGCATCATGGCATTGAGGAACTTGCGCTTGATCCAATTGTCATCCGTGTCCTTGCTCCCATGATCTCGGAGTGAGACCGCGAGTTTGGTCACTCTTCGAAAAAGCTCATGAGGTTCTTCATCTTCCTTCATTGCAAACTCATCGGCTTCATCTTTCACCACTTCATAGTTGAAGCGTTGAATGCTAGAACTTCCTCGATAGAGAGACACAACGCATTGCCATGCGTCTTTGGCCAAGGCATGAGGTCGAAGATGAGGGAGATCTTCGGGAAGGATTGCATCTTGGATGATGAAGAGAGCACTCTCATTGAATTGATTATCCACCACTTCTCTCAGGGTGAAGTTGCTTCGGTCATGTGGACAGAAACCTTCTTCAATGATTCTCCAAAGATTAGTATTCACATGATTTAAATGACGCTTGAAGCGATACACCCAAGAATCAAAATCCACATTTTTCACAATCTTAGGAGGAGGACCGGCATGATTTAAATGAGTAGAGGGAATCGGTCCTCCATAAATTGGAGGTTCCACATGGGCAAAGATGCCGGTGCCATTTCTACCACTAGTAGAAGGACCCTTCTCACTATTAGCTTCCCCCTTGTCACAGTTAGCATCCGTCACCTTGTTAGAGGGATCACCCACTTTCAACGGTGAGGTAGATAGTTTAAGTCCTTCTTAGAATTTATTAAACATGCTTTCAACCGTGGTTGTCATGGAGGTTTGCAATGTGTCCAAGGCCACATTGAATTCCTCACGGGACACCGCGGTTTCCCCATTACCCGTAGACGAGATCGGATCCACACTAGAGTGCTCCTCCTCCCCACCATCTACGGTGTCAACCATACTCTTCGGACGGCAAAGTCCTTAATAAAGAGACGAGGCTCTGATACCAATTGAAAGGATCGATGTAGTTGACTAGAGGGGGGGTGAATAGGCAACTAACAATTTTTAGCTTTTCTTTACCAAATTAAACTTTGCATCAAAGTAGGTTGTCTAGATATGCAACTAGGTGAACAACCTATATGATGCAACGACAACAAGCACACGAGCAAGCAAGGGATACAACACAAGTAAGCTTGCAAAAGTAAAGGCGCGAGATAACCAAGAGTAGAGCGGTGGAGGCGAGGATGTGTTACGAAGTTCCTTCCTTTTGAGGAAGTATGTCTCCGTTGGAGCGTGTGGAGCACAATGCTCCCAAGAAGCCACTAGGGCCACCGTCTCTCTTGGTGGAAGTGTAGATCGAGGCCTTCTCAACTAATCCGAGCAAATCAACAAGTTTGATTAGCTAGGGAGAGAGATCGGGCGAAAATGGAGCTTGGAGCAACAATGGAGCTTAGAGGTGGAAGAGGTGGTCAACTAGAGGTAGGAGACACCCCTTTTATAGCTATGGAAAAGATCCAACCGTTATCCACATGTCCAGCCCGCAACATGCGGTACTACCGCTCCAGGGGTGCGGTACTACCGCAAGGCCCCGCGGTACTACCATGAGGGACCATGGTATTTCCGCGGTAGCAGTAGAGACTAGGACATGCCTCATTGAGAGCAGTACATCCGCGAGCGCGGTACTACCGCTCCCCCTTGCGGTACTACCGCAAGGCAGGAAAGTCCTAGCCTACGAAGAGCGCGGATGAATAAAAATACATCCGCGCCTACTTCCGCTGGAAACGAAACATTGCAAATATCCGACGTGGTACTACTGCTAAGAAGCGGTACTACCGTATCCCAACTGAACCAGGCCGCGCGCGGTACTACCGCGCAAGAAGCGCGGTACTATCATGGAGGCGCGGATGTAAAAATTACATCCGCTCCTACTACCGCGACGCAGCGGTACTAGGCATGAGGGCCATGGTACTACGACTCCAGGGTAGCAGTACTACCTTGGGCACCCGTGGTACTACCGCGCGGGACGTGCGGTACTACCGTGGGGGCGCGGATGTAAAAATTTACATCCGCCCCTACTACCGTACCGGAGCGGCACTAGGCCTGGGATCCACGGTACTAAGACTCCAGAGGAGCGGTACTACCGTGGGCTCCAGCGGTACTACCGAAGGTGCTTGCGGTACTACCGCTCCAGAGAGTAGTACTACCGCAAGTTCAGCAGTAGCCGCCAGAATAAGCACAAAGAGGATAACCAAGGGAAGCTCCAAAGTGCAAGGGAAAGGTGGAGACAAGGAGGGAAACATTTACGTGATGATTCCACCCGAACCTTTCCGATGTGGACCCTCTCTTAATAGTACGGCTCTCCTATGAATCAAATCCACCAAAAAGAAACGTAGAACAACGCCGTCTTCAATAGTCTTCCAAGGGCACCGAATCGTCTCGTGCCTAGCGATGAAGCGTCTGAGAAACTCAAGGCACACGATTAGTCCGCAAAAGCATTGTCTTCAATCACCAAAACACCTTAGGGATAAATATGCCCTTACAGAATTTAAATTAAACAATGTATGAGTTGAAGGGTTACTCTCGTTAGAAGGTGGGCACGGGTAGCTAATCCGCTCTTCCTCCTTTTGTTCTTCGCTCTCCTCATCATCTTTTTCATCCAATGAGCTCACAGTTTCATAAATTTGTTCTTCCATAGCTTCCTGCAAAATATTAGTCTCTTCTTGGACAGTAGAGACTTTCTCAATAAATGCATCAATATTGTAATTGTATTCATAATTCTTATAACAATATCTAAGTATAGCAAAATTTTCAGGTCTATAAACTGAATCATCAAACTCTTTAAACATAGATTCAATCTCATAAGCACCCATAAAAGCAACAAATTCTTCTATTTGTTCCACATCATAGTAATCATAGATACCATTAGCATAAGAAGCCAAGGTTTAATTATCATTGAATTCGCATGAAAAGGGAAGGTGTGGAGCCTTCATCCTAGAGAAACAAGTATAATCATATCTCAAGCATAGTTGGCGAGCATACCAATTCAACATATGAATTTGATACCATAATAGTTTCCCTTTTTGTGTCAAGCGATAATCCCTAAAGTATTCACGTTGATCCAACGTGTCTCCCATAACAAAATTGAATGGGGTTTTCTCAGGATTATCAAAGTAATACATAATTTCTGTCACATAACGAGCATCGAGGGTTTTAGGAGGTTCCCCATCTCCTTGAGTAGCAAGTACACCTAATTTTTTGGTGTTTTGTGTTCCATATCCATAACTAAAGATAGAAAACAACTAAGAACAGCAAATAAAAATTACTTAGTGATAAAGCAAACAAGCACACACAAGAATATTCACCCTACGCTATGACTCCCCGGCAACGGTGCCAGAAAAAGGTCTTGATAACCCGCAAGTATACATGATCAATTGTAGCCTCTTTCTAAAGTAAGAGTGTCAAACCCAACGAGGCGCTAAAGGTAGAACAAATATTCTCTCAAGTCCTATCTGCCACTGATACGACTCTACGCACGCTTAGTGTTCGCTTTACCTAGAACAAGTATGAAACTAGAAGTACTTTGTAGGTGTTGTTGGATAGGTTTGCAAGGTAATAAAGAACACGTAAATAAAAGCTAGGGGTTGTTTAGATAAAGAAGCAATAAAGTAAATATAGCGAGTGTGCAAAAGTGGTGGTAGGAGTTGTGAAATTGTCCCTAAGCAATTGACTACTTTACTAGACCGGTAATTAATATTGCAATTCTATTTAAGGGAGAGGCAGAAGCTAACATACTTTCTCTTCTTGGATCATATGAACTTATGATTGGAACTCTAGCAAGCATCCGCAACTACTAAAGATCATTAAGGTAAAACCCAACCATAGCATTAAAGTATCAAGTCCGCTTTATCCCATCATAAAACAACCTACTTACTGGGTCTGTGCTTACATCACTCCGCCACCCACCATAAGCAAATCATGAACATATTGCAAACCCTACAGCGGGAATCCCTCACGCTTGCGCGACACGGATGACACAATAGGACAACACCAATAATAAAACATGCAACTCAAACCAATCATAGCAATTCATCAATCACCGATAGGACAATGAAAATCTACTCAGACATCATAGGATGGCAACACATCATTGGATAATAATATGAAGCATAAAGCACCATGTTCAAGTAGAGGGTACAGCGGGTTGCGGGAGAGTGGACCGCTGGATATAGATGGGGGAAGGTGATGGAGATGTTGGTGAAGATGATGGAGGTGTTGGTGAAGATCGCGGTGATGATGATGGCCCCCATGGCGTTCAAGCGCCACTGAAGCAAGTGGGAAGAGCCCCCTTCTTCTTTTCTTCCTTGACCTTCTCCTAGATGGGAGAAGGGTTTCCCCTGGTCCTTGGCTCCCATGGCGTGGGAGGGGCGAGAGCCCCTCCGAGATTGGATCTATCTCTCTGTCTCTCTCTGTTTCTGCGTTCTGGGATTCTGTCCTTGCACCGTTTCTTTTATATCCGGAGATCCGTAACTCTGATTGGATTGAAACCTTCGCCCAGATCTTTTTCCAAAAATTAGCTTTCTTGCGGCTAAAGAAGGGCATCAACTGCCTTACGAGGGGCCCACGAGGGTAGGGGGCGCGCCCACCTAGAGTGGGCATGGGCCCCTGTCTCGTGGCCACCTCGGGCACCGTCTCGCGTTGATGTTACTTCCCAAAAACACAAATATTCCAAAATAATTCTCTATCCTTTTTATCCCATTTGGACTCCGTTTGATATGGGGTTTATGCGAAACATAAAACATGCAATGAGACATGAGCGGCCTTTGAGCCTTTGGATTAATATGTTAGTCCCAAAATAGTATAAAAAGTTGTGAAAAGTATATGAAAGTTGAAGAATATTGGCATGAAACAATAAAAAATTATAGATACAATGGAGACGTATCAGAGTGCATGCACGTCTACTCCCTGTCTTCCAACAAAGAGTGTACATCGTCTAAAAAACAAAGAGTGTAGTACATCTACACTTCCAATGCATTTAGCTTTTAATCTCAATCGATATTGATTGACTAATGCACCAACTTGTGCTCTAGGTATAGGCTACATGTCTATACTTAATTACAGCATGCAACAACCTTCATTTAATCTTCTTCGTTCTCTCAATGGTCGCATGCACATATAAGTCTGCTAATTTTGGGCATTGATTATGCCCTGGTCAATGTGTAAATCTCTAAATGTACAGTCTTTCACGGATGTAGGGAGTAGGTTCAGCACTTGAGCGTGAGTGTGTGTGTTGCGTCGTGTCTGTGTGCCGCATGGGTGCGTGAGTGTTGTGTGCGTCCATGTGTACGTGTGAGTGTTGCATGTTGCATGCATGCATGCATGAGGCTTACTCCCTCCCATGGACATGTTCATATTTTAAGCTTCAACTGTTTCCTCCATATGGTGATACTCCCTCTGTTCCTAAATACGGAGTAAAAGCCTCCCTCTGTTCCCAAATACTGAGTATTCGTCTTTCTAGAGATTTCAACAAGTGACTACATATGGAGCAAAATGAGTAAATTGAGTGTAGATGCATAGGGATACTATAGATAGGAAGTCTTTGTGATCCATTATTCCCCATCTCGGTCAGAGAGAACTATTCAACTAGTTTTCACAGTGAAGTGACAATACACGCTGCAGCAGATGGGACACTTAATTTATAAGCTGAACCAGCGTGTTGGTGTTACTAAATCAGCCTTACCCAATACTGCCATCATGTTTGCCGGTAGAGAACGCTTCCGCAAATACGCCTACGCACCTCTCTCCTCCATTAACTGGCATATGGGCCCTCATGAGGTAGACCCACATGTCATCGGTGTAACTATTTACACTCTGAAGGACGGTATATCCTGGTAGTAGTACTAGTAGAATTGTGATTTAATGCACTTTCTTCCCCGTCTTTCACCCTTCTTCCTCCTCTCTTCTACTTCCTCCTGTCTTCTCCATCGTCGACCGCACACCGTTTCCCCCCGCTCAGTCTCGCCCGCCCGCGCCATCTTCCTTGGTAGCTCGCGCGTACCATATCCCCCCGCTCACTACTCGGCCACACGAGGAGAAGCTTCTTCGCTCGCCCGCCCGAATCCACTTCCCCACTGGCTCGCAGGCACCGAAAACCCCAATGGCAGAACCGACTGACACGCATAGCCGTGATTGGAATTCCCTCCCGATGTTCTCTTGGAGTAGATCTGTAATTGTATGGACCTACTCAGCACCGTCCGTCTGGCCGCATGCTCGGTGTCTTTGTATCCTCTACTCGTCTGCAACCGGCCGGCTATTTTCAAGACACCCTGCTTGCTGATGCTCGATCCTCGTAGGTGGCCCAGACACCGACTTGACGATCCTACGGAGGTTGTCGTGGTGCCCCTCGACATGCTACTACTACCCGTCCACCTGTCCTTCATGCGCGGCCACTACTGGGCGGGCATGAAGGCCAACTGGATCATCCTCATCCACCAATCCGATAGTTCATGGCGTCTCGTGGATATCTACACCCAGCGAGAGATCACCCTTCCACCGTTGGATACCGCCACCATCAAGCCTCGCGGCCCGCCGGACACTCCTGCCTACTACGCATGAGACGCGTCAAGCTTTTGGCTCGACCTCTGTTTGCTGAAAGTTGTAATCTGCGAAGTGCCCACACCATCAGAAGACTACAAGCTCATTGCCTTGTTCAACATGGGATTAGTCTATCTGGAACCCACTCGCCATACATGGTTATGGCTCATCGTCAATCCTGTTGAGGCAGCATTTCTTTCTTATCCTATAGTGCATGATGGCCTCGTTTACACGGCCGATGCACAGATTGGCCGCCTATACTAGTGGAATCTATCGTCGTGTAATTGTTCTATCTCATATCATCTTTACCTTATGAATACGACTGCATGTTCATTGTTACAAATTTAGAATAGATAGTATGTCTATAACCACATCATTGTTATATGTTTCTCTCATTTCCTAGATTTTTATGACCACACATGTTATTGTTAGAGTTGATATGAGAACAATTGACATCTAATGATTGTTAGAATAGATATTATGAGCATAACCTCATGATAGCTATATGTTACTCTCATTTCCAAGATTTTTATAACAACGCATGTTATTGCTTAGAGTTGATATGAGAACAGTAGTAAGTGCTATGGTAGAATATGAGTAGGCTCTGTCATAGCTATTTTCCTCTCATCGTTACATGATGTTTGAACCATGACATATTGCTAGAATATGAAAGCCATTGGCTTCTTTTTTGAACTTGGGGTATGATTATGACCACGGCATTGCAATTCTCTGTCAATGATATGTGTCACTGTTATAATAATCTTAATTGCACACATACTCTGAACATGATTGTTTATTTTTGTCCCTTTGGTCCCCAATTTGAATTGTTGCAGCAGACGCAAATGCGCTGGCCTTCATGATTCCAGGCCTTGGAATCATACCAGCCGACGGGTGGTGGTTTATCGCTCGTTTAGGTGACGGCGGTTATTTGATGCTCATTCATACTGTCGGATTACGGGCCCGCAAACCCTTGAGAGGTTCGAACTCTGGGGTGCGTGCGGAGATCTCAACCTACCCAGCCAGCCTACTCATGATCCTCCTAAGCCTAGCGCGACAAGATCAAAGAGACAAAGAGACACAACAATTTATCCTGGTTCGGGCCACCTTGCGGTATAATACCCTACTCCAGCGTTTTGGTGGATTGCCTCGGAGGGCTGAGGATGAACTAGTAAAGTGGATGAACTGGCCTCAGGAGGTGAGGTGTTCTTGAGCTCAAGGGAGCTGGTGAGGTGTGAGCTAGTTCGGCCTTCCCCCCTCTATGGTGGTGGCTACTCCTATTTATAGTGGCCTTGGTCCTCTTCCCAAATGTTGGCAGGAAGGGATCCCACAACTGCCGGATTTGAAAGGGGACAAGTGGTACAACTTATCTTGACAAAAGTAGTCTTCGCCTGCGAAAAGCCTCTGGTCGTGACGCTGCGGGCTCGTCGATGACCTCCGTCCTGCCGTCCTGGCGGTCTTGGTCTTGTTGCACCAGAATGGAAACCTTTGGCTGATTCCTCGGGACTCCGCGCCTGTGGCTTGCCTCCTTTGCATCGAAGAGGAAACCTGCGCTCTGCGCCCTTGGAGCCCGCCTGGCCTTGGTTGTCATGGCTCACGTAAGCTGAGCCTCGTGAGGTGAACTCTGCATAGAACTCTTCGCCCCTCGGGAGCCAGCCTAAGGAGGCCGATCCCCTCGGGGGTCTTGGCGTCTGCCTCGCGAGGCTTGGCCACTCGCCAGGTCTTGAGTTGTTGATGTTGTAGCTGGGTCGTACCAGGACGTCGATGGAGCCACGTGGTGGGCCGCAGGCAGGCAGGGCTGGATAGCCCTATATCCAGGACGCCGATAGTAGCCCTGGGCCCATGGCCCGCTCGGTATTGGCTTCCAGGCGAAGACAAAGGGCAAGTGCGGAGCGCCGTGGGCCCTAACCGCCTGCGGCCTTGACAACACGTGGCGGTTGATGGGACGTGGGCGTCTCTACTTCCCCACGCCGCCTTGATATCTGGGAGGCCTAGTGGTCGCCCATTGTCAGTGCAGCTCGCCCTTCGCAGATTGTCGCGCTCGGCCCTTGTTTCCTCCTTTCCAGTCTTTCCGCTCCGTGCATAGATCCGGCACCGGAGCCGCGCCCCTCCTTTGGTGCTTGTCATGGCTCCCCATCCGAGGAAGAAGAAGGGGAAGCCGCGCGCCCCGGCCGGTCCTCCGCTGGTCCTGGAGCAAACCCTTGAGCAGTCGATGGTGATCAATCAGGAAGGGTTGGACAAGGCCCTCCATGCGCTTGCCACCGATTCCAATGAGTGGTGGGCGACGGCCGTCCGCCCTGCATCTTGGCAAGTGAATGAGATGAGTGCCACCGTGATCCCCATCTATCTCCATGCTCTTCTCGCGGGGCTGATTCCTCCCTTCTCTCCCTTCATCAATGTTGTGATACCGCATTATCAGATCCACCTGCTGCATATGGACCCCCGCTCTGTTATCCTTCTCGCCGTCTTCGCCTTCCTCTGTGAGTCCATGGTCGGCATTACTCCTTCCGTGGCCCTATTTCGCCATTTCTTCTTGCTTCGGTTGGTCGACGCCCGCCAATGCTCTGGGTGCGCGACCTTCGAAGTTGTGCTCGCAACTGCCAGTTCGGGAATCGACTTCGAGCCCTCGCCTGCTGCGTAGGGATTCCGGAAGTAGTGGCTGCTCATGTTTGCCGGTGCGTTCAGCCCCCTGCTCTTGACTCTTGGGGCGCCGACTGAGGGAGTCCTGGATTAAGGGGTCCTCGGGCAGCTGGACTATATACTTTGGCCGGACTGTTGGACTATGAAGATACAAGATTGAAGACTTCGTCCCGTGTCCGGATGGGACTCTCCTTTGCGTGGAAGGCAAGCTTGGCAATTCGGATATTTAGATTTCCTTCTCTGTAACCGACTCTATGTAACCCTAGCCCCCTCCGGTGTCTATATAAACCGGAGGATTTAGTCCGTAGGACAACAACAATCATAATCATAGGCTAGCTTCTAGGGTTTAGCCTCTACGATCTCGTGCTAGATCAACTCTTTTAATACTCATATCCTCAAGATCAATCAAGCAGGAAGTAGGGTATTACCTCCATCGATAGGCCAAAACCTGGGTAAAACATCGTGTCCCCTGCCTCCTATTACCATTAGCCTTAGACGCACAGTTCGGGACCCCCTACCCAAGATCCGCCGGTTTTGACACCGACATTGGTGCTTTCATTGAGAGTTCCACTGTGTCGTCGCGATAAGGCTCGATGGCTCCTTCAATCATCTACAGTAGCGCAGTCCAGGGGGATGTTTTCCTTCCCGGACAGATCTTCGTATTCGGCGGCTTTGCACTGCGGGTCAACTCGCTTGGCCACTTGGAGCAGATCGATAGCTACGCCCCTTGCCATCTGGTCAGGTTTGGAAGCTTGAACTATACTGCCGACATCAGCGGAGACTTGATCTTCGACGGATTTGAACCCATGTCAGGTACGCCGAAAAGTCATGAGGAGCATGACTTAGATCTGCCATCAGACAGTGTTCGGGAGACTGCACCTGCAGCGGACCCGGGAATCAATCCGGAGCAGATCGCACCCTCCGAGGATGGGTGGATGGACCCTGCCACGGAGGTCACACACTCATCGGCGTTAGAGCCAAATACTGATCCCACCTCCTGTAAAGGTGGTGTCATCGGACCCCCGGGCTCATCACCGGCTACAGGATCCGAACCACGTACGCCCGAGCCTATCGAATCTGATTGGGCACCGGTCATGGAGTTCACCTCCGCGGATATTTTTCAGCACTCGCCCTTGGGTGACGTGATAAATTCGTTAAAGTCACTTTCCTTGTCAGGAGACTCTTGGACGAACTATGTCCGGCTCGAGTGGGAAGAGGACGATGAAGAAATTCGTTCCCCACCCACCACCCACTTCATAGCCACTGTTGATGACTTAACCGATGTGCTTGATTTCAACTCCGAAGACATCGACGATATGGACGAGATGCAGGAGAAGAACAGGAACCACCGCCTATAGGTAACGCCCCGAGACCGATGCTCCAAGTGCCTCCCATTTATCTTAGTTGTTGCTGTGTGTTTATTTTTGTTTGTTGCATTATCATATTTGTTTTGCATATTTTATTCCTACATGTTTATGCCATGATCATGTTGAGTGCCTTGTCGTGTGTTTGCTTCTTGCACCATGCTCATTTCACTTGTTATGTTGCATTGTGCCTCTTGTCATTATATTGTTTTGTGCCATCTTTGTTTGTTTGCCATGTTCATCTCACTTTGTTATATGTTATATGCTTTGATATGCCTCTTGTCATTTATTGCATCATGATCATCATGTGGGTTGCATTCTTCATATTGGTGTATTGTTGTGTGTGGATCAGTCCTTGTTGTCTCTTCTCTCAAGCCATGCACCATCACCTTCTCCTTCCTCTTCTTTTACTCCTTTATGCAAGTGCCATTTCTCCCTTCTCCATTAATGTTCAATCTTTGCCAATAAATCATGCACCATGCCTTATACCTCTCTGTCAAGTATCATCCATTTTGGAGTTGTTTTGGTTGGGTTCAAAAATACCTCAAGTTTGAATTATATTCAAACTTGTTTTATTTTTCTACCTCTAAAAATTGCCAAGCCAATTTATTCTAATCCTGCATAATTCCAGAAGTCCAAAAATATTGTTACTTCTTTCTAATTCATCCCCTAAACCCCTGGCCATTTTCCTCTTCTATTACGTGGATTGCTTATTTGCGAGAAAGGATTTAAAGCAGAACAGGCCGTGCACAGCCGCTGCACTTGGGCCTCCTCCTTCACGGAGCCCAGCCAGCGCCAGCGTGCCCTTTTCTCCCTCTCGAGTAAATCCTCGTGGATCACCTAGGCGACCCCACAGGCGGTCTCTCTTCCTCACCTTTCTCCTTCCTCTCGTTTGCTCCTCTCCTCACGGTAAAAACCCCCAGGCCGAGCGCACATGGCCACGAGGGCAGCCCCGACCACGCACCTCCCCCTATAAAGCCACCCCTCGGCGCCCTAGGGTTTCCCCTTCCTCCTTCCTTCCTCCTCCGCGCCACCAACCAGGTAAGGGTAGCTCCACCTTGCGCCATCGCCGCCGCCCGACGCCATGGCCGGCTTGTGCTCAAGCTTTCCCCCGGCGTAGCAAGCTCGTCGCCGCCTTTCTTCATCCACGCGCATCGAGACGCTGCCACGACCCCGTTCCTCTGCGATTCAAGGCCGGAGACGCAAGTCCATCGACGTTGTCTTCCTCTTCTTCCTCTGCTTCACGGAACCGAGGACGCTGCCCCGATCATCGCGTCGTCTCGCCGTCCCCGTTCTCCTCCGACTCCGTACACCTTCAGCAGCACCCCCATGGTGAGAAGCCGCTTCTCTTCCCATCATCCCTACTTGATCGCCGGTAGGCATCACCCCGTCCCAACCCGAGGCGTCCGCCATGGACGACCAGGGGAGCGAGCTCGAGATCGTGCCATGTGTCCATCTCCTCTGTTCGGCCACTCACACACGCAGTCTGCGACCCATGCTCCCGCAGCTGTTCCGCTTGCACATGCATGCGCTTGCGCACCCTCAGGGACTTGTCCAGCCCCTGCCTAGCCGCTGCTCGCCGCGCCTCGCCTCACAACTTCCAGCCGGAATCCATGGCCAGCCAGGCTTGGCCTCGCACAAGCACCCACACCCTCGCGTCATTGCTCCACCAAACGCGCCCCTAGCATGTTTGCGCACACCTGCTGCTGCCTGCCGGCCTCGCTGTGTGCCTGATTGTGGCCGAGGTCGAGCATCTTAATCCCTAGGCCGGCCCTTTCTGTTCTCTTCAGTTATCTGAACCAGATCCGTCGAGCAATCCTATTCCTACGCAAGGACCCGAGCTAGATGTTGAACACATGCTCTGTCCTAGCCTGTTGGTCACCAAGCAGTTCCACAGCCAAGGGATCTGGAGTTCAAATCCTAGCTTCCCCTATTTTTCATTATCGTTTTAGTTCTGTTCTGATGATGCTCCTGCGCACACTTTGTCGTGCGTGCTCAGTCACGGCCACAGAACAATCCGCCTGTTCGTTGTTATTCTGTTTTGATTCAGAGCAGTTCGGAATATGGTTCCTCTATAACCAAACCCATCCAATGTCAGCTATCCATTGTATTTCAGCTGGTTAGCAATGCTTGTGCACCTCCTGGAGGTCCTGGGTTCAAATCCCTGCACTCCTCCTTTTGTCCTCTGTTTTTATTTTTCTTTTGCATGCACACACACTCAGCCGCTTGGGTCAATTACACTTCTGGGCTTGCACCCTGCGTTGAATCCGGCCCCTGTATATTCTTTTCCCTATCCCATGTGTTTTAGCATTTGTTCATTTTCTGCATATTCACATCAATGCCATCATTTTAAAATGCGCATAACTAAATTTCCATGCATTCAAATAAAACATGTTATATATGTAAAATGCTCAGATTTTCATGTACTTTCATAATCTGCTTCTTTCATCCATGTTTGAAATGTTTAAAATGGACATTTGCTTTTAATTTGTATAATGACATGTTAAAATGGTTTATTTCATAACTAAATAACCGTAGCTCGGTTTTAAATGTTCTTTATATGTAAATGGGCTATAAAAATGCATAGATTAACATGGTAGCATTACTTTGCATGTTTAACAACATTAAAATTGTGTATAGGGCAGAACAGTACCAAATCCGAATATTGCATATGGGGATTTTTCGGAGTTGTTGTTTGTTGTTTCCGGCCTCATTTAAACTTGCCTAAATAGCTAGTTTAATTATGTTTCACCTCTTGCCATGTTAACAACATTTAATCTTGTCATGCATCATACTTGGTTGTGCATCATGCCTTGTTCATGTGTTGTTTGTTTACTATGTTTTTTGTTTCTTTCCGGTGTTGCTTCTTAGTTCCAGTAATGTTGCGATTGTGAGGTTTTGTTCGACTACTCCCGTTCGTCTTCTTCATGGACCTCGTTCTTCTTCCTAGCGGGATTTCAGGCAAGATGAACGCTACCCTGGATCTCACTACTATCATTGCTATGCTAGTTGCTTCATTCTATCGTTTTGCTGCGCTACCTATCTCTTGTTGATCAAGCCTCCCAAATTGCCATGAACCTCTAACCTTTGTCACCCGTCCTAGCAAACCGTTGTTTGGCTATGTTACCGCTTTGCTCAGCCCCTCTTATAGCATTGTTAGTTGCAGGTGAAGTTGAAGATTGCTGTCCTCTGTTTTTATTTTTCTTTTGCATGCACACACACTCAGCCGCTTGGGTCAATTCCACTTCTGGGCTTGCACCCTGCGTTGAATCCGGCCCCTGTATATTCTTTTCCCTATCCCATGTGTTTTAGCATTTGTTCATTTTCTGCATATTCACATCAATGCCATCATTTTAAAATGCTCATAACTAAACGTCCATGCATCCAAATAAAACATGCTATATATGTAAAATGCTCAGATTTTCATGTACTTTCATAATCCGCTTCTTTCGTCCATGTTTGAAATGTTTAAAATGGACGTTTGCTTTTAATTTGTATAATGACATGTTAAAATGGTTTATTTCATAACTAAATAACCGTAGCTCGGTTTTAAATGTTCTTTATATGTAAATGGGCTAGAAAAATGCATAGATTAACATGGTAGCATTACTTTGCATGTTTAACAACATTAAAATTGTGTATAGGGCAGAACAGTACCAAATCTGAATATTGCATATGGGGATTTTTCGGAGTTGTTGTTTGTTGTTTCCGGCCTCATTTAAACTTGCCTAAATAGCTAGTTTAATTATGTTTCACCTCTTGCCATGTTAACAACATTTAATCTTGTCATGCATCATACTTGGTTGTGCATCATGCCTTGTTCATGTGTTGTTTGTTTACTATGTTTTTTGTTTCTTTCCGGTGTTGCTTCTTAGTTCCGGTAATGTTGCGATTGTGAGGTTTTGTTCGACTACTCCCGTTCGTCTTCTTCATGGACCTCGTTCTTCTTCCTAGCGGGATTTCAGGCAAGATGAACGCTACCCTGGATCTCACTACTATCATTGCTATGCTAGTTGCTTCGTTCTATCGCTTTGCTGCGCTACCTATCTCTTGTTGATCAAGCCTCCCAAGTTGCCATGAACCTCTAACCTTTGTCACGGTCCTAGCAAACCGTTGTTTGGCTATGTTACCACTTTGCTCAGCCCCTCTTATAGCGTTGTTAGTTGCAGGTGAAGTTGAAGATTGCTCCATGATGGACAAGATTATGTTGGGATATCACAATATCTCTTATTTAATTAATGCATCTATATACTTGGTAAAGGGTGGAAGACTCGGCCTTATGCCTGGTGTTTTGTTCCACTCTTGCCGCCCTAGTTTCGTCATACGGTGTTATGTTCCCGGATTTTGCGTTCCTTCTGCGGTTGGGTTATTTATGGGACCCCTTGACGGTTCGCTTTGAATAAAACTCCTCTAGCAAGGCCCAACCTTGGTTTTACCATTTCCTCACCTACCCTTTTCCCTTGGGTTTCCGGAGCCGAGGGTCATCTTTATTTAGCCCCCGGGCGGTGCTTCTCTAAGTGCTGGTCGAACCGAGCTTCGCCTGAGGGGCCCCTCGGGAAACTTCGAGGTCTGGTTTTACTCGTGCTTTGTCTCATCCGGTGTTGCCACGAGAACAAGATATGTGCAGCTCCTATCGGGATTGTCCGGCGCATCGGGCGGCCTTGCTGGACTTGTTTTACCATTGTCGAAATGTCTTGTAAACCGGGATTCCGAGACTGATCGGGTCTTCCTGGGAGAAGGAATATCCTTCGTTGATCGCGAGAGCTTATCATGGGCTAAGTTGGGACACCCCTGCAGGGTTATAAACTTTCGAGAGCCGTGCCTGCGGTTATGTGGCAGATGGGAATTTGTTAATATCCGTTTGTAGATAACTTGACACCAGATTCGAATTAAAACGCATCAACCGTGTGTGTAGCCATGATGGTCTCTTTTTGGTGGAGTCCGGGAAGTGAACACGGTTTTGGGTTATGTTTGACGTAAGTAGGAGTTCAGGATCATCTCTTGATCATTGCTAGCTTCACGACCGTTCCGTTTGCTCTCTTCTCGCTCTTATTTGCATATGTTAGCCACCATATCATGCTTAGTCGCTGCTGCAATCTCACCACTTTACCCCTTCCTTTCCCATTAAGCTTTGCTAGTCTTGATACCCATGGTAATGGGATTGCTGAGTCCTCGTGGCTCCTGATTACTACAACAACGATTGCGGTACAGGTTATGCGATGATCTTGACACGAGGCGATGCTTGCTTGTTTTGGAGTTCTTCTTACGCTTCTTCTTCGTTCGGGGATAGGTTCGGTCGGCCTTTGGGCTAGCAGAGGTGGATGTCGTTTGAGTTTACATTTGTGTTTCATCCGTAGTCGGATGGTGCTCTTATGTAAGATGATGTTGTATTCGTGTGGCATTGTATGCCTTTTGTATGTATCCCCATCTATTATGTAATGTTGATCTAATGATATCCACCTTGCAAAAGTGTCTTCAAGATGCGCTTCTATCCTTGGTGGGACCTTCGAGTTCCTTTAGGATAGGGTCGCATCTTGGGCGTGACAAGGGCGCTGGACAGCCACCTCATCATATGATATATATATATGGTGGACACCCCCAAGGAAAGCAATGGCGATGAGGCAACGGAAGATAACCCCATGGAGAAGCAATCTAGGCACCAGCGTCATAGGCGCCGCTCCAAGCCCTGCCATAGCAAAAATACTAATATCGACACAAGAGATAACAATCCGGATGGTGCCGAAGACGAAAACAATCCTGCGCAGCCAAACTTCGAGCAGGCTGAGCAAGAGGAGGGGCAAGTAAGCCTTAAGGAACATGCAACAGATGGAGAATCAGAGGATGATAATTACATGCCTCTCTCCGAAGGCGAAGTGAGCCTTGGCGACGAAGAATTCATCGTGCCTGAGGATCCCGTCGGCGAGGCGCTTCAGCGCCGACTTATAGCCACAGCAAAAAGCCTGAAGAAAAAGCAGCAACAGCTTCAAGCTGATCAAGATCTTCTAACTGATAGATGGACCGAGGTTCTGGCTGCCGAGGAATACGGACTCGAGCGCCCTACCAAAAGTTACCCAAAGCGCAGGTTGCTACCTCAACTCGAGGAGGAAGCGTTAAAACCCACACCACTAGCGCATGATGCGGCTGACCGGCCACCCCGTGGCCGGGACAAGGTGGCGTACCAGCCCGAAGTCCAGACCGCACCCCGTTGCCAGTCAAACAATAATATTAAGGCCCGGGGCTACACGAAGGACCTGCGAGATGTATTGGAAAACAAAGCAGGACAGTCAAGATCGATCTACGGATGACGGGGGCGCGCCACAACACGTGAAGACGGCCGTCACGCCGGATACAACATACAAAAGTCCGACCGGGCCGAATACAACAGACCGGATTCATTTGAACCACGTCAGTATGTAGCCCGGCATAGAGGCGCCGCACACCCCCTATGCTTCATTGATGAAGTCATGGATCATGAATTTCCAGAAAGGTTTAAACCCATGAATATTGAATCAAATGATGGCACAACAGACCCCACAGTATGGATTGAAGATTTTCTCCTACACATTCACATGGCCCGTGGCGATGCCTTACATGCCATAAAGTACCTACCACTTAAGCTCAAAGGACCGGCTCGGCATTGGCTGAATAGTGTGCCAGCAAGCTCCATTGGCAGTTGGGAGGACCTGGAAGACGCATTCCTTGAAAACTTCCAGGGCACTTACGTGCGACCAACGGATGCTGATGACTTAAGTCACATAATCCAACAGCCCGGAGAGTCAGCCAGGAAATTCGGGACTCGCATCCTAACCAAAAGGAACCAAATTGTCGACTGTCCGGATGCCGAAGCCTTAGCAGCCTTCAAGCATAACATCCGTGACGAATGGCTCGCCTGACACCTCAGCCAAGAGAAACCAAAATCAATGGCAGCCCCCACGACACTCATCACTCGCTTTTGCGTGGGCGAGGACAGCTGGGCGAGGTCACGACGCAATAGACACAAGCATCACAACAATGGCGACAACGCCGAAGACACGGCAGTCAATGCCGGATTCAGAGGCTCTAAATCCAAACAGCGGAAAAACCCATTCAAAAGAAACAATCCGGGCTCGTCCAGTTTGGACCGCATACTTGATGGCTCATGTCAAATTCACGGCACCCCCGATAAACTAGCCAACCACACCAACAGAGAATGCTGGGTGTTTAAACAGGCCGACAAGTTGAATGCCGAAAACAAGGAAAAGGGGCTGCATAGCGACGACGATGAGGAACCCCGGCCTCCGAACAGAGGAGGACAAAAGAAATACCCTCCCCAGTTGAAAACAGTGAATATGATATACGCAACCCATATTCCCAAGCGGGAATGGAAGCGTGCACTAAGGGACGTCTATGCGTTGGAGCCAGTCACCCCAAAGTTCAACCCATGGTCCTCTTGTATGATCACTTTCGATCGCAGGGACCACCCTACCAGTATCCGTCATGGCGGTTCGGCCGCATCGGTCCATGACCCCATCATCGACGGATTCCATCTCACGCGAGTCCTCATGGACGGTGGCAGCAGCCTGAACCTTCTCTATCAAGATATAGTGCGCAAAATGGGCATCGATTCGTCAAGGATCAAGCCCACAAAAACCACCTTCAAGGGTGTCATACCAGGTGTGGAGGCCTGTTGCACGGGCTCAATCACACTAGAAGTGGTCTTTGGATCCCCGAACAATTTCTGAAGCGAGGAGTTAATCTTCGATATCGTCCCCTTCCGTATTGTTATCATGCCCTACTAGGACGAACCGCATTTGCTCGATTCAATGCGGTACCGCACTATGCATACCTCAAACTCAAGATGCCTGGACCTCGGGGGGGTATAACAGTCAATGGAAACACAGAATGCTCGCTCCGTATGGAGGAGCAGACCGCGGCTCTCGCAGCAGAAGTACAAAGCAGCCTTCTTAGGCAGACCGCCAATCCGGCGATAAAGACCCCGGACACCGTCAAGCGAGTTCGGAGTACCCTGCAATAGGATCGTCCGGCACGCCCAGAGCTCGACTAGCAAGTCGGCCTCCGTCCTAGTACCAACCAAGCAGCAAAATTTGTGCCGCGCGTACATAATTACGCACTCTAAATACCATGGGCATGGACAGAGGCACAACTACGACGCGGTCTACAACGCGGCTCAACCGCCCCAGGACCCGTATTCCTTTATCATTTTCTTTCTTTCAGAACCCTACTTTTTGGAAGCCCTTTCAGGTATCCGGATTATCGGACTCATCACCGGAAGGAAAACCAAAGAAGACAAGAAGCTGGGGCGTCTAAAGGACTTCTTAGGTGGTCTCTGATAACCATCGTTATACCTGTTTTATATACCCACGTAGAGCTTACCCTTGGCTAGGACATGTCAAATAGTCCCATTTTGCTTATCGCACTACTTGTATACATACGCTCTGACGTATTATTTAAATAACAGTGGGAAAATATACAGCGTCAGCTTATTATTACACTTTCTTTATGTTTTTCCTGAGCCCAAACCGCACCCGTACACTTTGGTACGTTTAGTTCGCCAGGGGTCTCAGTGTACCCCATAACATGGCAAGAAAAGTCCGAACACTTTCGATAGTGCGGCACCCAGAACTTATAGCATTATATGCATCAGCCCCGAATCATGTCTTGGGTCAATAGTTGGGTTTGCCCGGCTCCTATGTTTTGGTACCTTATGTTCCGCTATATCGGCTAAGGTAGCACACGGAGAACTCTGCGATTGTGTCCGGTTCTTCCGGACGAGCACCTCGATGAAAGCAGCTTATTTGTCATGATAAGGCGAGAGCTGGTCGCTATTCGAGAGGTCTCAAATCCTTTAAGATTTTTTCCGCTTCAGGCGAGGAATCGGCCTCGTCCAATTTAGGCGTGTATAGCGCCCCGAGTCCGGCCTTCCGGATACTAGGGGCTTCGCCAAAATTTCAAATTGTAGACCTCTATAGCCAAGTGAGAGCGATAAAGTCGTATAGTCCGATTGCCTTGTTCGCGGCGCTAAACACCTCCTTAAAAGGACCAAAAAATTGGATAAAGAGTGTTTATATTTATCCCAAACACCCCATTACTAGTTACATGGGGGCAGAAGCCGACGACTGGCCAACTCTCAAGATGTCATAAACGGCCGCACAGAAGGTAATATATTAAATTAACAAGCGCCATATAGCGCACATGAACTAGTTTTCATATTACAGGATGACATGAGTACATTCATTCAAATATTACATCCTTAGTACATTCATCCGCCACAAGGCGGGCACCCTTAATGACATTGTCATAGTACTGTTCGAGGTGGCGATGCTCCTTGCGTTTCGGCAGCCCCTCTGTCACCAATTTCTCGGCGTCCATCTTCCCCCAGTGCACTTTAGCATGGGCAAAGGCCCTGCACGCACCCTCAATGCAGACGGACCGCTTAATGACTTCAAGCTGCGGACAGGCATTTACCATCCGCTTGACAAGGCCGAAGTAGCTGTTGGGCAGGGGCTCGCCAGGCCACAGCCGGACTATGAAGTCCTTCATGGCCAGTTCGGCCGCCTTGTGAAGTTCGACCAGTTTCTTCAGCTGGTCGCTCAAGGGCATCGGACATTCCGCCCCAATATACTGGGACCAGAATAGCTTATCCGTCGAGCTCCCTTCCTCAGCCCGGTAGAACTCTGCGGCATCAGAGATGCTGCACAGCTGATCTGCGAATGCTCCTGGAGAGCTCCGAATTCGGGTAAGTAAAAGGAAAGTCTCCATCACATGCTTGCTTTGCATAATGAAAGCCTTACCCGCAGCTATCTTCTTGGCCACCTCAATTTCCTGGAGGGCCTTCTAGGTTTCGACCTTGGCATCTTGCGCGCTCTGACGGGCCTTCGCAAGCTCCGACTCTTGCGTCTTGGAGTCACGCTCCAAGGACTCGAATTTCTTCACGAAATGCTGGAGCTCTTGCTGGACCTCATCAACCCGAGCCTCTTGTTTTTCGCACTCGGTGCGCTCCCTGGCCGCTTTGCCTTCGGCCTCGGACAACGCCTTCTTAAGGGCCGCCACTTTGGTTGTGGCCCGTAGTAAAATTCATCATGCTTCTATTAGCATCAACAATTTTTTATTTTATATAACATTCAGACGGGGTATCACTTACCTTTGTTCTCCTCGAGCTGCCTCTTCACGAGGCCGAGCTCTTCTTCGGCCCGCCCCAGGCTGTGCCTCAGTCCGGAGACTTCCGCAGTGGCGGCAGCGGCGGCCAGCAGCGACGCCTGCTTATTCACATAGACATAATATGATTAGACTCCTGGACATAATATTTGATCCTCTGTTCGGCCTTTCTTTCCGAACACCAAACAGAGCATCAGGGGCTACTATCTATACTGTGATACTTTCTCATAATTTAAATTACTTACCTCAAAGCCTGTCAGGAGGCTGGTGCAGGCTTCGGTCAATCCGCTTTTGGCGGACTGAACCTTCGCAATCACCGTACTCATAAGTGTACGGTGTCCTTCATCAAGGGAAGCGCTCTGAAGCGCTTCCACCAAGTTATCTGATGCCTCTGGATGGACAAAGGTCATCGGTACAGGAAGCTCGCCCCCCTTGGCAAGGGGCTGCCTGCCTGAATCCGGAACCACTGGTGGTTCCGGCGCAGTATCCCTCTGGGGGCCAAGCTTGCTGCGACCCCCCTCATCAGAATCCATGGGGATCTTCCCCCCTATGAGCCCGGCATTGGGGGTTTCGCCTTGAGGCGCCTCTAGAACTATCTCTCCCTGGCCCGGTATCCTCTAAGATAACACCTCGGTGTCATCCGTGGGCCGGGGAGTGGAGGCCGTCGGGAGCGAATAGTTGTTCTTCTCCGACGAGCTCAAGGACCCATCTGAGGAGGATAAGTCGATGTGGGCTTTGGACGGACTGCACAAATATATTTTGACATAATAAGAGGCCATAAAGCTAAACATGCCATAGGTATTATGGTATCCGAATACTTACGACTTCGCCAGGGGCTTGTCCCTGTGTAGCCACTCCTCGTCGATGTAGGCAGCCGTGGTGGAGTGGTCCGGAGGGAGGGTCCTTCCCTTCTTGGACCCTTCAGCCTCCCTGGAAGGGGCGGCCTTCCTTTTCTTCACCCCCTCGGTTTGGGGGAGAGGGTTTTCCTCTTCCTCCTCCTCGTTGTCATTGGAGACTCGGTATCTTCAGATGATGAGTCCGACACCACATTGTGCCGGAGACTTTTCCTGGTCCCCGGGTCCTTCTTCTTGGCCTTCTTCTCCGGCACCTCATAGGGCGCCGGAAACAGCATCTCCGTCAGGAGAGCGGTTGCTGGATCTTCAGGCAACAGAGCTAGACAGTCGATCCGCTCCGCTGTCGCCACATAGTCCTATTAAATCAGTATGATGGCTTAGAATCCTCCCACAAACATACTGAGGAAGGGCACATCTCATGAAATATAGAGAGCTTACCGGATTGGCGGGGCGCCTTGCGCTGAGCCCGCGGTCCTCGGTGGTCGGAGGAGGTACTTCAGCGGCCTTGAACAACACCTTCTAGACGTCTTTATGCGTCGTGTCAAAGAGCTCTCGCAGTGTCTAGTGTTTGGCCGAATCGAGCTCCCACATGTTGAATGCCCGTCTTTGGCACGGGAGAATCCGGCGAAAGAGCATGACCTGGAACACATTGAAAAGCTTGATCTTCTTGCTTATCATATTTTTAATGCAGTTCTGGAGTCCGGTCAGGTCCGCAGACGCACCCCAGGCTAAGCCCTTCCTCTTCCAGGAGGTGAGTTGCATGGGGATGCCAGATCAGAATTCGGGGGCCGCCGCCCAGTTGGCGTCGCGCGGCTCGTTGATGTAGAACCACCCCGACTGCCACCCTTTCACGGTCTCCACATAGGAGCCTTCGAGCTAGGTGACGTTGGGCATCTTGCCAACCATAGCGCCTTCGCACTCCGCTTGCTGGCCGACCACTATCTTCGGCTTCACGTTGAAAATCTTCAGCCACAGGCCGAAGTGGGGCTTGATGCGGAGGAAAGCCTCTCACACAAAGATAAACACCGAGATGTTGAGGATGAAATTAGGGGCCGGATCATGAAAATCTAGCCCATAGTAAAACACGAGCCCTCGGACAAATGGGTGGAGGGGGAATCCCAGTCCGCGGACGAAGTGGGGGAGGAACACAACCCTCTCGTGGGGTTCCGGAGTCGGAACGATCTGCCCGGCGTCCGGGAGCCGGTGCGCGATGTCTGCGGCCAAGTATCCGGCCTCCCGAAGCTTCGTAATGTCCTCCTCCATGACGGAGGAGGCCATCCACTTGCCTCCTGCTTCGGACATATTTGGAATGGTTGTACGACGAAGGTGAGAACTGGAGCACTGGAGCTCGAGCATGCGAGAATGGATGAGTGAAGGAAGAATAAGGCGTGGGTGAAAAAGGAGCATCCCTATCTCTTTATAAAGGCGGAAGAAACTACGCGCCTCCCCACTTACCCGTTAAAATCGCTTATTCCTCAAGCACCATGATTGATGGCGCGGTTGGGTTACCCATGCCCGTATTGATGAGAATCCCGTGATAAGGGGACACGATCTCTGCTTCAACAAGACGTGTCAAGGAAACCGCCTCGCGTTACGTGCAGTGGCTGGTTGCGGAAAACGGTTCGAATAATGACCGGACCGTGGCGTGATGTCATACTATAAAAAGTTGTCAGCAGATTAGATTTGTGGAATAGTATGCTCTCTACGGTGGTATGTGGAATTTGTTTTGCAGAGCCGGACACGATTCTTGTGTTCGAAATCTTCTATGGAGTATTCGGTGAAGGAACCCGCCTTGCAATGCCGAAGACAATCTGCGCTCCGGACTCATCGTCATTGAAGCCTGGTTCAGGGGCTACCGAGGGAGTCCTAGATTAAGGGGTCCTCGGACAGCGGACTATATACTTTGGCGGACTGTTGGACTATGAAGATACAAGATTGAAGACTTCGTCCCGTGTCGGATGGGACTCTCCTTTGCGTGGAAGGCAAGCAGCAATTCGGATATGTAGATTTCCTTCTCTGTAACCAACTCTGTAACCCTAGCCCCTCCGGTGTCTATATAAACCGGAGGGTTTAGTCCGTAGGACAACAACAATCATAATCATAGGCTAGCTTCTAAGGTTTAGCCTCTACATCTCGTGGTAGATCAACTCTTGTAATACTCATATCCTCAAGCTCAATCAAGCAGGAAGTAGGGTATTACCTCCATCGAGAGGGCCCAAACCTGGGTAAAACATCGTGTCCCCTGCCTCCTGTTACCATTAGCCTTAGACGCACAGTTCGGGACCCCCTACCCGAGATCCGCCGGTTTTGACACCGACACTACCCTCGCCTAGCTCCTGTTGG
Source organism: Aegilops longissima (assembly GCA_021605205.1). Taxonomy (NCBI): domain Eukaryota; kingdom Viridiplantae; phylum Streptophyta; class Magnoliopsida; order Poales; family Poaceae; genus Aegilops; species Aegilops longissima. The sequence goes on along the minus strand of CM038682.1, from coordinate 98,285,540 downwards.
TGCTGCGAGAAGCTCTCCGACCGGAGCCTTGCTGTTGTCTAGAAGAGGTTGGCGAGGTTACAGGAACTGGAAGTGACGGCGCTGATGGTGGTGAAGGAATTCGTCAGGCAGTGCATCGCTCCCCTCCAGCGCCATTCTCGCCCAACGTGGGACCATGCGGGCGTCGAGGATCCGATGAGGCTGCAGAGGCCATCATTGGCTGCTGGGACCTTGAGCATGGTGCTCAAACTCTTGATGGGCAAAACCGAGCCTGCTGACCATCCGGGAGGTGGCTGCCTTCTCCATCAGTGCTCGAACAAGGCGGCCTACGCCGGGCAGATGCCTCTATTCGACGAGTGGGGGTTTCTTCCGGAGGGCCTTGAGGGGCCCCACGAGAACCCTGTCTTCGTGGCTCCCCTTCTACTCTATCCTGCTGCGTGCGCCCCAAGTGCGGAAGCAGGGGAGCGCTCGCGGCCTGCAGCTATTAAGGGTTCCTCCGAAGGCTTGGTGCCGACGAGATCCCAGGAGGTCGGGGCTCCTGAGGTCCTGAAGGGGGGTGCCCCGGATCTGGCGTGATCCCAAGCTCTGGAGGCGGAGGCCCCTGACATCCTGGGCGATGGCTTCGATGTGGCTACAGACGGCGAGGATTCCACCAATGGCTCCGGAGCCATAAGCAGAAGATCCCGCTGGGCACCGCTGCCCCTGGGATCCCTGCCCCGGCTAACCCACGGAAAGCTCCTCCTCCCGAGGATCACCTGTAAGGGTCTGGTCGGCCCCGCATGTGCCTTGAGTCGCTCCTGAAGAGGACAGGTCCCTGTGTCGCAGCGATGGCACTCGTAGGCCGCTGAAGCCGAGGAGATATGTGGCTGCCGATGAGTAAGTACCTTTGCTCTTGATTCCTTGCGCGCCGCATTTTCTCATAACTATGGTCTTGCAGGGCTCCCGCGAAGGCGAAACCTCGGGAGGCGGGCTCCCCCAAGGATTCCAGCTTGACGCCCGCACACAACCCCTGGTGCCCTGGTCTTGCGCAGGGTGGGACCGACTCTAGCTGTCGCGACACCGCGAGGGTGCCCCAAAACTGGGCACCCTGTTCCCTCTCCCCGTGACTCAGCCCGTGAGACGGGGGATGCACCGGAGATCCTTCCTCTTGTCATTGCTGGCAGGGGGGTGCCCCTTGGGCGGCCTTCATCTTCAGGTTGTGGGGCTACACCGGCCAGCCCCCGGCCGGTGGCTGGTGGGGTGCCCAGCGCCTCCTAGGCAGCCTCTAGGGCCGACGAAGGTCTTAGCGACGCGCTCGCGCTCGCTCGTGGGTGCAGTGTCATGCACTTCGAGCTCTTCGGTGAGGCGATGCGTGCGATGATCCATCTTGGCGGGGAGCTCGCCAATGTCGACACCAGGCTTGAGGCGGAAAACCATCGCCTGGAGCATGAGTGGCAGTAGCTGAAGGTTGCCATTAACCTAGGGAGACTTCAGCATGACAAAGCTGATGCGCGTGCGGCGGCCTTTCTCGCAACTTCTCGCGAGGCTTCCGCCTGCCCCATGGAAGAGGCCGAGGCAGCCAACCGTCGTCGTGAGGCGGCCGAGGAGCAGGAGTGAGAGCTTTTGTCTTCAAATGCGGCTCTTGAGCGTGAAAGTCAAGGAGTGTCGCGCCCTTCTGGCCTCCCCACCAGGCGAGGCGGCCTTTGCCTAGGTGAAGCTCCTGAGGTGCCATGAAGACTTGACGTTGGAGGCCGTGGAGCACAGCTTGGCATTGGAGAGGCTGGAGGTGAGTGTCGGATTTCGGGTTCCGGCAGACCCTTGAGGTTCAAACTCTAGGGTGCGCACGAAGATCTTTCCCCTACCAACTCATGTCTCGAAGCCTCGCAAGGAATCTAGGCTAGAAAGAAGAACACGCAAGTGAGACAAGGTTTATACCGGTTCAGGCCACCATTGTGGTGTAATACCCTACTCAAGTGTGTGGTGTGGTGGATTGCCTCAGGGGCTGATGAACAATACAAAGGAAGAACAGCCTCGCGAGAGGTGTTCTTGAGCTGCTGCGATGAACTCCTTGGGTGAGTTCAATCGCCTCTCTCTCTCTAGTCTACCCAAAAATCTCCCCCTACTCTGTGGTGGCTAGCTCCATTTATAGAGGGAGGCCCTGGGCCTCTTCCCAAATAATGAGCGGGAAGGGCGCCAACAGTTGGCCATTTTGAAGGGGAACATCTAGTACACTTATCCTGACTAAAGTTGGTCTTCGACTGCCAAAGACTCTGACGGTGACGCCATCCTGGGATCCACGGTGACCTCCATCCTACCGTCCGGCTGGTATTGGTCTTGTTGCAGCGAAATGGTAACCTTTGCCTGATGCCTTGGCATGTGCTTGCCCCCTTTGCACCAAAGGGGAAACAAGGACACTTCTTGAGCCGTCGCCCGCTGGCGCCGCTTTGGTCTCGATCGTCATGGCTTGCGTCATGGGCACCTCGCGAGGTACCCTGCCTTGATCTTGCCGCCTCCTCGCGAGCACGCTTGATGAGGCTCCTCCTGAGGAAGCTTCCTGTCGTCCGCCCCGCGAGGCTTGGCCCCTCGCGAGGGTCTTGAGCTTGAGCTAATGAAGCTGGGCTGCACTGGGCCTCCGCTTGAGCCACGATGCAGGCCGCAGGCTAGCAAGTCTGGGGACCCCCGTTCCCAGAACGCCGACAGTAGCCCCCAGGCCCAAGGCACGCCCGGACTTGGCTAAGTAGAGAAGCAAGGGGCAAGTGCGAAGCGCTGCGGTCCCCAATAGCCTGCGGCCTCGGGCGCCGCGTGGAGATTGATTGGACCAGGGCGTCCCCGCTTCCCCACGACGCCTCGGCAACCGTCCATCTGACAAAAAGGGGTACCCGGGCCAGACTTACTTGCTTCGTTCTTGTTTGCCATGATCCAGATCCCCTTTCTCCCTCTTCTCCTTCTCGCTTCCAAAATCCTCCAGATCTGCCTCAATCCCTTCCATCCGGCAAGCCATGGCGCCTCGCAAGACCCCGACCGAGGCCTGGTACTCGCCGGCTCTGGATCCCCCGAATGTGTCGGAGAAGAATCTCGCCCTCACGCTCCTGATGACGGTGGCGCGATTACAGCGAGGCGGCTGTGCTCAGGGCAGCTCCGCCCAGCAAGAAGCAAGGGGCACCTTCTACCCGCTCTTTGTGAGCGCCATCATCGCCGGTCTGGTGCCTCCTTTTCTGAGTTCTTCCTTGCTGTTCTTCGCTAATACAAGTTGCAAGCTCTGCACCTCCACCCTAACTCCGTTCTTCTCCTAGCGATTTTCGCCTACTATTGTGAGGCTCACGTTGGAGTGATGCCCTCAGTGGCCTTGCTGCGTCATTACTTTCCCCTCCGGATTTCTGGTGCCCACATCACCGCATGTGCGAGCATTATCGCATACTCCAACTCCAATGCCATCTCGAAGCCTGGGAAGAGGATTGATGGCTTCTGGAGCAAGTGGGTCATGGTGGATGTTGGGCGCATCCACCCTCGACTGGTGCTGCCTACGGGGCAGCCCAAGGCCGTTGATGCGTGGTCTCGGCGGGCTTAGCGATCCCGTCGAAGGTGGTCTTTGAAGAGGATGAGCAGGACTGAGGCCAGGCAACAGAAGCGAAGGCTGACCAGGGCTACGCTCTGAGGGAGTTCTGGAGCACCGGGTGGCTCCACTCCGGGAGCACTCGCTCCCATTGTGGAGGCTTGGGGTAGCAAATGCCACCCTTCGCCTAAGCTTTGAGGCCCTGGCCGACGAAGATCTGGCCGCGGCTCTCCATTCCTTGGTTGGGGGAAATGTGGCGAGCCTAGAGGGCGCTCCTATCCCCCTGTTCCTTCGCGACGACTGGGAGCAGGTGGTGAACGCCAAGCCCACCTTCAACAGTGAGGGGCTGGTGCCCGCAGAAGCTCTCGGGGATCTGGCGGCGTTGGCGACGGTGAACGTGTCCTCCGTCGACTCCAGCGGGAGTGAGGGGGAAGAAGAGGAGGAGGAAGAAGAGCCTGACTCTGAGGCGACCAGCGAGGAGTCGGGGGAGTCCTTCCCTTGGAGCACGTCCCACGCCCTCCGCTCCATGCCAAACGACGACGATGCCGGTGCCAGGCGAGGCTCCCTTGGTCCCGAGGAAGGGCAGGACGGGGCTGGTTCCCCTAGGGTCTGCTCTGGTCCCGGGGTGGTCTGAGGCCAGCTCCGGCCCTCCCAACGCGCCTTCTGCCTCCGGGCCTCCCAAGGCTGACCCCAGCTTTAGGCTCTCGGGCTTCAAGTTTGGCCGGAGGCTGCTTGAGTCTGCGAACGACGACCCGTAAGTGCTCGATTCGTGCTTTGCTTTGTTCCTGTCGCCAAGGCTTGACATCTGCATCCTTTTGGCCAGGCCGTCGCCTGCAGCAAAAAGGTTGAAAGGGACCTCGGCCTGCAGGTGAGTTAGCTGCGGGGCAGCGCCTTCATCTGCTGAGGGAAAGGCGGGAGGCTCGTGCCTCCTGCCGATCGTCTTGGCAGGCCGGAAGGGACACTCCCGTGAGTCAGCCCCATGGCCCCGCTGAATCTGGAGGTGCCTGCGCTTGATGCTGTCGCCGAGGTGGCCAAGGCTCAGGGGGTTCCTTCCTCCCAGGCTGTGATCACGCTGCCGTCCTCTTCGCCTATTCCACCGGCTCCCGTCTCTTCTGCTTCCTCTGCCGTCCTGGACTGGGCTGCCAACGAACTGAGCCGGTTGTGGGAGGATCTTCGGAGCGCGGACCCCGCCTGGTGGCTGGGCGCCTAGAGCTAGCCTCTGGCTGGCCCCGCTCTGAAGCCTCCGTCCGAGCGACGCTGAGCCAGGCCATGTCAGCCTCCGATGAGGAGAAGCAAGCCGCCTCCCAGGCCAAGGCCACTCGCGACACTGCCTTGGGTGACGCTGCGGATGCCCTGGGCCGCTGCAAGGTGCTGGAGGACGAGCTGCAAGGCCTGCGTGACGAGCTCGCCAAGCAGGTCCGAGGCCGCCAGGAGAAGGAGAAGGAGATGAAGGCTCGGGAAGCTGCCGCCAGGGACCGGGACACCGAGCTCGATGACCGTCGTGGCCGGTTGGAGATGCTGGAGCAGGCGCTGAAGGCAGAGAGGACCGAGCTATACGACAAGGCGAAGGTCCTGGCGAGATCGAGTGGCCTTGGACTGGAGGAGAAGCTCGCGCCCTTGTGAAGGCAGCTTTATGGGCGGCTTAGAGAAGCTGTTGGCTGGCGCAGAGGACGGCCCCTCCGAGATGCTTCCCTTCCTGGTCCGTGCACTTGAAGATTTCGCGGACGGCCTTGGTCCGACGGCCGAGGCCGAGGCGGGTGCCCTGTCTTTTGCAGCGCTGACGCGTGTCCTCAGCCACGTCTACCTTCGTGACCCCAACGTCGACCTCGACAGCCTGCTGGAACCTATGAGCGGTGACCTTGCCGCCACTGCTACTGAGGCTGTGAAAGGCTGAGCTGAGGCTTTGTTGGGGAGGTTCCGTGCCTTCAGCACCTAGCCCGTGCGCGATGCCGCTAGCTCCGTGGCCTCGGGAGGTGGAGCCGCCCAGCGTGACTCCACCACAGGCGGCGGCGCCACCGGAAAGTGATCCCTTCGCGGCTTCTGTCCTGTTTCAGTTCCTGCAACATGCACCATGCCTCGTGGAGGCGTTTAAACTTGTGTTTGGCATTGTGAAACAATCTATGGCCTGTAATATTTGCTTTTGAATTCCCTAGAATTTGTATTTTCCCCTCCTATTTGCTTGTGTTCTACGTCGGCAAGGCCCGACCTCGCGCATACCTCAGCCGTCGTTAGCCCCGACTGGAAACCTGGAAGGGACTAAGGAGGGAGGGGCTACGTGACCAGTTAGGCTCCTGAGCCGCGATGCTCAGGAGTCCCCCTTGACGCGCAAACAGCAAGTAGGGAAGGGAGGCATAGAAGTGGATTTGTCATTCTACGTCGGCAGGGCCCGGCCCCGCGCATACCTCAACCGCCGTTAGCCTTTCGGAACTAAGGAGTGAGGGGCTACGTGACTAGTTAGGCTCCTGAGTCGCGATTCCCAGGAGTCCCCCTTGAAATTCAAACGAGTTTTCATACCTTGACTCTGCTCGGGGAGGGGCGCACGACAACCAGGTCCGAGGGACCTGGCTGGGTGGCATGCACTCGGGCATGGCCCAGGGGCAGCCCTCGTGTCCAGCCCCTTCGCGCGTCACTCCCGAGCGGAGGCGTTGCGATGATGCCAGACACTGAGCTCTGGGCTCCCTGAGGTTGATACAGCCGTGGGCCGCCCTCAGTTGTTTATCACCAGCGCGAAGCATAGTGCTTCCGTATGTGTACGGGAATAGCCGCTCCTCGGTCGTCAGCCAGTGCGGAGCATGGTGCTTCCACTAGTGCGTGGCAGGGGGCTCCTCTCCGGGAGGATCCCCCAGGGCGTGTACAGCCCCGCCCTGACGCGTGGCCGGCATAGTAGGGCTAGGAGAGGTGTATCTAGGCACCCGTGAGCCAGCGCGGGACTCACGTGGCCCTACCTTGAGGCGGGTTGCGCCTGGCTCTGGGCCTTTATCAATGGTATGTTCCTGGAAAGTGGTTAGAATGCAAATGCTCTACGTCCTCAGGTCCCAGCCCTCGAGCAAGCTCGGCCGCCCTTGGTATGACAGAGTCGCGATCTTGTGGGTCAGGCGGGGTGAGTGCAGGAGAGCGATGAGGCCCATGAGTCACGATGCTCAGGCACCCCGCCTTTTAACGTGCAAGCGCTTTGCATGAGAGTGGAGAGGTCCGCGATAGGCAGCAGATGATAATCATGGGAATCAGGTTAAGCATGGAGGAGCAAATCCATTTAGATAGATCTGGAAAAAAGCAAAGCATACTAGGTCGAGGCCCGAGCAGCTTGGGATAATACGGCCGGCGCCCCCAACAAGGTAGGCAAAGAAGATAAGAAAAATGGATACATGCCGCGAGGGCGGTCCCACTGCGACACAGGGAATGATGCAGCCACTGGGCGCTCAGCTGAAAATGGAACTTTGAAAGATGTCACTGATACCGTTGGAGATGAAGGGATCTTTGAAGTAGCGGACGGCCCGTGGTGAGAAGCCGACCCTCCACAGAGCTCCGGGACCCGGGAGGCTCGGGAGGCTCCGGGGGTGCAGGGGGATCTTCGAGGACCATCTCCAACTCCGCCAGGACTGCGCAATGCCTGACCTCCTGTGCCTCCAGAATGCTCCTCAGCAGACGATGATGAGCAGCGGCCGCGTTCGGCAGGCGGAAAGGCATGCGAACGTAGTTGTGAGGTGGACCCTCGCAACACCCCATGTGCGAAGGCTAGATGCGCTCCTGAGATGCGGCTCGGTCGAGCCCTGGCACATCGATGCAGACGCACAGCCCACCATCCTCGCCTGGATGGGGACCTACGGCGGGCAAGCGGCGGCTGCCGCGCATGACTCTTGACTCTTGTAGCTCTTGAGTGTTTCTTGCGATGAACTCCTGAGGGTTTGGCCCTCCTTGCTTCATACCTTCCTGAGGGAAACCTGCTTTGAAGCACGTCTCCAAGTGGTGCCCGAGCGCCTCCCTTGTGACCTTGGAAAAGTCGGTGGCCCTCCAAGAAAGAGCCCCCGAGCCCTGCCTGAGGAGGGCACCGGGCACGCCTTCCTTTGCGACAGAGGGTGGCGCCCTTTGAACGGGCTCGGATCCTGACGCAACGCCTCTGGAGGTGCCTGCCTCCTGATGGTTTGGTCCAGGTGAAGTCTTCTTCTTCTTAGTTACCACCTCGGGAAGGCTCCCGCTTCTGTGATCCGGGTCTTCGATTGCCGCGGCCTGGAAGGCACGCTCAAGAGAACACACTACATCCTTTTCTTCACAGGGGACTGTGATGACTCCACCGCTTCCAGGCATCTTGAGGACATTGTAGCCATGGTGAGTCACTGCCATGAACTTGGCCAGGGCTGGGCACCCGAGGATGGCATTGTATGGCAGGCTAATGTGGGCGACGTCGAAGTCAATGAGCTCGGTGCGATAGTTGTTGCGTTGCCCAAAGGTGACAAGAAGGCGAACCTGCCCTATCGGAATGGTGGAACCATCAGTGACTCCTGAGAAAGGCTTGGTTGGCTGAAGCTGATCATATGGCACTTGGAGATTGTTGAACGTCTCGACGGACAGGACATTGAGTCCTGCTCGGCCATCGGTGAGGGTCCTGGTGACTTGCACATTGCTAATGACTGGGGAACAAAGCATTGGGAGGACTCGGCCGTTACCGCGCCTTGGCTGATCTGCTTGAGCTGAGCGTGATAAGCGCCCGTAGACCACGAGAGGCGCGTGGCCTCAAGCAGGGAGGACTGCATTCACCTCATGAGCAAACTTCTTGAAGATCTTGTTTGTGAGGTGGGGCACAGGCACCGCCCGGGATGCTGAGCGATTGCGGCTCTGGAAGCCCCCAGCCCCCTCGTCCTGATGCTGGTCTTCATTCCTCCTTGGCGGTGGTGGCAGAGGAGGGAGGCCTGCGTTGCCTTGCAGGCGATCCTCACGAGGCTGGTCCCTCCAACCTCCCTCACAAGGCTGGTCCAGCCAACGGTCCTCGCGAGGTCGGTCACGCCACCCTTGGCGAGGGCCACGGTGTTCCCATCGTCCTCCACCTCTTCCTCCTCCTCGGCCATAGCCCCGATCGTTCCGCTCGGGGCGTCGGCCGAGACACCCATCTCGCACAGCCCTGAGCTCTTGGCATTCGTTGGTGTTGTGGGCGTGCAGGTCATGGTACACGCAGTACCGGCTGGCCTTGGATGACTCCGGCTGATCCCTGCCTCACTTGGTGTCTCGCTCCGCTGCAAGCACAGCAGCTCCTTTGCGCTTCACGTGCTTCACCTTGGACTTCTCCTCTTCCGGATCAGTAGCCGGAAGCTCGAGGAGGGAGAGGCACCCTTTGTCGGTGTCAAAACCGGCGGATCTCGGGTAGGGGGTCCCGAACTGTGCGTCTAGGCGGATGGTAACAGGAGACAAGGGACACGATGTTTTTACCCAGGTTCGGGCCCTCTCGGTGGAGGTGAAACCCTACTCCTGCTTGATTAATATTGATGATATGGGTAGTACAAGAGTAGATCTACCACGAGATCGAGAGGCTAAACCCTAGAAGCTAGCCTATGGTATGATTGTTGTTAGTCCTACGGACTAAAACCCTCTGGTTTATATAGACACGGAGAGGGTTAGGGTTACCTGAAGTCGGTTACAATGGTAGGAGATCTACATATCCATATCGCCAAGCTTGCCTTCCACGCCAAGGAAAGCCCCATCCGGACACGGGACGAAGTCTTCAATCTTGTATCTTCATAGTCTTGGAGTCCGGCCAAAGATGATAGTTCAGCTATTTGGACACCCCCTAGTCCAGGACTCCCTCAGTAGCCCCCGAACCAGGCTTCAATGATGATGAGTCCGGCGTGTTGATTGTCTTCGGCATTGCAAGGCGGGTTCTTCTCCAAATCCTGTGTTGAATAGTGTCCGGCTTCTTGTAAATATCGCGCTCCTCGGCTTCCACGCCCAATAATGGCCATCTTCCACGTGTTGAATGAATGTGAAAAGCCAGGGTATTTTTTCATTTACCCCCCTAGCTGCGCAAATAAGCCGCCTATAAAAGGGACGGGGATCTAGATCCGAATCACACCATCCTCCCTCTGCGAGCATTTATCGGAGGGCCTCTGACAAAAATCCATTCCATCATGGGCCAGTCGGCCCAGCGGCTTCTCCTCTCGCCTCCCAGCCCTCAGCACAGGGGATTGGGAGAGATGCTCGGTCCTGCCTGCAGCTAGCGGCGCTCCAAACCAAGGATTTCTTCCCCGGCCTTCATGGTTCAGTTCGAGGCGGACTACGCCACCTACAAGAGGCGGAAAACAGGCGGAGAGCATTCTGATCCATCAAAGGAGGCGGGTATGCTTCGTCTCTTATCGATAAGAGACTCGGATTTCCAATACATCCGTTTCTCCGGGGGCTGCTTTGGAGTTCTCTGACCTCCGGCTGCACCATCTTCGCCTACCTCCATTCGCACATTGCGGGCTTCGTGGCCCTTCTGCGAACTGTTCTTGGGCGTCGAGGCTCATTTTGCCTTTGTGGAAGAGATTATTCTGCCTCGTACCCGTTCTCATGAGGGGTCAATATATCAAGTGGGCGGAGCGAGCTATGGCGCATCGCGAGGACGGATACCTATCCGAAACCAAGGAAAGCGTCCGAAGACTGGCCCTCGGAATGGTTTTACATGGAAGATGTCCCGCTGTCGGATCCAGTTCGGATTGGCCTCCCGGAGTTCAGTAATGCTCCTCCGAAGAAACGCCTAAGTTGGCGTCCGCGGAGCCCTCAACGGGAGAATGGCGGGGGCGTCCTTTACGATGGGCGAATAAGATTATTGGCTCATTCGGATTGACCATGATCAGTCATGGCCACATGCATTATCACGAAGTGCAGCCGCTCGGTATAAGGGCCACCCATGTGGGATTTCAGCAGGAGGATGATGCCACCCGTCATGGCCGTAAGGGGCCGGGATCGGTCGCCGATCTGGTAAAGATTTTGTCCGGCCTGTACAAAGGGGAAAAGGAGGATTTTCTCCGTGTTAGTCCACTGAGCGGATTTTCTAGAACAATCCTCGAAGCTGGGTAAGCGGACACTTCTTTTTGCCTATCGATCCCCATTCCATGGTTAAGTATCTCACTTACGTGATTTCGGCTTGCGAACTGCGCGGGGCTATAGAGGATATACACAGCCGCCTCCACAACCGAGGATCCGGAGCGGTCCCTCGATCCGACCTCAGGAGGATCCGGACATAAAGGTGGAGCTGATCGATGGGGTGTTCCACCAACAGCATCGACAATGCTTTGAGTACGCCATTACGGCCGACTACCCGGAATATTTCCAGCTTCCCAGTGCTTGTGATCGAAGTCTGATACCATGACCCATCCGTGCTTATTTACGATCACCGCATACCAATGGTGTTCGCGGAGAGGTGCCTTTGAGGCGGGAAGCCGAGCCAGCTGACTAGCCAACAAGGGCAGCTCGGCCCAGCGCGGAAAAAGTGCAGTCGCGGATCGAGCGTCGCCTAGCGGTATAGCGTGCCACCGTGTTTCAAGGAAAGATTCACTGGAAGGCATCTTGGCCTTCGTGATTTTTCGGGAGAAAAGCGCTCGTCGGTTGTGTCGGAGGGTTATGTCGAGCCTCCGCCCGGCCAGGGCTCAACGCCAGGTCGGAAGGCAGCGAACACAAAGGCGCGTCGAATGCTCCTCAACGGAGGATGCCGTGGATTATCGCCACCAGATCTAAGGTGGAAGTGCCATGAAACACAGGCGCCGGGACAATTCTTCGTGGCCATGTTTCTCCCAAGAGGCCTGAATACCTTTAATTCGGAGATCGCACCTGTGTGCGCTCAAGATGGTCTAGCGAGCCACGGGCAGTATGTGAAAGACATACTGGTGAGGTATTTTGCGGATTATATCGCAGTAGCCCCGAGACTTAAAATAGTTAGAATAACTGATTTAAGGATCATTTGTTATCTGAGATCTTCTGAAAAGAATACCCAACTGTCGGGGCTTCAAAGTGCAATGCCCAACTTGAGGCCGCACTAGCATGACGAGGAAGCCATAAGACCCCTCGGTAATATATGCTTCAAAAGAAAGCAATTTTCTAAATGTGGCGTGTGTATAAGTCTGATAATAACATTGCAGCCGGGGTAGACCCAGACAAGCAACAACTCCTGCGCCGGTTAAAAGCCGGCGAGAAAGTGCTTACATGGAGTGCGGCAAGAAAAATAACCTCAAGATGCCAACACCCAGCTGGGCGAGGAACTAAAGATGTTGGGCCCGCTATGCATCCGTGAAGGAGAATCGGTGAAATTCGCGGCATTTATAATAAGTGCTTGGCGAACTTTTGAAAAGAAGAGTTCGTGAGTAAGTCGATTCTTGAAATATGTACATGTAGGTATGCTCACAGTCGTCCTGCGGAGGAAATGCCAGTTCAGCGGGTGACCTACTTCGAGCTCTTGCAACTGCCTGCGAGCAGAGTTGGCGGGTGATGGCCAGCGTCGCCCAACCTTGGCCATCCATCTCCCTACCGAAGGTCTTGGAGCTTGCGGAGAAGCTTCAAGGAGCACGGCGGCACTTCCGGCTATGGAAGATGTCGGCCTACCGTCAGGCGCCCGAGGCACTGGGCCATGGTGAAGGCAGCGGTACCGACGGCTGACCCAAACCACATGGCGAGTCGGACTGTGGGGCCCGATGGGAAGGAGATCCTGTGAGCTTAGTGTGCGGACAAGTAGAGTTGGCATAAAGTATTCCCTGCGGGACTTTAAACTAGACAGCCTATTAGATGGTATTGAAGAGAATACAATCGATCAATTTGACTATGTAATTTAAAATGACATGTAAAATGCCTTCTAGCCGGATTGTAGATCGTTTGTCGTAGCGGACCTTTTACCGCTTCAACCTCGGGGAGCCGACAGTCGGTGTGTCGAATACCCTCGCGGTTATATAAAAACCGGGGCATGCGTGGAGACCAGGCGTAGGGGTCATTAGTGCTTTATCGGACAAGTGCCCAACTAGTTATGTTATATTACATGGTTAGTAAGAAACATCTTCGGGGAGAATAGTTCCGTTAGGGGTTCCTTTCCACAGGAGGCATGCCCTAAAGTGCATGTCGGATTGTGAAAAAAGCAGGAATGCATGCAGGGGGCAGATAAATAAATAGGTAAGAAATCATCTTTTAATTCACCGACGAATATTCCCTTAAAACGCTAGCTTTCGGCTTCACCCGGTCACGAGGTACACATCCGGTGACCAGCAATAACAATCGCGAGGTACTCCTTTACCTCCTAGCAGAACAATCGGGAGCGTGGGGTAAGCACAGAGGCAGCAACCCAGCTTGGCCAAAACTTAAATCATATCGATGCATATAATGGTGAATAAAAGGTACATGCGGAAGTGTGACACATGTGTTGTGCATAAAGCCCGTATAAATAAGCACATTAAAAAAGCCCCAGGTATAATGAGTCACGAGTATACGTCGAGTGTCACGAACAATGCATGGCGAGCCTCCAAAGGCTTTGAGAAAAAGGGAGGGAGCAGGAGAGAAATAAAAGACAGCTAAAGTATAAAATGTAGACGGAGGAAGGAGACGAACTCAGAGTCCGGCGCTAGGCGAAGAATCTTTGGAGACGGGCTGCGTTCCATGGGTTCGGCTCGAGTCGGTTATCCGATGCGTTTCGCAGACGGTACGCTCCGCCGGTCAGGGCTTGGTCTATGATGAAGGGACCTTCCCATTTGGGCTCGAGTTTGTCTTTTTTCTTGTCCGGCAGGCATAGAACTAGTTCGCCAACATTGTAAGTTTTGGCCCGTACTTCTCTGCTTTGATATCTTCGAGACTGCTGTTGATAGAATGCGGAACGAGCTTTTGCCACGTCGCGCTCCTCCTCTCAGGCGTCCAAACTATCCTGCCGATCCAGCTCGGCTTCTCTTTCTACGTACATGCGCACGCGAGGTGAGTCATGAATTATGTCGCAGGCAAAACTTCCTCTGCGCCGTATACCATAAAATGGTGCGAATCGGTAGTGCGATTTGGCGTGGTCCGTAGCCCCCAGTGTACAGAGTCGAGCTCCTCTACCCAGTGCGTGTTAGATTCCTTAAGGGACCGCACTAGTCTAGGTTTGATGCCGCTCATGATTAGACCATTTGCTCGCTCGACTTGATCGTTAGTTTGAGGGTGATAGACTGAAGCGTAGTCGAGCTTGATGCCCATTTTTTGCACCAGAGTTTAACCTCGTCGGCCGTGAAGTTCGTGCCATTATCAGTGATGATGCTATGGGGGACGCCATAACGGTGTACTACCCCTGATATGAAGTCTATCACGGGTCCGGATTCGGCCGTCTTAACTGGCTTGGCCTCTATCCATTTGGTGAATTTATCCACCATGACCAATAGGTATTTTTGCTTGTGGATTCCTCCTTTAAGGGTCCAACCATGTCAAGCCCCGGACATAAGCGGCCAGGTGATGGGTATAGTTTTGAGGCGGTGGGTGGCATGTAGCTTTGATTAGCAAAGAGCGGCAACGGCGCATCGTTGGACTAAGTCTGAGCATCTGCCGGGCCGTCGGCCAATAAAATCTTGTTGGAAGGCCTTGCCTACAAGGGCCGGGCTGCGGCGTGGTGCCCACGAGTCGGCGTTAATTTCAGCCAGAAGATTTAGCCCTTCCTCTTGGAGATACACCTTTGAAGGACTCGGTTGTTCTTTTCTTATAAAGCTCTCCCTCATGGACCTTATAGGCTTTAGATGCGTACTATGCAGTGGGCCTCGTTTTGGTCCTCGGGAAGTTCCTGCCTAGTTAAGTAGGCTAGGAATGGCTCGGTCCACTAGGCAATGACTGCCATTATTTACGTGGGCTGAAGGTGTTATTTCATTGGCGAGAACCACCGATTGTGTCGAGAATGTTCGATGTCGGGCGGTGCGGTAGGGTCCGGATTGTTGTTTCGGACTCCCTTCCCATAATGCGGATGGCGAAAAGCCATTCCGGAAAGATGTTGGGAGGGATGGCATCGCGCTTTGCGGCGATGCGTACCAATACGTCCGCCGCTTGATTATTATCACAGGCCATATGGTGAAATTGAGCCCTTCAAGCTGGCTGACATTTTCTGAGGCGGTGTTACGATGGCTGCCATTTTGGATCCTTGGTGTCGAAGTCTCCATTTATTTGGGATATCACGAGGTTCGAATCCCCGCGCACCTCTAGGCGTTTACTGCCCATGGAGACCGCCATCCGGAGGCCATGTAGAAGGGCCTCGTATTCGGCTATGTTGTTGGAGTCCGTGTACATTATCTGGAGTATGTATTGGACTGTGTCTCCGGTTGGGGACGTCAGGACGACGCCAGCCCCCAGGCCGGCCAACATTTTGGAGCCGTCGAAGTGCATAATCCAATTGGAGTATGCGACGTACTCTTTAGGGAGTTCGGCTTCAGTCCATTCGGCGATGAAGTCAGCCAAAACTTGCGACTTCGTAGCTCGCCGTGGTTTATAGGTTATGTCGAATGGGAGGAGCTCGATGTCCCATTTGGAAATCCGGCCCGTTGCGTCGCGGTTGTTTATAATGTCATTAAGAGGTACTTTGGAGGCTACTGTTATCGAACACTCTTGGAAGTAGTGTCGCTGCTTCCGGGATGCCATGAACACCGCGTACGCTATCTTTTGATAATGTGGATACCGGGACTTGCATGGAGTTAGGACAGTGGACACGTAGTAAACTGGTTTTTGAAGAGGGAACTTGTGTCCGTCCGTTTCTCGTTCGACGACGAGCACCGCGCTTACAACTTGATGTGTTGCCGCGATATATAATAACATTGGTTCTCCCAAGTTGGGCGCGGCCAGACGGATTGTTGCCAATATGGCTTTGATTTCTTGAGTCCGGCCGTGGCGGCATCAAATCCACTCGAAGTGTTCGGTCTTGCGCGGAGGAGGCGATAAAGGGTAATTCATTTTCTCCTAAGCGGGAGATAAAGCGGCTTAGAGCCGCCACGCATCGATCAATTTTGTATTTGCTTGAGGTCTTTTGGGATATCAATTGTGAGAGCTCGGATCTTGGCTGGGTTTGCTTCAATTCCTCTACGGATACAATGAAGCCCAAGAGCTTTCGGCTGATGCATAAAAGCATTTTTCCGGGTTGAGCTTAATGTCATATGCTCGGAGAGTGTCGAATGTGAGCCTCAAGTCGTCTACTAGAGTTTCGACATGCTTGGATTTGACGACCACATCGTATGAGGACGCGAGTGAGATGGTATCTATCGATTATTGGTCGAGCACCAAGGCAGCTGATCCTCCGTGCCGCATACTAGTCGGATAGTCCCTGTGATTGAATGTGATCGGGCAGGCCGACCAGTGGTTAAGTTTGGGGGCAACGGTCTCTATAGCCCATGCGTCTCTAAGCGCGCGTTCGCGCCTTCTCGTGGGTATGTGAGTCGCGTGGATCTTGATTACTGTTTTTACCTCTGGTGGGAATTTTTTTGTCCCCCAGTGTTCGGCTGGCAAGGCTCATCCTCGTCTTCACTTGGTGTTTCCCTTCCCTTGTGCTCGGCATTTAATTTGTCGGCCTGCTTAAAGACCCAGCATTCTCGGTGAGTGTGGTTCGCAGGTTTTTCGGGGGTGCCATCAATTTGGCACAATCTGTCTAGGACTTTGTTCAGGCCGGACGGTCCTTCTTTGCTACCTTTAAATGGCTTCTTTTGTTGACCGGGTCGAGAGCCCCTGAATCCGGCGTTGACCGATGTGTTGTCCGGACTTTCTTCCTTGTTTCGACGTTTGTTTTTATTGCGCCATGGCTTCCCGTTGTCATCCCTGATTTCGGATGTACTTGGGTCGCTGGTGCCTCTACGGGCCAACCAGCTGTCTTCACCCGCGCAAAAGCGGGTCATAAGGCTTGTTAAGGCTACCATTGTCCTCGGCTTTTCTTGCCGAGGTGTCTGGCGAGCCACTCGTCTCGGATACTGTGCTTGAAGGCCGCTAGAGCTTCAGCATCTGGGCAATCGACAATTTGATTCTTCTTAGTGAGGAATCTATTCCAAAGTTTGCGGGCGGACTCTCCGGGCTATTGAATTATGTGACTTAAATCGTCCGCGTCCAGAGGTCGGACATAGGTCCCTTGAAAATTGGGCCTGAAAGCATCCTCGAGTTCCTCCCAACTTCTGACTGAATTTTTGGGGAGGCTTTTTAACCAATGTCGAGCTGGTCCTTTCAGCTTGAGGGGAAGGTATTTGATGGCATGGAGGTCGTCCCCATGAGCCATGTGGATATGCAGGATAAAATCCTCAATCCAGACCCCGGGGTCTGTCGTTCCGTCATATGCCTCTATGTTCACGGGTTTGAAACCTTGTGGAAATTCATGGTCCAGTACCTCTTCGGTGAAGCACAGAGGGTGAGCAGCTCCTCTGTATCTGGACATGTTGTGGCATGCTGTCGCCTGTTGTTGTGTCCGGTATTGATTCCGATTTGGTACTCGATCAGTATGATCGTTTTGGTGACCATAATCCTTCACCGGAGCGTGTCCTCTAGATCCGTAGATGGACCTGGTCGCGCCGGCCCTTTTGTCCAATAGCTCGCATAAATCGTGTGCGGCGTCAGTGGCTGCTTTGTTGCAGCTACGAAGTGGTTTGTCTGGCCTACTGGCCGTATTGTTTTCGGTGGAACGGCCTCATCGTCGAATTCTGGTAGCAGCTTGCGCTTTGGATAGCTCTTTGTGTGGCGATCGTCGCCGTATTTTTCTTCAGTGTCTAGCACTGTATTCCATCTGTGATTGAGCGTTTCCTGGGCGGCCTTAAGCCTTTGCTTCTGCTTTTTTAGACTTCTCGCAGTGGCCATGAGCTTTCTGTGGAGGTTATCTCGTTCCAAATGTGTTTTCGGGATGATGAATGCATCATCGTCCGGACTTTGCTCCTCTCCCGGGGTGGGTTGATGGGTTCAGCGCTCGGGGTCTCTGCTATCGGGCGTCTGCTAAGGGCTGTGTTCGGCGTGACCTGGCTCCTCCTGCTCCATCACTGGGTCCATATGGTCGTTGTTGCCTTTGGAGTTGTCTGGGGTGTCGATCCTTCGAGCGCTGTTATCGTTGTTTTTACTGTGGATGGACTTAGAGCGGCGTCTGCGCCGTCGTTTTGGCTTTTGTCCGGGGGTTTTCTCCTCTGTTTTATCGCCATCGTCCTCCTTAGGCGTGTCCACCATGTATATATCATATGATGAGGTGGCAGTCCAGCGCCTCGTGGGTGGTGGTTCTGAATCTTCTCCTGCGCCGACGTCCATACTGTCGGTGTCATCAGATTCGAAGTCAAGCATGTATTTTACGTCGTTGACAGTGGCTATGAAGTGGGTGGTGGGTGGGTAACGAATTTCTTCGTCGCCTTCTTCCCCCTTGAGCCGGACATAGTTCGGCCAAGAGTCTCCTGACAAAGAGAGAGACTTTAGTGAGTGCAGCATGTCGCTAAAGTGCGAGTGCTGGAATATATCCGCAGTGGCAAATTCCATTACCGGAGCCCGGCCAGAATCGGCGGGCTCAGGGGCGCGCGGTCTGGGACCTACAACCAGACACAAGTCCAGGAGTCCAGAGACAAAGGCTTGCTTGGGGATGAAGTCCATGTTCGGCTCTTCTGCCGATGAGTGTGCGGCCTCCGAGGCGGGGTCCATCCACCCGTCCTCGGGCGACGCAATCTGCCCCGGATTTAGGTCTGGGGCTCCCTGTAGCGACCAGACCTCAAACGGTCAAGTCTCTGTGCCCCAGTGTCATCCCGGGATCAGTAATGCTGACACGCATAGTACTCGAAGGATTTATAACAGAGTAGCAATCACACACTTATTACATCGAATGTCTCAAAAGAGAACTTATTACAATAATATGTCTTAAGGCCATCTAATGCGATAACAGTGGAAGGCTTGGAAGATAAAGTGAGTCCATCAACTCCAATGGCATAGCTGAGCTGCACGGCAACGACCTAACAAACCTCACTCCTCGTCTGAAAAGTCTGCAACATAATACGTTGCAGCCCGAAAAACGGGTCAGCACATGGAATATGCTGGCAATATAACACAGTAGAATAGAAACAGAATAATACTATCACTACATGCATATATGGCTGATGGAAAGCTCTAAGGTTATAGTTTTGCGGAAAGCAAATTTTTCCCTACAACAAAGGAATGAATTTTAATTTAACTATCATGGTGGTTGAAAAAACATTGAAAAGGTAACCCCTCCTCAATCCCAATTAAAATCATTAACAACCCAACAATATTAATTAAGAGTGTTGAGATACATGTGAATTCTCAAGTACTAGATACTCAAATTGTCCATAACCGGGGACACGGCTAACCATGATTAGTTTGTACACTCTGCAGAGGTTTGCGCACTTTTCCCCACAAGACTCGATCGCCTCCGTTGGATTTCTTGCACTACATGGTGTTTGAGAAACGGATGACCGAGACACAGTCTTTCAGAAACATTAACTCTCTACTCCGGGTAGACCATATCAAACCTACAAAACCCACTACCTGCTGATCTACCTCTTCAAGAGCTTCACGTAACTTACTCAGCTATGCTAGAGCCCATAATATCTTGTGGCTGCACACGGAAGTTTCTAGCATGAATAAACCATTAATTAATAATCTCACATCTGTCATGGAAATCACTCAACCCAATCCACGTCTACGAGCATAGCATGGCAATATAAGCAACGCGTAGAAGTAACTCCCAAGGGTTGATAATAAAAAGGGCAATAGGTTCTACCTCAGCAACTACTTCCCAACCCACAAGTTAAAGTCATCCTAATCATGCAATGTTTGAGGATTGAACTAATGCAATGAAAACTGGGTATGGAAAGAGTATGATCAATGTGTTACTTGCCTTGCTGACGATCTGTGAATCCTAGAGACTCGTAGTAACACGCTTCGCACTCCGAGAATTCTATCGCAAACAAACAATAACACACATAAGCAACTAGCTAATATGCGCAAGCAAAACTCCAGATAAAAGAGATTGACCAGAAATTTCAACTTAAGAACTCCGGTCTGCAAAAAGAATCAAATCAAACGGAGCAACGAAACTCAAATGGCGAAAGAAACAAGATCCGTTTACTAATCTAGACTAAGGTCAAATTTTACAGTACCAAAACTTGGTTGAAGTTGATTAAACAGAAAGAGAGTCTCGAGACGAAACTCTAGGCGTTTGAATCACCTGATTCCGACTAACGGGCGCGTAGAAAAACATAATCTAATATCGGATCAAAAATCGCGACTGAAAATAATCACAGAAAAATCCGATAAATGAAAACTGACGAACAGACTAACGAACGAGCGTTTGTTATCTGTAACTAACGGAAGAAAACCGTTCGTTTAAACGAACGTATGGACGAACGTCCGCTAAATAAACGAACCGAGAAAAATTAGCGAACCGAAGCAAAATAAAAAATGATCTAGGGTTTCTAAAAAAACGAACGGTTTAAAAAAAGCAGCGCGACAGTTGGCGTGGTACCTCGGCAGGTGGCTCAAGCGAGGCCGGTGGCGGTGGGCGGCGGCTCTCGGGCGGCGGGCTTAGCGGGCGGGCAGTGCTCGTTGCTGGCTTGCCAGCCTGAGCGGCCTTCGGCTCGTGGGCGGCGGCTGGCGGTGGTGGCGATTTGGGGGTGGCGGCGTATATAAAGGCGGCTTGGAGTAGGGGCCAAAGCGGCGGCGGAGACGGAGTCCGGCTCGGACTCCGGTCCTAGCAGGCGGAGGCGCAGCCTGCGGCGGCGGCTGGGTCGGCCTACTCGGCTGGGCCTTAGACCCAGTCGGGCGCGGGAAATATTTTTTTTAATAATTACGCCGACAGAAAATAAATCCTATAAAATAAAATAAAAACCTAAAAATGCCAAAACAAATTTTCACCGTCTAAATAAGATATTTAGAGGAGATGAACATTTTCTTGGCCCTAAAATGCAATTTTTAAAACGTGCATATTTTTCTAATGCAAATAAAATCGAAAAAAACTCAAATAAAAACAAATAAATGATTTTAACATTTTTCCTCCAATATTTCAATTGTTTTGGAGAAGTCATATTATCTACTCTCATATATTTTAAATAAGAAATATTTTTCGGAGAGAAAAATAATTAAAATCGAAATCCTCGTTTCACTATTTGATAGAAACCAAATATGAAAACCGGGAAATCCCCAACTCTCTCCGAGGGTCCTTGCGTTGCTTAGGATTTCGAGGATTTTCGGATCGGAAACAAAATAAAATATGATATGCAAGGATGATCTATGTATAACATTCCAAATTGAAAATTTGGGATGTTACAAACCTACCCCCCTTAAGATGAATCTCGCCCTCGAGATTCAGGTTGGTCAGAAAATAGGTGCGGGTGGTCCTTGCGAAGATCATCCTCTCGTTCCCAGGTGGCTTCATCCTCGGTATGGTGGCTCCGCTGAACCTTGAAAAATTTGATAACCTTGCTGCGAGTGACTCGGCTGGCAAACTCAAGAATCTTCACTGGTTTCTCCTCATATGTCAAATCACTGTCCAGCTGAATTGCCCCCAAATGTACGGTATCTCTTAATGGTATATCGGCCATCTCAGCATGACACTTCTTCAGCTGTGAGACGCGGAACACATCATGAACTCCTGACAATCCTTCAGCTAATTCTAGCTTGTAGGCAACTTCTCCCATCCTTTCCAAAACACGATATGGTCCTACAAACCTCGGGGCTAATTTTCCCTTAACTCTGAATCGTTTCACCCCTCGCAAGGGTGATACTCGCAGGTATGCTCTGTCTCCGATTTCATAGGTAACCTCCTTGCGTTTCGAATCTGCATAACATTTCTGCCTGGACTGAGCTATCTTCAGTCTATCCCGAATCAACTTCACCTTCTCCTCAGACTCTTTGATCAAGTCTGGTCCAAACAACTGTCGGTCTCCAACCTCATCCCACATTAATGGTGTTCTGCACCTACGTCCATACAAAGCTTCGAACGGTGCCATCTTCAAACTAGCTTGGTATCTATTGTTGTATGAGAATTCAGCGTAGGGCAAGTTGTCATCCCAACTAGATACATAGTCTAGCGCACAAGCTCTCAACATATCTTCCAGTATCTAGTTGAATCTCTCGGTCTGTCCATCTGTCTGCGGGTGGAATGCTGTACTGAACTCCAGTCTTGTACCCAAAGTCTGGTGTAACTGGTTCCAAAACTTTGAAGTAAACTGCGTCCCTCTATCTGATACGATGCTCCTCGGAACTCCGTGCAAACATACGATCCTGGACATATATATTTTGGCCAACTTTGCGCTTGTATAAGTAGTTTTCACTTGAATAAAATGAGCCACTTTGGTCAAACGATCCACTACTATCGATATTGAGTCATATCCTACTTTTGTCCTGGGTAGTCCGGTGATAAAGTTCATGCCAAGTTTATCCCACTTCCATTCGGGTATCGGCATTGGTTGCAATAGTCCTGCTGGCTTCTAATGCTCTGCCTTCACTCTTCGACATACATCACATACGGCTACATACTCAGCAATATCCTTCTTCATACCAGTCCACCAGAAATGTTCCTTTAAATCCAAGCACATCTTGGTGTTTCCGGGGTGTATTGAGTGTGGTGAGTCATGAGTCTCCTGAAGTATGAACTTCCTGATTTCCGGGTCATTGGGCACATAAACTCGGTCCTCAAACCATAAGGTATCGTGCTCATCCTCGCGAAAACCTTTGGCCTTTCCTTCGCTCATCTTCTCCTTTATTTCTGCAATCTCTTTGTCCTCCGTCTGAGCTTCTCGAATTTTTCTTAACAAGATCGACTGGACCTCCATTGTTGCAATGAAACCTCGTGGAACAATCTCCAGTCGAAGTTCCATGATATCCTCAGCTAACTCCTTTGGCTATCCCCTACTTTCAAGTATGTTAGCATAACTCTTCCGGCATAAAGCGTCTGCTACAACATTGGCCTTTCCTGGGTGATACTGTAGCGTCATATCATAATCCTTTATAAGTTCCAACCATCTTCTCTGCCTGAGGTTCAGCTCCTTTTGGGTGAAGATATATTTCAAACTCTTATGGTCCATGTACACATCACAACGGTTCCCAATAAGGTAATGTCTCCAAGTTTTTAATGCATGCACCACTGCTGCTAACTCCAAATCATGGGTGGCATAGTTCAACTCGTGGGGCTTCAATTGTCGTGAGGCATACGAAACAACTTTTCCATCCTGCATAAGCACACATCCCAGTCCCAATCGTGAGGCGTCGCAATATACTTGAAACTCCTTATGTATATCTGGCAACGTTAGTACAGGGGCTGTAGTCAAACGTTTCTTCAACCCCTGGAAACTTGTCTCGCAATCTTCCGTCCATATAAACTTATTGTCCTTCTTCAATAGTTCAGTCATTGGTTTTGCCAGCTTGGAAAAATTCTCAATGAATCTCCGATAATATCCCGCGAGTCCAAGGAAACTGCGGATCTCGCCAACTGAAGTGGGTGCCAACCATTCAGTGACTGACTGAACCTTGCTGGGGTCCACTGCTATACCTTCTCCTGATATAACATGCCCTAGAAATCCAACCTACTTCAACCAAAATTCGCACTTGCTGAATTTGGCATATAACTGGTGTTCTCTGAGTTTCTCGAGAACTAATCGCAAATGCTCCTTGTGCTCCTCCTCATTCTTTGAGTATACCATAATATCATCGATAAACACTACTGCAAACTTGTCCAAATACTCCATGAACACTTTGTTCATCATACTCATAAAATAGGCAGGGGCGTTTGTCAGTCCAAACGACATGACCGTATACTCGTATAATCCATACCGCGTAGTAAATGCTATTTTTGGTATATCCTTCTCTCGGATCTTCAACTGATGGTATCCTGATCGCAGATCAATCTTCGAAAACACCTTAGCTCCTTGCAGCTGATCAAACAGATCATTGATCATCGGTAGTGGATACTTGTTCTTAATGGTTACTTCGTTCAAGCCTCGATAATCAACAACCATCCTTAGGGATTTATCCTTTTTTTCTACCAAAAGTACTGGAGCTCCCCAAGGTGATGAACTCCTTCGAATATAACCTTTCTCCAACAACTCCTTGATCTGCTTCTTAATTTCCTCCAGATCATTTGCGGGCATCCGATAGGGTCTCTTGGATATTGGCCCTGTACCTGGCAATAACTCTATCAAAAACTCAATGTCTCTATCCCGTGGCATGCCGGGTAACTCTTCTGGGAAAACATCCGGATAATCCTTTACTACAGTTACTTCCTCCTGAACAACTCCCGTGAGGGCATTTACTTGGGTCCTCCTAGGAACATGCCTAGATACGTACTTAATCATTTTTCCCTCCGGGGTGGTGAGATAAATTGACTTACTAGCACAGTGAATACTTCCTCCATACTTTGACATCCAGTCCATACCTAATATCACATCCAATCCTTGTGACTCCAAGATAATTAGGTCAGATGGAAAAACATGCGTCCCAATGGTTAGGGGTATCTGGTTGCACCATAGGCTAGCCATATACTCTGCTCCAGGCGAGCTCACTAACAGAGGGGTTCTAAGGGTTTGGGTTTGTAGGTTAAACTTATCCACGAATCCCCTTGATATGTATGAATGCGATGCACCAGTATCAAAAAGAATAAGGGCGGTAAATGACTTAACTAAAAACTTACCTATTACCGCGTCCGGCTGTTCTTCAACCTCCTCCACATTAACGTGGTTCACTTGCCCTTTGTTGAATGGGTTAGGCTTCTTTCCATTGCTCCCGTTTCCGTTTCCATTCCTTCCTTCAGGACAATCATTGGCATAGTGCCCTGTCTTCCCGCACTTATAACAAGTAACTTGACTTAGGTCTCTCTTAGCGGGTGTGGCTGGGTTGGAGCGGTTATTGTTAGCTCCGTTCCCATTTCTGTTCTTAGTGCCATTGTGATTATGCGATCCTCCTCCAGGGTGGTTATGACCTCCGTGGTTATGGACGAGTCCTCCCGAATTCAGGGTTAAGCGAGGCTTCTGTTGAGCTCCTGTATTATACTTCCCTTGTCCATACTTCCTCTTACGGCTCTCAATCTGCTGCTGCTTCCCTTCAATCATAAGAGCTTTATCTACCAACTCCTGGTAGTTGTTGAAGGTTGCCACCATCAACTGCATGCTCATCTCATCATTCAACCCTTCCATAAACTTCTCCTGCTTTGCGGCATCTGTGGCCACATCATCAGGGGCATGGCGTGATAATTTGCTAAAATCATCTACGTACTGGCCAACCGTACGGTTCCCCTGACGTAAGTTGCGAAACTCCTGCTTCTTCATCTGCATAGCTCCAGTGGAAACATGGGCAGTCTGAAAGGCCTGCTGAAACTGAGCCCATGTGACAGTGTCGACAGGGTAGGTGGTGGTGAGATTCTCCCACCATGCTGCTGCGGGTCCATCCAGTTGGTGTGTGGCGAAGCGCACCTTCTCCGCATCCGTGCACCCTGCACTAGTTAAGTCCCTTCCGATACGGCGTAGCCAATCATCTACAACTATTGGCTCGGTGCTACTGGAGAACACCGGCGGCTGTAACCTTAGAAAACGGGCTAGGTTGTCCACTGGTGGCGGGTTTTTGTGGTTTTTGTTATTGTTGTTGTTGCCTTGGTTCCGAACTAGTAATTGCATCAAAACATTCTGCTGCTGGATCAACTAGGTGAGCTCCGGTGGGAAGGCAAAACCGGTGTCACGTCTCGGAGGCATCTGAGGGGTTTTAGATGGAAGAGATTAGAATAGAGAAAGGTCTAGTGAGGAAGCACTACCCATATGCACATGAAACAAACATAATCATTTCACTCAACCAATCAAGCAAGGGCATACATCGGTCTAAAACTATCGCAAAAGTGCTCAACTATTATTTGATACATGGGGGGAAATACTACTATGATATGGTGGTTATCGAGAAATTTTGATCGGTGGAAGATTCCATGATGTCTGCTCTAGCTTCGTCTTCATAGTCATCATCGCTCGGATCAGAATCGGTGTCGTCAATGATGATGTAGTTGTCTAGGCAGGTGGGGTCGTCGTCTTCGTCTCCAGGGGCTGATCCTCCCATGAATATCCTGATCTTATTAACCAGGTCGTCGTTCTTCTCCAGTAGTGTCTTGATTTCCTCCTCATATCCATCGCGTGTGAACTTGAGTTCTTCTTCCAGCTCGATGATCCTAGTCTTTGCCTTCTTCAATTCCATCATGTCGGCGCACATCTGGTTCTCCTGGCGTCGAATGTGCTGGTTTAGCTCTTGGATAAAGGTTGCGACAGATCTATCCTTCCTGGTGCTGATCATCTCCCATTGCTCATCTCGGCGCCCACATATCTGATAGGTAGTGTCCTTAAGATCCCTATTGTATACTTCTCCAATGCGTCCCATGGTAATGTGGGATGCCATGCTCTTACCTAGACTCCAGGTTGGTGCTTCGAAAGAAAATTCTATGGGTTTTGAAGTTGGCAAGAACGTTCTTCCTGGAACTTGTACTTGAATCATCCAGCGCTCCTCTTCCGGTAAGGTGGCGTTGTACTTCCCGGTGAAACTAGGTATCCCAATGTTCAAGTACCTAGTGACTTCCTTCAAGTGGCGTCCAAAAGGTGTATCCTCATCCAGTTGCGCGAACTTGTTCTTCTTCTCCGTCATCCTAAGGAGTGGAAAAGGGAGAGGAGTCAGAAATGAGTAGAGAAGAGTGACCTATGGTTTATCTTAGTGGTCATGTCCTACACTCAGCGTGGGCTCTGATACCATCTTGTAGCGACCAGACCTCAAACGGTCAAGTTTCTGTGCCACAGTGTCTTCCCTGGATCAGTAATGCTGACACGCACAGTACTCGAAGATTTATAACAGAGTAGCAATCACACACTTATTACATCGAATGTCTCAAAAGAGAACTTATTACAATATCACTACTAGGGAAAACCTTATACATAGAAATTTAGCAACAGCGCGGGTCAAAAAACGGCGCTAGTGCTAGATAGCAGTAGCGGTTGAAAAAAAACCGCGCTGCAGATACAATTGTAGCAGTAGCGCGTGTGATCGTAAAAGCGCTACTACTAATATTCCCATTGGTGGAGCGATAGGCTACGCATATCGAGAAGCGGGCTTGGAAGAAGCGGCGCTGCAGCTAGGGAATGAGTAGCAGCGTGTTTTACAAGAAGAGCGCTACGCTAACGGAAATAAAATAAAATGATAAACAAATAGAAAAGTAAATGAAAATGAAAAAACAGAAAAGGAGAAAGAAAAAATAAAATGTAAAGAAAATAAATGAAAAGCGAAAAAACATAGAAAGGCATAGTTGTGGCGTGTGTTCGAAAGAGGCGCTATAGCTAACATAGCTGCAGCGTTTCCTAGAGCCCCATCAGAGTAAAGCGAAAAGGAAATAAAAAAGGAGAAATTTACATAGCCGTAGCGATGGCGCGTTTTATGAAACGCGCTACCGCTACATTTGACTTAACCAAAACCCGTTTCCCCGCCACCATTTCCCCCAAATCTCTCGACCCACCCCGCCATCTCGCCGATTCGCGTGTCCCCACTTCGCCGCTCCTCCTTAACGTCGACGCCCGGGAGCCACGGAGCCGCCTAACGCCACGGAGCTGCGCGGGCCTCATCAACGCCACCGAGCCGCCGTCGACGCCACCGGATCCTCCCTCGCCACAACTGCCTCCCTCGCCGTCACCGGAGGCGCCCTGCCTCCCTCGCCACCATTGGAGCCATCCTCTGTAAGCCCCCACCCCTCCTCTCTCTCTCTCTCATGCATAGGTTAATTATCTAGGTTAATTAGTTAGGGCTTTGACAGAGAACTAGTCAGATTAACTACTTTAATTAGGTTAATTATCTAGGTTATTTAGGCAAGTTTTATTTTAAAGATGATCCCTTCCTAGACTTTTATAGTTGATTATATCTTTTCATTGAAGTGGTCATGTTATATCTTTTCATTGAAGTGGTTCGATTGTGCCCAAGTGGCTTTGTTGTTTAGATGAAGCTGAGTGGCCTATATATGTTTTGCCGGAATGTTGATTCATTTCCGTTCCGGCAAATTTCAGGTTTTCGATTTGTCCACTTTTAGCAAAGGTCATGCGAAATTTTCCGTGAATTTGGCATGACTTGTGCTAAACTAGGACATACCGAGTGCCCGGGATTTGCCGCACCAGGAAGGAGTCAACATTCCTGCAAAACAATAGGCCTTTTTTATGTCAATATTCATTTTATTAGGTCTAGAATTAATTGACTAGATTTAATCATAGGAAACATGGCTAGCAACGATGAAGGACAGGGTTCTGGTGATTGCGACGACGTCTACCGGGCAGCAGATTTTAGCCTTACCGACGATCAACCGATGTTGTTGCTGGGCCCACCGGTGGCATCGGGGCCGAGATCGACACGCAGACCGGTCTTTGAGGCGAGACCGCACTGAGACTCAGACCGGCGTCGAGACCAGTGCTGAGACTGAGACCGGCGCTGCCTCGGGGAGCGGAGCCGGTACTGTAGAACCGAAAGCAAAGAGGCAGCGGCTTCCTAACAAACTCAGGACTACTAGACTGGTGGTCACGGAGGTGGACGACGGCAATTTTGAGCCAAAGGCGCCCGAGGAAGTGCGTCGATGCTACGACAATCAAATAGGCTGCATCGTACGGACAACCGCCACCATCAACGATGAGAAACTACAGAAGATAGAAAATATAAGGAGCTCCCTCCTAAATAAGTTTCACCAGATATTCTTGTTCCCGGGCCGGAATGAGAAGGATTATGAAGATCCAGACGAGGACCCGGCAATGAAGAAGATAAACAAACAGACCATGACCAAGTTTAGCGACGCGTTGGCCGCCTGGAAAACTCGAGTGAAAGCAAGGATCATCGACAAGAAGGAACCCTACTCCGAGATTGTAAAGGATAATCCGACAATCACGGAAGAGCGGTTTCAAATATTCAAGGAGGCTTGCGAGGCTGAAGCTGCCAAAAAAATTCTAATTACATGAAGGGGCTTCAAGAGAGGAACATTGGGAGCCACCACCTCGGAAGCCGTGGTTACGGCGGAAAGAGGACCAAATGGGCCCAGGAGGACGCGGAAGCCGTGAGTCTGGGAATCCCAGACCCCTTGGCGGATTTCACCGTCCCGCAGGAGTGTGACGTCCTGAGGGCTCGACACCGTTGGGGCCCAGTGAAGAAGGTTTACGAGACAACACCGGTCATTACGGAGTTCATGAGACTGCTGGTAATTTTAGTTTCTGATCAATTCGACTGCACATGTTAGCCATATTTATAGACGATCCTTGTGCCTTTTGCAGAGAGAGCAGCACCGGATTGCGGCCGAAAGCGACTCGCTGTCTGAGGCATTGGCGAGGCCCAAGTGGGACACTCCATTCAACCGGGCGTTGAACATATTGAAACTACAACCGGTGGATACTCGACCGTCGTATGGACGCGTGCACGGTGTCGGAGACGGCGCCACGTGGAAGAAGTACTACCGTGAGACCACGGAGGAGAGAAAGGAAGGACGGAGGTTAAGTGAAGAAAACATCGACAAGAAGGTTGAGATTGCGGTTGAGAAGAAATCATCTCAGACAGTCGCAACAGCGGGTAGCTGCCGCAAAACAGGTGGTTGCAGATTTGTCTACTTCCTTGTTGACGGGAGTTTTCACTTGGACAAGGCAAAATCCAGAAGCAAATGCAGAGGACTTTCCCCTTGCTGATTTCTTGGGAGCCCCTGCTCCCGCACCGCTCCAAGCCGGACGTGCTTTCGGCGGTGCCGCCTTTAGCTGAGCTCGGCGCCCTCACGGTATCATCACACGGCCCCTTCAATATAAATGTATAATCTCCGTTTTCGTTGCCTTTCAGATGTCTCACGTCGCAGACTTTTCTTTGCAGGACGACGAAACCCCGTGCACCATATTGTACACCATATACGACCAGAAGGTGGACGTGGGGAAGGCGACGATAATGGAGCCGAAGGAACCATTGTTCCACAGCCGGCTGATCCCGAGCGTCTTCAAGGTTTCCGTGGCCAGTGTCGAACCGGGCCACGAGAATTTGCCTCCTCCAATACTACTGGTGGCTGACGAGGAGACACCGCGGCGGCTTGGTGATTGTTGCAATGGGTGGGTCCTGTTGTGGCCAAAGAGTCTGCTTTGTCTGGAGGCGGTCGGGAGCACACCCACGAGCACGCAGCCTCAGCAAGGTATGAACATTAACACCCCACCTACCCAATTAGCATCGGGTGTCGGGTTGGGTGATAGCGGACGGGGTAAGGAGGAGGCTCCATTAGTCGCTGATGACGTCACCATGGATGAGGATGAGGACGACGGTGGCGCTGAACAGTATGTCTATACTGGCGCCTCCTCAGGGTTTGAGCGTCATGAGTCGGTGCCTGAATTGTCGTCTCAATGTATTATGGACGACCTTCCGGTAGTAAAAAAGTCTTGGAAGAGAGCGAGGAAAGGCAAAAAAGCTGATTCTATGATCCAGCCGCCTCAGCAGCCTCGGCTTCAGGACCGTATAGATATCTTCGATGCGGATAAATGGCATATCCCCGGTCAACCAATGCTACCTGCAAGAGCGCTAGGGGCCAGATTCGGCGATCTAAGGAGACTTCATGACGATGTGCTGCGGGTAGAGAAAGGCCTCATCGCCTCGACAGATCCAGGATACCCACTCTACGTGGTTAACGTTCTGCGGCAAATGTAAATGCGTCGACAACTTCCCATGGGTAAGTTCTTCCTCGATTCGATTACATATTCGACATGTTTCACGTGAAGAAGCTGGATTTTACGTTTGTCTGCCTTTATGCCTTGCACATGAACTACATCATCGGGTTTGAGCAGATATCTCATATATGTGTCGCTGACCCGTACTACATGCACGAGGGCTTCTTGGGAGTCTGCGCGAGCACCGTGAATCGCGAGGATTACATCGTCGGTTTCATGCTCGCCAATAAGGACAAGGAGGCGATTCTCGTGCCTTATCATCCCGTGTAAGTCATTCGCGCTGCTATCCCTCCTTCGATTTCAATCATTCATTTCCACGGTGGAGGCTAAGTAATTTGAGGTGTACTTATTTTGCGCAGCGGCGGGCGCGCCGTCGTCATCATCCTATACCCCTGATTCTCCCACGCTCTTTACTTGGACTCATCGAAGAACATTCACAAAAAGGATTACACCCACATCAAGGATGTTCTCTACAGTGCTATGTTTTACTACCAAGCAAGGGGTGGAGAGGTTAGGGACAAGAAGAGAAGGGGCGGCAGGCTCGCCTTCGGCCATAAGACCGACTTCTTCTGCATCTAGCAACCGAACGATTCTCTTAATGATGGATTCTATGTCCTACACCACATCTTTGGAGTACGACGGGTCACGGAACCTTCGCCGTCACCTACATCCGGCGATGCCCATATTCTGCAATGGGCACGAGCGTAGGAGATATCGAGGATCATCGACTTGAGCGAGTTCTATCACATCCAGCGAACTTGCCCAAATCATCATGAAGGAGGTCGTCGGAAAAACAGGGATGTTCTACGAAGAAGGACAAATGTCGCGGGAAGACGTCCGAACATGGGTAGCCGCTCAGCGTCTCGACCTGAAGCCTTTCACTAGGCTCGGGGACTATCTCCCTGTCATGGATGGATGGAACGACATGCTGGAGTGATTGTCGATATATGACAATGTGTCCGTTTAGTCCATACTTTCTGTATGACAAAACTTTGAGTTATGCATGGTGAAACTTTATTTGTGATGTAATTAAATTGTCCTCCTCCTCGACTAGCGAAAATCACTCTAGTTAGGGCATTTTGGGGTACGATGAACTTTGTTATTTATGCTTATGATATGTTGTTTCTATTTTTGCCAAGTCTGTCTCTTTCTGTTGCTCAACTATATATGTTGCATATCATCGACTCATGTGACGATGCAGGTACATAGATCATCGATGGTGAATAAGTGCTACGCCAGGAGTATATATACGACAAGTGGCAGTGTCGAGCCCAGTGTACGGTTTACGAGCGACAGGCAGTAGTTAGTTTAGGTTCACACTAATGCGAGAGAGGGATACGAACTCATGTACTCAAAGTGATAGCTCTTCTCGCGTATACCATTGTTTAGATGGATGACGATGTATTTGCAAGTAATCGAGACTTGTATCGCTATCTTCGAGATGATGACGAGAGACCACTTTGTGTTGGATGATGATTATGATGATGACATGATTTGATGAGACTAATTGTATGTATATGCTATGATTACATTTGTATGTGTATGATATGCTAAAGATTATTGCATAAAGCCTATTCAAATACAAAACAAATACAAAAACAAATATGCAGGAAAAAAACTAATAAAACTAGTAGTAGCGAGTTGGGAAAATTTAGCGATGGCGCGCATTACGATGGCGCTTCCCGATGAAACAGCGCTGCAGATAATATCATTAGCGCCCTTTTCTAAAGGGCGCTACAGATATTCATGTATAGCAGTAGCGTGGGACAACAGGCGCTACTGCTATACGGTAGCTATAGGACCTTATTAGTAGCGCCGGTCCCCGCGCTACTGAGAGGCCCAAAACCCGCGCTGCTGCTAGGCTTTTCCCTAGTAGTGATAATATGGCTTAAGGCCATCTAATGCGATAACAACGGAAGGCCTGGAAGATAAAGTGAGTCCATCAACTCCAACGACATAGCTGAGCTGCACGGCAACGACCTAACGAACCTTACTCCTCGTCTGAAAAGTCTGCAACACAGCCCGAAAAACGGGTCAGCACATGGAATATGCTGGCAATATAACACAGTAGAATAGAAACAGAATAATACTATCACTACATGCATATATGGCTGGTGGAAAGCTCTAAGGTTATAGTTTTGCGGAAAGCAATTTTTTTCCTACAACAAAGGAATGAATTTTAATTTAACTATCATGGTTGATGATAAAACATTGAGAAGGTAACCCCTCCTCAATCCCAATTAAAATCGTTAACAACCCAACAATATTAATTAAGAGTGTTGAGATACATGTGAATACTCAAGTACTAGATACTCAAATTGTCCATAACCGGGGACACGGCTAACCATGATTAGTTTGTACACTCTGCAGAGGTTTGCACACTTTTCCCCACAAGAATTGATCACCTCCGTTGGATTTCTCGCACTACATGGTGTTTGAGAAACGGATGACCGAGACACAGTCTTTTAGAAACACTAACTCTCTAGTCCGGTTAGACCATACCAAACCTACAAAACCCACTACCTGCTGATCTACCTCTTCAAGAGCTTCATGTAACTTACTGAGCTATGCTAGAGCCCATAATAGCTTGTGGCTGCACACGGAAGTTTCTAGCATGAATAATCTCAGTTCCCTTTGAGCCTGGGTGGCGGTCCATAGGAAGATCAAACGGTAACCCCGGGATTTCCAAAAAAAAACAGGCAATCACTGGGTTCCCCAGGTGCCTCAGTCCACCCAGATGTGTATTTTAGTTGCCACCTTAAGTAAACCATTAATTAATAATCTCACATCTGTCATGGAAATCACTCAACCCAATCCACGTCTACGAGCATAGAATGGCAATATAAGCAACGCGTAGAAGTAACTCCCAAGGGTTGATAATAGAAAGGGCAATAGGTTCTACCTCAGCAACTACTTCCCAACCCACAAGTTAAAGGCATCCTAATCATGCAATGTTTGAGGATTGAACTAATGCAATGAAAACCGGGTATGGAAAGAGTATGATCAATCTGTTACTTGCCTTGCTAACAAGCTGTGAATCCTAGAGACTCGTAGTAACACGCTTCGCACTCCGGGAATTCTATTGCAAACAAACAATAACACACATAATCAACTAGCTAAGATGCGCAAGAAAAACTCGAGATAAAAGAGATTGACCAGAAAGTTCAACTTAAGAACTCCGGTCTGCAAAAAGAATCAAATCAAACGGAGCAATGAAACTCAAATGGCGAAAGAAACAAGATCTGTTTACTAATCTGGACTAAGGTCAAATTTTACAGTACCAAAAATTGGTTTAAGTTGATTAAACAGAAAGAGAGTCTCGAGAAGAAACTCTAGGCGTTTGAATCACCTGATTCTGACTAACAGGCGCGAAGAAAAACACAATCTAAGATCGGATCAGAAATCGCGACTGAAAATAATCGCAGAAAAATCCGATAAAAGAAAACTGACGAATAGACTAACGAACGAGCGTTCGTTATCTGTAACTAACGGAAGAAAACCGTTCGTTTAAACGAACGTATGGACGAACGTCCGCTAAATAAACGAACCGAGAAAAAACAGCGAACCGAAGCAAAATAAAAAACCGATCTAGGGTTTCTAAAAAAACTGAACGGTTTAAAAAAACCGGTGGCGACGGTTCGGTGCGGTACCTCGACGAGGTGGCTCCGGCGAGGCGGGGTGGCGGCGGGCGAAGCGGCGGCGGTGCTTTCTGCTCTGGTGGCGAGGCGCGAGGCGGTGCTCGGCTCGGGCGGCGAAATTTGGCGATGGTGGCGATTTGGGGGTGGCGGCGTATATAAAGGGGCGGCTTGGAGTAGGGGCCAAGGTGGCGGTGGAGGCAGTCTGCTCGGACTCGGTCCGGCGGGCGGCGGGCACAAGACGGGAGGCGGCGGCGGGCCGGGCCTCGCTTTCGGTGAGCCTTAGGCCCGGTCGGTATGAGGAAATATATATATTTTTAAATAATTACGCCGACGTAAAAATAAATCCTATAAAATAAAATAAAAACTAAAAATACCAAAACAATTTTTCACCGTCTAAATGAGATATTTAGAATGAGATGAACATTTTCTTGGCCCTAAAATGCAATTTTAAAAGCGTGCATATTTTTCTACTGCAAATAAAATCTAAAAAAACCCAAATAAAAAAATAAATGATTTTAACATTTTTCCTCCAATATTTCAATTGTTTTGGAGAAGTCATATTATCTCCTCTCATATATTTTAAATAAGAAATATTTTTCGGAGAGAAAAATAATTAAATTCGAAATCCTCGTTTCACTATTTGATAGAAACCAAATATGAAAACCGGGAAATCCCCAACTCTCTCCGAGGGTCCCTGAGTTGCTTAGGATTTCGAGGATTTTTGGATCGGAAACACAATAAAATATGATATGCATGGATTATCTATGTATAACCTTCCAAATTGAAAATTTGGGATGTTACACTCCAGCAGGTGCGATATCCCGAGTATTGCCCAACAGCAAGTCTAAGCTGTGCTCGTCGTGACTGTTCGGTGCTCCTGGCGTAGGCCCAAATCCATCGAAGATCAAGTCTCCACAGATATCAGCCGCGTAGTTCAAGTTTCCGAACCTGACCTGATGGCCAGGGTCGTGGCTGTCGATCTGCTCCAGATGGCCAAGCGAATTGGCCCGCAGTGCGAAGCCGCCGAGCACAAAGATCTGTCCGGGGAGAAAAGTCTCACCCTGGACTGTGTTGTTGTTGATTGAAGGAGCCATCGAGCCTTGAAGCGACGACATAGAGGAACTCTCAATGACATCACCAATGTCGGTGTCAAAACCATCGGATCTCGGGTAGGGGGTCCCGATCTGTGCGTCTAAGGCTAATGGTAACAGGAGGCAAGGGACACGATGTTTTACCCAAGTTCGGGCCCACTCGACGGAAGCTAGCCTATGATGATTATGATTGTGTCTCTAAGGACTAAACCCTCCGATTTATATAGACACCGGAGGTGGCTAGGGTTTACAAACAGTCGGTTACAAAGAAGGAAATCTATTATCCGAATCGCCAAGCTTGTCTTCCATGCAAAGGAGAGTCCCATCCGGACATGGGACGAATACTTGAGTCTTGTATCTTCACGGTCCAATAGTCCGGCTAGAGTATATAGTCCGGCTGTCCGGATACCCCCTAATCTAGGACTCCCTCAAAGGGATCCCACAACGGCCGGATTTGAAAGGGGACAAGTAGTACAATTTATCCTGACAAAAGTAGTCTCCGCCTGCAAAAATCCTCTGATCGTGACGCTGCAGTGGGCTCGTCGATGACCTCCGTCCTGCCGTCCTGGCGGTCTTGGTCTCGTTGCACCAGAATGGAAACCTTTGGCTGATTCCTCGGGACACCGCACCTGTCGCTTGCCTCCATTGCACCGAAGAGGAAACATGCGCTCTGCGCCCGCCTAGCCTTGGTCGTCATGGCTCACGTCAGCTGAGCCTCGTGAGGTAAACCTTGCATAGAACTCTCCGCCCCTCAGAGCCAGCCTGAGGAGGCCGATCCCCTCAGGGGTCTTGGCTTCGTCCGCCTCGCAAGGGTCTTGAGTTGTTGTTGTTGTAGCTGGGCCATACCAGGCCGTCGATGGAGCCATGTGGTGGGCCGCAGGCAAGCAGGGCTGGATACCCCCATATCTAGGACGCCGACACGCACGTACCAAATTGACCAAACCATTACATCAAACCACATGAAATACAATGCCTAGGGCATTCGTGACATTGATGGCTATGGCTGCTTCGTGTTCGAGAAATATCCCAGCTCCGTTGGGCCAGGCGTACTCAACTAGAGGCGAGTTTACAGCCTCGGCAACCACTCCATGTTCCTCGGGCTCAATTATCCGATCATCCAACCAATCATCGATCATATCACTGCCGATGATTACCGTGCTATGCAACTTCCATTCGCCAGGGGGACTGTGTTTACGCATCATACCATGGGTTTCATGAATCACCATATCCGAGATTAAATCGACCACGACTTGTTGCGGATAATCTTGATGTGTGAAAGGCATCAAGCTTCCATGCGATGGATGGCTTTTGCAAACCCGACATGCGGCGATGTGGTTCATGCCAACAACAAATATGCACAACTTGATTAAATGCGATATCTAGGTGAGCCATGTATCCTGCTGCTGTAGCACGACCCTCTTTTGTTGGATATTAAGTATTGTTGTTAGTTTGAAGCACTCCTATGGTTTGAAGGATAGATACCTTTATATATATATATATATATATATATATATATATATATATATATATATATATATATATATATATATATCAATTAGGCTTGAGTTATGTGCTTGTTAGTTAAACCTATGGTTAAAATGTAACACTAAATACGACTAGTAAGTAGTACAGCAGCAGTACTAGTATACGTCGGTCAAATTATTCATCATGTCCACAATTGAATTGACGTGACAACACGTTGCGCATGAGGTGACACAAGAATCCCGGCGGTGTGTTCGGGTATTCTGGACTTCAGATTTGGAGTACCACTTATCTGTCGAAATCTTTCATCATTCACTTAAAACAGTCGATTGATCATACATTGAGTACCATATAATTAAAATTAACCGATGCAAGTCCAAGAAGGATTGGACGGTGCTGCCGGCTAGCGTCAAGTTTGATTCCACGGATCAGGAGCTAATCGAGCACCTTGAGGCTAAAGTGAGTGCTGACAGCGCGAGATCTCACCCTCTCATTGATTTGTTCATACCAACCATCGACAGCGAGCACGACATATGCTACACCCATCCTGAGAAACTTCCAGGTAAGACACCGATCGGCCGTCTACTTGCACAAACATATTCCTTTGTTTA
The DNA here is from genome assembly GCA_021605205.1 of Aegilops longissima. Taxonomy (NCBI): domain Eukaryota; kingdom Viridiplantae; phylum Streptophyta; class Magnoliopsida; order Poales; family Poaceae; genus Aegilops; species Aegilops longissima. The sequence continues at coordinate 98,248,580 of CM038682.1, read as the reverse complement.
TAGCTCTATTTTCCTTTTTAGACGCAGACCTAGTGAAGCAATTACAATTTGACAGTTAATAAAAAGTGAAAAAGTGACTACAACATGCCAAAGATGTTATGAAAATGCCAACTACGTACACTAAAACCTATATTCGACAATACTGCAGGTATCACACTGAGTGGCCTAAGCAAGCATTTCTTCCAGAGCAATTACAGGGCATTCAAAAGGGGCAAGTGGACGCGTCGCAAGATACAGTCAGAATGCGGCATGCACACGATGTGGCACAAGACTGGCAATACCTTGCGGTGATGGTCAACGGCCGCGACGGGCAGCAAAAAGGTTACGGTGCTGCACACCAACAAGAACCGACCAGCGAGAGGACCAAGCTGGGTGATGCACCAAGACAACCTCGGGACCTGGAGCAAGAGAAGGAGCGGAGCTGGTCCTCTACAAGATTTTCTACCGATTTAACACTAGGGCCGGGAGTAAAAAGATTACAAGTTAGTTTGGTATTGGTACTTGTACTACCTTGTCGTCCGCAAGTTGGTATTGTTGTTAACGATCTTTCGGTATGAACTTGGCATTTTCTTCCAACCATCATGCCGAGGGTCGACGTGGATATAAAGATGAATCATTTGTTTTGAAATGCATTTTCAGGCACCTGATTTTTATTTGATGGGTAGCATAAGCACCTACCGTTTGAATTCCTAGTTCTCTAAATTTTTTGAAACAAGTGCACGCACTTATTATCACGATGAAAAAACAATATCCCTGCTGCATCCCAGTTATCAGTCTGTACTTGCAGAATTCTCTCGTTTATTGAGCAGGTACATTGTTTTTTCTGGTCGAGCAAGTTTTAACTGGGCTATAGACTTCCCAAGCTTGCTTTTGTTTTTAACAAGGCCAACCCATGACGACAATGGGGAACAAAGATCCAGCAGCTATCTACTGGCCTCTGGACCGCCAGCATTAGTTATAATTTGTCTAAGAACCACTAGTAGAAAAAGGGGCAAATCTGAGACACATTAGTGTCGGTTTGATTTTGAGCCGGCACTAATGTGTCCATTAGTGCCGGTTCCAACGGCTAGTCGGCCGCTCTCATTAGTACCGGTTCGTGGCGAACTTTTAGCACCGGTTCGTGCCACAAACCGGTACTAAAGAGAGTGGTGGCACGATGTTGTCATTCTGGGGCCCCTGCAGCACCTTTAGTACCGGTTCGTGCCACGAACCGGTACTAAAGGTCATCATACATAAACCCTTCGTCACCTGAGCTCGCTCTGTTCTTCACCTTTCCCCTCACTTCCTCTGTTCTTCCCCACTCTTCCTCAAGCTCATCATAAATTTTGCCGAAAATTTGTCAAGATTTGAAGGCCCCCATCCATTCAAATGATCACAAAGGTTAGCAACTTTGTCCTTTCATCTCTCATTGCTAGATTAGCTCTCGCAATGCTTTGTATTGTGATTAATTTGTGAGTTTAGTAATTTGGGAGGAATTATACGTGCTAGTATTTGATTTATATGCAATTTGAGGTAAAAATTAACACTTAGTTTGCATATGTAGGTCTGGTTTACTTAGTGCCTTCTAAATCTCCGTCGTAACCACCGTCGATCGCCCGCACCGTCTCGTCGCTGGCACCACCTTGTGGTGAGGATCTTGTTCCTGAATGTTTTACATTACCATATTGATGTTTATGTGATTTGGATATATAGTTACTCGTATAATTATCTTACCCATACGTTGTTTGTTATCCATAGTGCCATGGTTTTGATATCCGTCCTCGTCGGCCCTCGTCCTTGTTATGATTCGGATGTGGTATATTCTCTTTTAAAACTAGTTGTTGCATTTCGTGTTTATGACAAATTATGCCCATCAAGTTGATATAGATATTTTTATCTAGGAGGTATGTGAACCGGAAATTACAACCGACCCTATTGTCGAGAGGTTAAATTTAGTTGAAAGAGAAAATAAGTATTTGAAAGAAAAATTGAAAAGAATTGAGGGGGAGAAGATGGAATTTGAGTTGCATGTTGCCGATGTCGTCGATGATCACAAGATCAAGATGGAGAAAATGAGGTTGAAGATTAGAAAATATGCCATTGATAGTGTGGCTTGGTATCATTATATTGTTGGATCAATTGGTACCTTAGTTGCGATCTTGATCGCATTTGTTGTTGCATTTAAATTCTTTAGCTTGAGAGTTATTTGTATGTTGCATTTAATTAAGTGTTGTATATGAACTTTATGTATGAACTTTATGTATGAACTTGAATTAATTTGGTCTATTCGGTGTTGTGTAATGAAGATGAGCCGACAATGGATGTATGATGACTGATGCTCTCCCGAGTTCATTGATGGCGTGCATACTTTTCTGCTTGCCACTGAGGCAAACAAGTGGGCGGATGGTTTTATGCCCTGTCCATGTGCTGGCTGTAAGAATGGTCACAATTACTCTACGTCAAGAACCATTCACGTCCACCTATTTGAGTCCGGTTTCATGCCCCACTATAATGTTTGGACCAAGCACGGAGAAATAGGGGTTATGATGGAAGACAATGAAGAAGAAGAGGACGACGACGGCTATCCTGGCCATGGGTTATCTGAATACGATGATACAACAATGGGGGAAGAAGCTGAGCCGGCAATGCGGGAAGAAGCTGAAGAAGAGGCATCAAATGAGCCCGTTGATGATCTAGGTCGGGCCATTGCCGATGCAAAGAGAAACTGCGCAAGTGATTTGGAGAAGAAGAAGTTGCAGTGCATGTTAGAGGATCACAAGAAATTGTTGTACCCGAATTGCGGTGACAAAAAAAAGTTGGGCACCACACTGGAATTGCTGCAATGGAAGGCAGAGAATGGTGTATCTGACAAGGGATTTGGAAAGTTGCTGGTAATGATAAAGAATATGCTTCCAAAGGACAACGAGTTGCCCTAGAGTACGTATGAAGCAAAGAAGGTTGTCTGCCCTCTAGGGTTTGAGGTGCAAAAGATACATGCACGCCCTAATGACTGCATCCTCTACCGCGGTGAGTACGAGGATTTGAACGCTTGCCCGGTATGCGGTGCGTTGCGTTATAAGATCAGTCACGATGACCCTGGTGATGTCGAGGGCGAGCACCCCAGGAAGAAGATTCCTGCCAAGGTGATGTTGTATGCTCCTATAATACCACGGTTGAAACGTTTGTTCCAAAACAAAGAGGATGTGAAGGCGATGCGATGGCACGGAGAAGACTGTAAGAAAGACGGAAAGTTGAGAGTACCCGCTGACAGTTCGCGGTGGAGAAAAATCGAGAGAAAGTACTGGGAGGAGTTTGCAGGTGACCCAAGGAACATATGGTTTGGTCTAAGTGCAGATGGCATTAATCCTTTTGGGGAGCAGAGCAGCAACCATAGCACCTGGCCTGTGACTATGTTTGTATAACCTTCCTCCTTGGTTTTGCATGAAGCAGAAGTTCATTATGATGCCAGTGCTCATCCAAGGCCCTAAGCAACCCGGTAACGACATTGATGTGTACCTAAGGTGATTAGTTGAAGAACTATTACAGCTGTGGAATGGAACAGGTGTACATGCGTGGGATGAGCACAGACAGGAAGAATTTGACCTAAAGGCGTTGCTGTCCGTGACCATCAATGATTGTCCTGCTCTCAGTAACCTTTCAGGACAGACAAACAAGGGATACCGCGGATGCACGCACTGTTTGGATGATACCGACAGTATATATTTGGATAGTTGTCGGAAGAATGTGTACCTGGGACATCGTCGATTTCTTCCGAGCAGGCATCCCATAAGAAAGAAAGGCAAGCGTTTCAAAGGTGAGGCGGATCACCGGACGAAGCCTCGCCACCGTGCTGGTGCTGATGTACATGATATGGTCAAGGATTTGAAGGTAATCTTTGGAAAGGGTCTTGGCGGACAACCTGTTCTGAAGGACGCTGACGGACGCGCACCCATGTGGAAGAAGAAATCAATATTTTGGGACCAGCCATATTGGAAAGACCTAGAGGTCCGCTCCGCAATCGACGTGATGCACGTGATGAAGAACCTTTGCGTGACCCTGCTTGGCTTTTTGGGCGTGTATGGGAAGACAAAAGATACACCAGAGGCACGGGAGGACCAACAACGTATGCACGGAAAAGACGACATACATCGGTCGTCGCCAGCTACGCTCTTACCAAAGAAGAGAAGGAAATCTTCTTTGAATGCCTGCTCAAAGATGAAGGTACCGTCGGCTTCTAAATCGAATATAAAGGGAATAATAAATATGGTAGAGAAAAGTTCCGAACCTAAAGTCTCATGACTGCCACGTGATTATGGCGCAACTCCTTCCGGTTGCATTGAGGGGCTTCTACCGGAAAGCGTTCGATTAGCCATTGTGAAGCTATGTGCATTCCTCAATGCAATCTCTCGAAGGTGTCGATCCAGAAATCATACCAAGGTTACAGAATGATTTGGTGCAACGTCTTGTCAGTTTTGAGTTGGTGTTCCCACCATCCTTCTTCAACATCATGACGCACGTCCTAGTTCACCTTTGCGAAGAGATTAGCGTTTGGGCCCTGTATTTCTACACAATATGTTCCCCATTGAGAGGTTCATGGGAGTCTTGAAGAAATATGTTCATAACCATGCTAGGCCTGAAGGAAGCATCTCGAAGGGCCATGAAAATGAGGAGGTCATTGAGTTTTGTATAGACTTTATTCTTGACCTTAAGCCGATTGGTGTTCCTGAATCGCGGCATAAGGGCAGACTGGATGGAAAAGGCATGCTAGGAGGGCATCAAATAATATGTATGGACGGGCATTCTCTCACTAAAGCACACTACACAGTTCTCCATTTCGCCTTGGTGGCTCCGTATATGGAGGAACACAAGAATTTTCTACACTCCAAACACCCGGAGAAGTCTGACGACTGTATTACACGTGAACAAACGAGGACTTTCGCCAGTTGGTTGCAGAAACGTGCCATGAATGATGGAGATATTCAAAATGACCTGTACTCATTGTCCCAGTTACCATCTTCGAATATAATGACTTTCAAAGGGTACCAGATAAATGGGAATACATTTTACACGATCGCCCAAGATAAGAAGAGCCCCAACCAAAACAGTGGTGTCCGCTTTGATGCAACAACCAACACGGGAAAGGAAACATATTATGGTTACATAGAGGACATATGGGAACTTAACTATGGAGGTGGTTTGAAGGTCCCTTTGTTTCGGTGCAAATGGGTCAATATGACACGAGGCGGGGTAACGGAAGACCCGCAGTACAGAATGACAACAGTGGATCTCAACAATCTTGCGTATGCAGATGAACCATTCGTCCTAGCCAATGATGTGGCGCATGTTTTTTATGTGAAAGACATGTCTACCAGGCCGAGAAAAAGAAAAATAAGGAAGCGAATGGATCATACGACGAGCCAAAGCGCCACATAGTTCTTTCAGGGAAAAGAAACATCGTGGGAGTGGATGACAAGACAGACATGTTAGAAGATTATGAAAAGTTTCATGAAATTGCTCCATTCACAGTGAATATTGACCCGAGCATCCAGTTAAATGATGAAGATTTTCCATGGCTACGGCGCAAAGGGACACACGTGAAGAAAAAGTTTCACACCCAAAGATCTGGGATGTGATCGTCTTCATTATCATCACTTCTTCTGTGTTTCACACCCAGGAGGGAATCTCTGTAATAGTTAGAGTAGTTATGTATTTTGGCATTTGAAACGCGAAGAAATTTTATGTGCAAACAAATTCTTTAATGCATTTACTGATTTTTTTTTCCAGCTAAATGACCCTGAAATTGAAAAGCATTTCAAATGAACTCAGAAAATGTTGAAAGTTGGCATGGTATCATAATTTCACCCACATAGCATGTGCAAAAAAGTAGAGAGGGTTACCGCAAAAATTGGATGCACTTCGTGTACAAAATGGACAATCTCTTTCGAAGTATCAGGGTTTCGGACGAAAACTCATCTAATACAAAGGCATTTCATTTTTTAAATAACCTAAGCATTACCAAATTGAATATAATGATAAAACACACTAATATTAAACATTAGAAAAAAGAATCACTGAAAAATCTTTTTAAGTTAAGTTATTCACAAACTAGTGATTCACACAAATTTCAAATAATTCAAAATTTAAACTATTCAAATTTGAAAACTATCGGCACTAACAGAAAGTTTGTAATTTTTTGTACCTAAAGAAAAAATATTCACAAAGAAACTCTAAATCAGGCAAAAAAACAACTGAAAAATAAATAAACCAAAAAAAAGAAAATAAAAAGCCCGCCTACTGGGCCAAAGCGTCCTGCATACGACCAGAAACACAACCTTTTGTTGGACCAGGATGCAGGCTCGTAAAACCCATGAGGCCTGGCTAACAGCATTGTAAGGTAGGCCCAGTAGGCCTGCTTAGGAGAGGATCTCGAGAGAGCTACCGCACTGGGGCTTATAAACCAGTGCGGTAGCCCCTCGACTAGCGAGGTGGTTCTAAACTTGCCGCACCGCACTGCGCCAGCGCACCCCCTTTAGTACCGGGTGGTGGCTGCAACCGGTACTAAAGAGGGGGTCTTTAGTACCGGTTGGTGCCACCACCCGGTACTAAAGGGGGGCACTTCCTACCACTTGGCCTGGCCAAAACAGACCTTTAGTACCGGTTGGTGGCTCCAACCGGTACTAAAGGTCCATCCTAAATATACAACACTCGAAAAAAATTCAGTTTCCCTCTCTGTTTCTTCTCTCTGTCGACAACACGTGCCTCCTGCCCCGATCGGCCTGTCGCCGCCCGCCGCCCCCGCCTAAATCGCCGCCCGGCCGTCCCGTCCCGTCGTCGAGCCTCGCCCGTCGGCGCGCCCTTCCGTCGCCCGTCGTCGCCTCGCCGGTGAGCTCACCCGACCGCCATGTCCACACACACACACACACACACACACTACACACACACACATTATAGAATTTTAGTTATAGAATTCTTTTTCTTCTGTTTTTAGTTATAGAAATGTTAGAAATTATTCTGTTTTGTAGTTATAGAAATATTAGAAATGTTATAAATTTTTTCTGTTTTTAGTTATAGAAATGTTATAAATGTTATAAATATTAGAAATGTTATAGAAATGTTAGTTATATAATCAGAAATGTTAGAAATTTTAGAATTAGTTTTAGTTAATTAGATGAATTAGATTAATGTCAAATTGTTAGAATTTGCATATATATACAATTTTAGTTATCACAATCCAATCATTTAAAAAATGTTACTTTTTGCGGGCATATAATATTTGTTCTCGACGATATGCCCGGCCCGCATCCTCGCCGTCGACCCGTTCATGACGACGTCCTGCTTCAGAGGACCCATGTCCGGATTGGGCTCACTGGCCTGGCACTGGGAGGTGCTACTGGAGGGTGCGCCGCAGTGAGAACCGGGCTCAGGTCCGTCGTCGACCCTGATCTCCTTTGGTGGCGTTCGCGTGGGCCACATTCGGTGCGAGAGGGGCGGGCGCCGCCGAGGTGGTGTGTCACCATGTCAGGGAGGAGGATTTGCACGTCCATCGCTACATGGCTGCTATGGACGTCAGGTTCTCCAATACTTGGCAGGTTCTTTGGGCAGATGACCGGAGATATGATCCTGTGATGGTTCCTCCTCTTTGGATGTCCACCGCCCGCGCCCCAGGAACCGCGAGTGGCCTAGATTCTTCTGTAGTACTCGATCTTTATTAGGTACCTAGCCAGTGATGTATTCGATACATAATATTCGAGACGATGTATTCGAGATTATATATATATTAATACGATGATGTATTCGAGGTTATATATTAATCGAGATGATGCATATATTATGTACTATATATATGATTCAGTTTTTCCTTATTGATTGCATCCATGCATTGTAATTTGAATACTAAATTGTTATATATTTCTTCAGTATTAGTTAAGTAAAAGCTACGGCGGACAATACCGGCAGAGAGAGAGAGAGAGAGAGAGAAGAGGAATTGTTCGACATCATACGCAGCCCTCACAGGCTAGATGATCTGAATGAAGCAGATGACGACTCCCAATATCTGAAAAATACCGGAGAGGGTGATGAAAAGATATTCGATCCCGACGACCGAGCTGATGAAGTCATGAACTATGATTATGATTATGATGACATAGACAATGTTTATGATGACACAGACAATGTTGATCTTCAAATAACAAAGACTACCGGCGAGGTATATTTATATAAGCAGGCATCATGGTGATCATCACATGTTTTTTTTATTGAAGATATATTAACGAATCGATCTTTCTTCTTTCAGCCCTCCGGATCGAGCAAATCTGCTTCTACAGACAGCAGGACAAAGCGAGGCCCGGGCAGATTGTTGAAGGATGGAGTAAAGTACAACATCGAATCCACCAAACCTAGTGGCAAACCCCTCATGCCTAAGAACATTGCGAACAAGTGGACTCGTCAGTGCGGAGTTCTTGTGAAGGACAAACTCCCGATCTCCATTCAAGAATGGAAAGAGCCAAAGACTAAACATCCAGGTGTTACTTGGGTCGACGACAGAGCCAAAAAAGACCTTTTGGAATCTCTAATGGAACATTTCACCCTACCAGATCATTTCACTGAAGCAGATGTGGAGAAAGTCAAGGGCGCTGCTCTTAAGAAGATGGCAATTGCATTCAACACCCACAAGAAAACTGTATGGGCCAACTACCTCGCTGCAGAAAGGAAGACTCCAGAATTCACGGGAACACTGGAGAAGCAAAGAGAACACTGGGACGATTTCGTGAAATTCAAGGATTCAGAATTATCTAAGGAACGGTCGATAAAAAACAAGGCCAATGCCGCAAAAAGACGCAGTTCCATAGGCTGGGTCCAGGTGGCTACGCGGTGGGAATGCCTAAGTGGGATAAGTCTGAGCAAGAGATGGAGGATGCAGGGGTCACTCCGGTTACTAGGAGCTGGCCCCCCAGGTGCAGAATTTGGTTCTATGCGCATGACGGGGCTTTGGACCCGAAGACAGGCTTGGTTTCGCAGAAGGCAAGACTAAAAGGAGCCGAACAAAAGATACTTGACGCAATAGAAGAAGCTCGAAGGGGAGTGTTCATGCCCAATAGAGAGAACAACGAGCTTACACGCGCCCTGGGAAATCCTGAACACTCGGGAACAACACAAGGCAAGGGCGTTATTCCCTGGTATGAGGGCTTTTCAGAATGGAACGAGGACTATAGGACCCGTGCAAGAAAGAAGATGGAGGAGGAGAAGAAGAGGAAGCTGGAGGAGGAGCAGAGGAAGCAGGACGCAGAACGCCTTCAAGGCCTAGAAGCAAGGCACGCAGACTTGGCACTCAAATTCTAGCAGCAGCAGCAAATCGACTCACTTAGCCAGGAAAGGGGGTCTCAGCAGTGGCAGCAGCAAGCGGATGATCGTCCAGCATTGGATAGCACCGTCCCATCCATGCTGAGAAGCAGCGTTGGTTCCGCCACGGGCGACACACTTCTGGATACAAACCCTGTGGATGACATCATAGAGAACACTAACTGTGAGCTACACTCCAAAATGAAGAACATATCCATGAAGGTGGCGGACGGCGTTGCTTTTACAATTACCCCCGAAGCAACCTTCCATTGCATCCCGATTCCAGAGTGCTATGCTCGTGTCTTGGTTGATGAAGTGGTGGACCCATATTCGGGGCTACAGCTTGACATTCCTGGAGGTGAAGACGAGCGCACACTGGGAGAGGCCATACATCGTATCATCCTATGGAGAAAGGATTGCATCATCTTTCGAAGTCCACCGACACCGCGTCGTCTGCTGACTCCTCCTTGAAGTCCGCCACCGATTCAGCAGACTCCCGCTCCTCCAAGTCCATGAACGCGTGAGCCGACTCCTCCTCAAAGTCTGCCACCTCCTCCAAGTCCCTGAACGCGTGAGCTGACTCCTCCGGTTTCAAGTTCGGCACAATGTCAGGCCACTTCTCCGGTTTCAAGTCCGGCACCGTGTCAGGCCACACCTCCTGCTTCAAGTCCGGCACATCGTCAAGCCACTTCTCCTGCTCCAACTCAGCCACGTCAGCCGTCTCCGCCGTCTAAGCAATCGCAGAAGAGACACTCCTCAGCTATGGTGCGTAGAGGTACGAGTCGAGGTAGTTCAGGAAGTACATGCGGAGACAAGCGATATAAATATGGTCCAAGCCTCGCTCCTCTTCCTCAGAGTCCTTACAACATGACCGAGGAGCAAAACACAGCCATAGTGCAGGCCCAAGTGGACGCCCATTTTGCACCAAAACCGGCACCGCCGCCAAGGGAGAAAGTGCCTGAGGAAAAGATTGACCACTTCATTCGTATGCGGCTAAAGCACCACTCCCAAGCCTGTTGACTCAGACTATGAGCGGCAAATTAGGAAGTCACATCGAGCACGACTACAGAAGGAAGCGAGCTCGAGCTCGAGCCAACAAGCAGCGGGCAAAAAATGCGGGAAAACCCTTCCCCAGTTGGGAGAACAGACGGCGCAATCGATCCCCCCGCTTGTTGTGCCAACAACACATGAGAGGAGGCCGCACGCCCAATATTATTGTAGGCAAATCGTTAACATTCCCCAGCTAGGCGATGTGGTAATAATGGAGGAGCATATAATGCAGGCTGAAATGCTCAAGATATTCGTTGGACAACTCCTCAAAATTGAGCCCATGTCTCCGCTTAGAGAGGAGGAAATAAAACGGAAATATGTCCGGGGCCAACCTTTGATCGAGCCAGACAAGGTCAAGAACCTCCCAACGAGAATGTATGAATTGCATCAATGGTACATGAACATTACCAAGATTTCCAATCGAGAGTCCCTCATGGTGAATGTCAAGGCGAAGCATTACTTCCATGAGAAAGCTCTGTGCGTTTAGTATTTAGAACTATTTCAGTTATACAATCAAGACGCACTCGACAAATCTATCGTCACTTGCTATTGTCTGTAAGTGATTTCTTTCTGTAATTTTTGATCAATCATTACATGTAATTATCCTCACTATATATTCTTTTCTGTGGTATTATATGCAGGATGAATAGGTATGAAATGAAAAAATCTGGACGCTATGGCATTGGGTTCATTGACCCAAATACCATTAATGAGTACACATGGAATCTTGCAACTTCTCAAGCAAGTGTAGAGGAAAGCATGCTAGAGTTCTTGAAGTGCCTCAATACCAATGAAGATATACTACTTCCTTGCAACTTCCTGTGAGTCACACTGTCTTGTAATACAAATTCTGTTTTTGCTTACTAGCTAGCTAGATGTTAATAATTAAGTGTATACGGTTTACGATAGTTGATTAATTTTATGCACATGCCCGCTTAATTAAGACATGCAAACGTGTGCGCATGCAGTTTCCACCGGATCTTGTTAGACATTAAAGTTGACAAAGGAACAGTTGAAGTACCGGACTCACTACTTAAAGAATATAAAGACTACACCATCATGAAGGGGATAGTCAACAGGTAATTTCAATCATTATTAACTATATCTCAGCCTATTATTAATTCGTCATTTCCTGATGTGAACTATTTAATAACCCCTTTATTAATTTTCTTTCCCGGTGAGCAGGGCTTGGGCAAAGGTCATCAAGGTGACTCCAGGCAAATGGCCAAAAAAGTTGTTTTGGCATCGACCAAAGGTAAGTAATTAAGTAGTACTAGCTAGCTACCATCTCTTTAATTCTTTTTTCAATACCATTAATTAATTATCATGCTTGATTAATCATTATCTGATTCAATTCCATTCTCGTAAAGGCCCTGAAGCAGGCGCCGAGGAATGATCTGTGTGCACTCTACGTTTGCGAGAACATTCGCATGATGGCGTCCGAAAGGAGCAGATCTCAAAGACAGGACTGGGTACGTTTGTCAGAACACTATTCACACCATTATCGATATCTTGTCACACAACTAATACACATGCATATTGATCTCCTTCTTAACAGTTCAGATAGGTGCGGATAAGCTCCTACCAAAGGGGACCGCATACTAGCACTTCAAGAGGAAATAGCGGATTTTTGCTCGACCAGGTCATAGATCCCAAAGGAGAATACTATTACCGCTACCGCCCCATGAACCACTTGTCATCGTGCTCAAGGCACCAAGGCAACATGTAGGAGAAATTGTATATGTATATACATGTGTATGTGTGAATAATTAATGGTGTTGGTTGTGAGATATTCCATGATATATATATATATATATATATATATATATATATATATATATATATATATATATATATATATATATATATATATATATATATAGGACAAATTTTATCTACCACCAGTGGTAGTTACCACCACTTGGGTTTTATATGTAGTATGTAGTATCTATCAAATCGGAGAGTATGTATGCGTAATATGTAGTATATAAGAATGTTTAGGTAGTATATATACTATTTTTTGGTAGTATGTATCATATTTTGAGTATGCTCTCTTTTATGTACAAATATGTACGTATTTCACACATATAATAAAACCATGGGCCAACTTGGAATTTTTTCATGCAACTCACTTTGGAGTATCTTATATATAGTATATGAACATACTTAAAATGATAAAATAGGATATATACTACCATAAGATAGTATATGAGACATGTGGGGTAACTACCCCAGGTGGTAGGATGGATTTTCCTATATATATATATATATATATATATATATATATATATATATATATATATATATATATATATATATATGCGTTCTACGTACGAAAAATCTATTTATATATATGCATAACGTGTACAATTTGTAGTATCGTGAAATACCAGCAAACAAAAAAGAATTAAATGGAAAATAAAGCCACCCCCCCCCCCTCAAACATTTAGTACCGGTTGGTGTTACCAACCGGTACTAATGTCCTACACGCACCCGGGCCTGGCTCGTGCCACGTGGTGACACTTCAGCGCCGGTCCGTGATTTAACCGTACTAAAGCGGGGAGGACCTTTAGTCCCCACTCTTTAGTGCCGGTTGTCGAACCGGCACTAAAGGCCGTTACGAACCGGCACTAAAGGCCGGTTCTGCACTAGTGAACATCCGCAGGTAGTTTTTTTTTACTGAATAAAATACACAGCCCAGTTCTATTTTCCTCTTGAAACGCATGTCCTACATCCGTTTTCTAATCTCTATCTATAGTTTTACTAGTTCATATAGACGTATCATTATATTAAAAATACATAAAATTCCCTTCTCATATTTACATCCTTATTTTTGTTGCTATTTTCCCTCCCAGCGCTGATTTTTTTACCACTGGTTTTCCCTTAAACCAACTCAATTGTCCCACGTCTTATTTGCTTACAAAAACAAAACGATTTTTTTGGCAAATCAATAAGTTCTTAAAAAATGTTTATCATTTCGGGATTACAACAGTTCGGACTCTACCGAAATATGCAAAATAAGGTTGAACTTTTTGACCGTGGTCCTGGGCAAAAAATGGGCTGTAATAAATTACTTAAGAATTAGCAAATGGCCTCTATGTTGTCTGCCATAGATTTGGAGGCTAACTTGTGGGCCTACTAAGTTCATGCGTACACAAGGTGTCTCAAAAAATAAACTTAGTCAACAATCGACTCTACTAGCGTTAGACCATTAGATTTCTATCTAACAGCAATCGTGCTTCTTCAGTCTCTGATCTTCCTGCCCCAGCCGCCCAAACTAGCGCCGTCGGAACCGCCTGCTCCCGCCTCCCATGGCCGGCTGTGCTGCCGGGCACGCATCACGGCCCCACCATACTAGCATCCCTGGCCTATCTATCCCTCTACTCACCCACACCTCCTGTTCTTTTCCGGCGACCGCAGCCGAACCAGTCAACCCTCGTACTCTCCACCGTGTGGGCAGCCACTTCCGTGTGTTCCCGGCTCCGTGTCGTTCCCTTCGTAGGCCTCGCCGTCATCCACCGCCCTGGTGCTCTCGGCGCGGCGTGGTCAATGTCGTCAACGAACGACATCCATCGGAAGTGGACTGTACGTGGAGAGGCTGGCAGTTCGGTCCACGACCGCACACAAGGAAATGCCTCCTTATTACGTGCAAAATAATGATTCTTCCACCTGACAACTAGGACCCACCGGAAGGTCCTCTGTATTTCGTGAAAAAAACATTCCCCCCGCTGACAGGTCGGACGCACCAGCTATATCTTCGCACGCAAGGAAGTGCCTCCTTATTAAGCACAAAAAAATGAATACGCCCCTGCTAGCTGGGACCCACCATAGTGGGAGGCTGACTTGTGGGCCAACTAAGTTGACGGGGACAGAGGGCTTTGTCAACTTGGTCAATATGAACGGTTCTAGCTCCAGTGACCGTATGATGTCCATCCAACGGCCGTAGTGCTTCTTCAACTTCTAGTCTTCTTGCTCCAGTCGCCCAAACCAGCGCCGGTCGTGCCGCGTGCTCCTGCCTCCCGTGGCCGGCTGTGATGTCGCGGAGGCCTCATCGCCCCCTACTACTCCCACCGCTGGCCAGGCCATCCCTCTACTCACCCACACCCCCTATTATTTTGCAGCGACGACGGCCTCATACCGCAGCCAAACCAGTGAACCCTCGTACACCTCTATATGTGGGCATCCACTGCCGCGTCTTCCCCGGCTCCGTGTCGTCTCCTTCCTAGGCCTCGCCGTCATCCACCGCCCTGGTGCTCTCGGTGTGGCGTGGTCAACGTCGTCAAGGAATGACTTCCATCGGAAAAGTATTGTACGTTGATAGGCTGACAGCTGGGTCCACGGCATCCGCAAGGAATTGGCTCCTTATTATGAGCAAAATAATTATTCCTCCACCTGACAGCAGGGACCCACCGGATGGGCCACTGTATTTCACGAAAAAAAACGTTTCACCCCTAACTGCTGGGACCCACCAGCTACATCTTCACACGCAAGGAAGTGCGTGACAGTCGGGACCCACCTGGTCGAAGGGTACGTAGTGTTGTCATTCTGGTCGAACGTGTATGTACATATTGGTCGATGTAGAGGCGCGCACGTGTCGTAGTAGAGGCGCGCACGTAGCATGTACACGTACGTACAACGGACAGGGTGCAAGAAAGAAAATACGGCCATGTACGTACATATGTGTGGGGTCTCGAACGCCTACTCGCGCATACGTACAACTAGGGCTCATGTACATGGATGGGTCGGAATGGAGAAACTGCGTCGTCGTTGTGTTCATGGGGTGCCAACCGGCTGGGTCAGAACGGAATGCGTCATCGTGTTCATCGGGAGGGCTTGGACAAGAACAACCGATGGAAAAAAGGCCTGGCGTACTGCAGAACGGAGGAAACGGCCTTGTGTTCGACCGGCCACGGTCGAAACGGGATCCTGTTCATCGGGAGGGGTCTGGCGTACCGCAAAACGGAGGAAACGGACTTCTATTGGACCTCCTACTGTCGAAGCGAGGTCCTATTGATCGGGATGGGTGTGGCGTACTGCAAAACGGAGGAAACGGACTTGTGTTGGAGCGCTAAGGTCGAAACGGGGGTCCTGTTCATCGGAGGGGTGTGGCGTACCGCAAAACGGGACTCCACATATTATTGTTCATCTCCATCATCGACCTCTTCCAGCCTCCACGGGCTACTGTTCATCCACTTTCGACCTCCTCTAGCCTCCACCTGCGACTGTTCATCCACAGGCTCCTGTTCATCCAGTCTCCACCGCGAGCTCCTCCACCGGCTATTGTTCAAGCAGCCCTCTCCATGGGGTCCTGTTCAACCACCCCTCCACGGGCTACTATTCATCCATCCCTCCACCGGCTACTGTTCAACCAGCCCTCCACCGGCTACTATTCAACCTTGCCTCCATGGGTTCCTGTTCATCCAGCCCTCCACGGGGTCCTGTTCATCCACGTCCAACCGGCTCGATCGATCGGGGTCCTGTTCATCCAACGGCAACACCACGGGGTCCTGTTCATCCAACCCCCAACGGGAACTGTTCATCCAAACCCCCCAGCAACGCTCACTGTTCATCTAGAGGAAGCATCGATCGGCTTTAGTTAGCAGCAGTAGCGAAGGAATCGCTCGATCGCTCGGGTTCAGTAACACGTAGACTGCAGTGCAATCGCTCGGGTTTAGTTAGGCGATGCCCCGCTCGGATTCAGTTAGAGACCAACGCCTCGCATCCACGCATGTACGTGTACGAGAGAAACGCGCATTGCTCGGGCCCCCGACCACCCACCGTAACCGGGAACTCCCTGAAATTTTCCTCGCCCTCGCTTTTACCATGGTTTTTTCCGTCATGGACGACCCAAAGAATGTCATGCAGCTGCGTCTCCGGCCCACCCAAGACGAAAAGCCCATTTTCTGTCATGATTTTTTGTCATAGAAGCAGGAGCCCACCACATCTATGATGATACCGGGTTTTGTCACAATTATCGTCATAGAAGTGTCATAAGTATGACAGTAAAAAAATTCTTCAGCCGAAAATGTCACGGATGTGTCTTTTTTTGTAGTGCTTTGGTTTTTCGTAGTATGCCTTGTTTATTCCAGATATTCACAACGTGATGTTCTATATGTGCAAGTATGAACTATGCAGTTCAATTTCATCAGTACCAGTTTCAACAATACCACTATGGCCCTGTTTGTTTCGGATTCTGGGACCAGATTCAGCTTTACCAGTGAAGCCGAATCTGGAAACCGAAACAAATAGCTATTTGGAATCAGCTTTGCCAGTGAAGCTGAATCTGGATTTGGGTCATTTTTAGTGCAATTTCTTGAAGCGCCTCAAAGTGTACTTCGGTGATGACGCTGATTCACAGAAACAGCTTCGCCACTGAAGCGAATCCATAGGTGATTAAAATCCAAGCGAAGCTGAAACAAACAGGGCATGAATGACTACATTTGGTTGCTGCATGTTGTAGTTAAACACGCCTTTCCATTTTTATTTAAGAATAAACAGTGTACTTAGACCGGCACAATACCAGTTTGAATGACTATATTTGCTTGTTGTTAAATGTTAGGCCTGTTGTAGTTAACACACCTTTTCACTTGTTTTGCTTTACTAGCGTGCTTAAACCTACACACTGAAGCTATCTCTTGGAGATTATTTTGTCTGCCATGGATAATTTTGGTTGATGTTTTAGCTTGTTGTGCTTAACATGCTTCTCAATGTCCCTACATAGGACAATTTTGGGAACGACTGTTGTTTTCCATCGAGGTTAGTTTCATCCCATGGCTTATATATGCTCACTGTTCAGGATATCGGTAGCTGGTACCATATAGGCCGGGAGCTGATAAGGGACCAATCAATGAATCGGACTTTTAACTGAATTTATCTGCAACACATTTATCGTTAGGTTAACTAGGGCCATATGTAATATATCTGAGGCTACATAGCAACATGCACTGTACTTAATGTCTACATATGCAATCCTAGGCTACATAGCAACAAGCAAGAGTGTTACCTTAATGGTCTGATGATTTCTAGATACACGTAGAACAGCAGCAACAACAACAACAACACAACCCTGTTTGAATATTCAACTTAGCTTAGAGGTTAGAGTTAGTTTCTAGCTCATGACTAACCCTGAACTAACTCCATCCAAAGAGGTGTTTGGATGACAGGGTTAGATACTTAGATTGACAATAAATGCACTAGGAGAACTAGCTCCAATTAGCACCTCTTGGGTTGGATAGTTTTTTTGGGTGGGTTATAGATGCAACTAGCTCAAACTAGCCCTCATGTTTAGATATACTTTCGGGCTATTTGAGCCTGAACTAGCTCAAACTAACTCTATCTCATGGATAGAGCAGCAGTTAATCAGCCGATAGTTTGTAAGAATGCAATAAACTCCTTCCGGCCCATAATATAAGATGTTAATTCATCTAATATGTGAGTATATTGGATGTTATAAGATATTATAAAAGAGTGTTGTACTACATCATTGTGCAATTGGTGTTTATCTTCTAATATTAACTTGGTGCTTTTAGGTAGATATGGCATTGGTAAAGATCCGCGCTTCAACCCTTTCTGCATATGGGGAAATGAGATATCGATGAACCAGCATCAAGTGAGGAAGCTAATAAAGATTGCTAGTAAAATGGGTCAAAATATGGCAATTAAACTATTTGTTTACACTTCATCCAATACAACAGCGAACTGCAGGATGGTAAGTAAGAACTCTGCAGCCATCTTTTTACTGCCCACAATGAGTTGTGTTAGATGACAATATCTGAATCTTTCTTCCTTTGTAGTGGTTCCCAAAGCAGTTTACTAAATATTACCTCTCAAACTACATGATTGGTGGGCATGCAAAGGTTAAAGTATTTCTACAAGAACACGATGATTATCTAGATGTTTCCATGAAGACCGTGAAGGATGGGGGGTCGGCCATCACAAGGGGTTCGACTAGAGTCGTGCGTGCCTTCTACATGGATGAGGGCACAATATGGGCATTACGCTTCACCTTGTTCAGCAACCTGAATGTATTTCGCCTCTTTATTTACCGTCTTTAATAGTACAAGTATTCAACTGTGGTTCATCACTCTTTATTTGGTTCTTATGTAATTCTTGATGTGTACCTATGAATCGAGTAATGCATTGGTTGTCTGAACCTGATGGATATGAATAAAGCTATAGCATACATTCAATTTCAATTTCAATTTTATATAGCACCAACTAAATTATAGTGAAATTACACTCTCCAGGTTGTTACGGCACACATGGTTGTTAAAATACAAATGTTTGCAATATACACCATAATCCGAGACGGTTCACAGAGAGGAAACCTGTGCAAGCGTGCACATAGTTGCCGTTTGCAAAGTGTGTGCGATGTCAGACAATATCACAACCGGTGCTGGCAAACTAACCGTTTGCGATAGTTGCCTTATCATACACGATTCGCAACAATGAACTGTTTCTGATGAAGTATGCATCGTAAACGTTGCACCATAGAATAGCGTGTGCGATAGTTGCCTTATCATACACGATTCGCAACCATGAACTGTTTCTGATGAAGTATGCATTGTAAACGTTGCACCATAGAATAGCGTGTGCGATAGTTGTCATGTACGACCATGTTACGATGGTCCGACGTTTCGTAATCCTATCCGACACTCGTACGACGATTAGCTAACCTTCTAAATTAGTTATCGCATACGGTTTGTGAAAAGCGAATGTGTGTGATTGTACGCTTATCATGCACGTTCTATAATAGTGAACCGTTTGTGATGGGTCGCGCATCGTAAACGTAGCACCACAGAATACCGACTGTGATGGCAATGCGACTACAAATGAAAAGGAGTACTGTAGGGTCCCTATCCCCAACGGTTTCTGGGTCGTGTGGGAAGGACCCCCCTATCGCCTTCACTCACTAGGCAACGGTTCCAAATGCCATCGCGGAAAGGGGTTAAAAACCGTTTGTATAGCACCGATGCGTACCAGTGCCACTAAGAGAATGACATACATATCATCAAAATATCGAACACATATCAAGTTCACATGATTACTTACAACATGATTTCTCCCGTGACCTCAAGAACGAAAGTAACTACTCACAAATGATAATCATGCTCAAGATCAGAGGGGTATTAAATAGCATAATGGATCTGAACATATAATCTTCCAGCAAATAAACCATATAGTAATCAACTTCAAGATGTAATCAACACTACTAGTCACTCACAAGCACCAATCTATAGTTCCGGTACCAAGATTGAACACAAGAGATGAACTAGGGTTTGAGAGGAGTTGGTGCTGTTGAAGATGTTGATGAAGATAGCCCTCCCCAGGATGGGAGAGTTGGAGATGATGATTTCCCCCACCGGGAGGGAAGTTCCCCCGGCGGAATTGCTCCACCGGAGGGCAAAAGTGCTCCTGCCCAAGTTCCGCCTCGAGGCGGCGGCGCTTCGTCCCGAAAGTCCTCTCCTTTTTTTTCTAGGTCAAAATGACTTATATACCAGAAGAGGGGCACCGGAGGTGGGCCGAGGAGGGCAGCACCCACCACGGCGCGCCTGGGCCTCCTAGCGCGCCTAGGTCTCCGGGCATGCCCAGGTGGGTTGTGCCCACCTGGTGCCCCCCTCTAGTACTTATTTGCTCCAATAATTCTTAAATATTGCATAGAAAATCCTCGGTAAGTTTCAGCTCATTTGGAGTTGTGCAGAATAGGTAGCTTGACGTAGCTTTTTTAGGTCCAGATTTCTAGCTGCCAGAATTCTCCCCCTTTGTGCATACCTTGCATATTATGAGAGAAAGGGCATTAAAATTACTCCAAAAACCATTATTATACAATAAAACAACATAAATAACAGTAGTAAAACATGATGCAAAATGAACGTATCAGCGTGTGAACAAATATGAGTTTTTAATTGTTGAACTATATAACTTGTATTGAACTATTAGATTTCTATTGATTTTCTGTTATGAACTATGTGATAAAAAATAGCTTATGTTAAATTTGCATCAAAGCACGGTGAATATGGGCCAAAATTGGTCAATTTGCGCCGACAGCGGGCTGAAAAGTGGGCAAATTTGTGCCAAAAGTGGGCATAAATCGGCGCCAGGGGGCGACCTAGGGGCGGCGGCTGGGAACCCGATCTCCCCACGATGATTTTAGCGCCAGTTATCCGAGGCGGTGATATTTCAAGCCCTTGGGGGGCGGCTGGAGATTCTCTTTGGTATGGCGATGCTTGAGCGTAGGATTGACCAGCAACGATCGCAGCTTAAGTGGATTAAAGGAGACGCGAATTCCAAGCTTTTCCAAGCTGTGGCCAACGGACGTCGATCTAAGAACTTTAGAGCATCTCCACTCGGCCTCCAACACGCCTCCCATGGCGCCTTTTTAGCATCGACAGCGAAAAAACGGCCCAGTCGAGCCCCTAGATCCTTGTTTATCGCCGGTTTGGGCTGGAATTACAACTGGCGAACCCAAGCCGAACCCAGCGCGCCTGGGGGCGCCTGAGGGCTGATGTCTGCTAGAACTACGTCGGTATTTCTCCAAAGAGGAAGGGATGATGCAATATAGCGATGGTAGGTATTTCCCTCAGTGATGAGACCAAGGTTATCGAATCAGTAGGAGAACCTCCTCACACCATGTAAACAACACCTGCACACAAATAACAAATAATCACAACCCGACATGTTAAAGGGGTTGTCAATCCCTTTCGGGTGTGGTGTGATGTCTGCTAGAACTACGTCGGTATTTCCCCAAAGAGGAAGGGACGATGCAGTATAGCAACGGTAGGTATTTCGCTCAGTAATGTTACCAAGGTTATCGAACCAGTAGGAGAACCACCTCACACCACGTAAACAGCACCTGCACACAAATAACAAATACTCCCAACCCGACGTGTTAAAGGGGTTGTCAATCCCTTTCGGGTACGGCACCTCAAGATAGGCAAATAACGTGAGGTAAAAGTGGTAGATAGGATAAATAGATTGCGGAACAAATAAATTGCCGCACCGTATTTTTGTATTTTTGTTTAATAGATCTGAAAATAAATGCAAGGGAAAATATATCGCAAAGGCAAATATGATGAAAAGAGACCCGGGGCCGTAGGTTTCACTAGTGGTTTCTCTCGAGAAAAATAGCAAATGATGGGAAAACAATTACTGTTGGGCAATTGATAGAACTTCAAATAATCATGATGATATCCAGGCAATGATCATTATATAGGCATCACGTCCAAGATTAGTAACCGACTCCTGCCTGCATCTACTACAATTACTCCACACATCGACCGCTCTCCAACATGCATCTAGTGTATTAAGTTCATGGGGAAACAGAGTAATGCAATACGAACAATGACATGATGTAGACGAGATTCGTTTATCTATTGTGGAGATATAGATCTCATCTTGTTATCCTTAGTAGCAACGATACATACGTGTCGGTCCCCCTTCTATTACCGGGATCAAAGCACCGTAAGATCGAACCCACTACAAAGCACCTCTTCCCATTGCAAGATAAATAGATCAAGTTGGCCAAACAAAACTCAAATATCGGAGAAGAAATACGAGGCTATAAGCAATCATGCATATAAGAGATCAAAGAAGACTCAAATAACTTTCATGGATAAAAACATCTTATATCTTATATTTACTGATTGGAGGCACCATACGAATAACCACGTTAGTCCTCATTAACAAAGAAAATCATCCCTCCGATCAGAATAATAACTGTCTACAGCCGTCGGATGAGATTTCAAGAGTCCTTGCCCAATGTCCCACGTCTTGGCTCCTGAGCTCTCCCGTATAGGCTGTAGGCTGGCTATTAATTAAAAAACAAATCTCCATACAACCACATGTCTTAGATCCTAAGTTCTCCTGTAGGTTGGCAGTTAACAAAAAACAAATCTTCCTACAGCCTGCTTTGCTTCCGTGGCTTCATCGCCATCATCGGCGCAGCATAGGAGGTCCCTCACCACCGCGACGTGGAGGGTCCCTCACCACCGCGGGCTGCCGATTCTCCTCTTCCGTGTCACACCCTCACCTCTCCTCCGGTTCTCCGACTCTGGATATGGGAAAAGGAATATTATGATTCGATCTGGCTCCCCAGATCTCCCTGATCCCGTCAACCCCCCCCACACACACACACACACACAATCTTCGAATCTTCTTTGTTTTCAAGTTCTATCCACACTAAGATCTAGCATTTATTCTGTTTTTTCATAGACGAGTGATGGACGATGGTTGATGCAATGGTGGAGGAAGCATACTGATGTCGGTTTGTAGCAAATCAGGAGAACACCCCCGTCGGTACGTTGCCGATTCATCATCTGTCGGTTGTCGCTATTGCACCCACTCTGCCGTATCCATGAATTGTTGGCATATTCTCCAGCCCGTTGAAGAATCCAGGGTAAGTGATTAGGAGTTATATATTTTCATGTAATTTATCTTTAATCGTCGGGATAAACATTGCAGATTTGGTTGTACTATTGTGTTCTCCCATCAATTCTATTACTTCCAACATCAAATTTGACTTGATTTTCATTGGGTCAAACTGAAGATATAATTGGCATTTGACAATAACACTGCATGCAGGTTATGTTCCTCTTTTGCCATGCTTTATGTAGTCAACTAAGAAATTATTTTAGATCCGAGCCACTAGAGAAACAAGATTCTGATCCTACAGATGTTTCATTATTCAAAGTCATTCAGTTTTCTGATGGTGGGCATTAGTGATATTATATGTTGATGCACGCTGCCGCAAGCTGCCCGGAACTGCGCAAGCTCTATCCTAATGGCACGGCATCACACATATTTTTGGCTCCACTTCCTCTCTGCTGCAGAGTCGTTGAACCCCATGAGAAAAGAGATAGTTTAGCTGCCCGGTGGTTAGTGGATGCTGCTATGCACGAATAAAGGAACATGGTGATTACAGGAACATGTTGGATGGTAGCAGGAATGAGCTAATGGAACTAACTAATGCTAGCTAGCAAGTAATATCTTGATCTGTTTCCTCACATACACAAGTAGTTGTTGAGGTGAAACAATATTATCTTTTGGGCCCAAATAGCATTTACAATAATAGTGATTATCCTCCAAAGAAAAATATTATAGGACGATTCCTATTGTTATGGTACCAACTTATCCCAGAAACACAGAAGCGCCGAGCTGGACTATTGCCGAGGAGATGCATATGTGGGCACGGTTCTGTATTGGTTGATCCAGAATAAATTTCGTCTTCTCTAAGATCTTTCACTTGCATTCCATTGTCTGCAATTTTAACCTAGCCTAAAATTAATTAATCTTATGGTGAGTGCTTTAGTATGTTAGACATACAGTGGTTCATCGGTTACAGGAATACATGCCTTCTATTTATGTGTCTTCATCTTATAAAAAATAATTAATTGGAGGCAGCAAAGAAGCCTCCACATTAATTCTAGAAACACATAAAATTAACCTTCAGATCTTAAATCTATGGTGCAGATGAAATAAGTGATGTTTAGAGGCCTAGAGTTATAAGTCTCCAACGTGAGGAAATTGTGGACGTGTAACTTTTGGCAAAATAAGTGATGTTTAGAGTCCTATAATTATACGAGTCTTCAACGTGAGCAAATTGTAGGCGTAACAATTAGGAGGCCGCAGCGATCGTCCTCTCTTGGATACCCACCAAAAAAGCATCCCCACGTTGAAAAAAGAGCATCTCCAATCTTGACCTTTTTAACGATCACGTGGCGGCGAGTTCGCTCTGGTGGCACCTCCGCCTGGATCCTCCTCTGATTGATTCATGCTACACATATGCAAGGTGCAGAATCCTCCTCGACAGCTCCATGTCATGTCATCATTGGCCTGTCCCGTGGGTTACGAAGACAATCAATTTGACGATTTCATTGGCTTCCTCCACCCGTTCAGCAATACCTTGATGTCTCCATTAATTGAAGCTGGACGACGACTGGAATGCGAGAGACCATGAAGTCCAAGTGGTTGATATATTGTGCACCCCTTTGTCCAGCTTTTGATGAGACTGCAGGTAAAAGCAATGCATGTTCTCTCTATGCGTTGCCTCTGATTATCGCGTTGTTTAATCTATCCGACCAAGGCGCAGGCAAAAGTTTTCTCTACTTGCATGCTGGATGTTTACACATACCATAGCCTGAGACATTGATTGATAGATGCGATTATTGTTGTTAAGTTACTTTTTTTTGCAACTAATTCAGTTCTTCAGAGTTAGATTTTTAGCACACAAGTGATCATGCGTAGCTTATCTCCTCAGGGTCTAATACTATGGTTCCTTGCTGCTGTTGAATCCAAACTGACGAGTAAGTTGAGCTATATGTTTAGATCTGGCATTCTGGCAAGCAAGAGGAGCAATTCAATATCAATTACAGTAGGTAATGCATCTGTTTCAGCTCGGTCATTTATTTTAGTTGACGTACTACGGTACTAGCTTATTCAGAAGAAGAGAGGCTCTCCGTGGGAAATTCACCGGCGACTGGCCGCTACAGCTATGACGGGGCCTTCTGTACTTCTTATTGTGTCGCTCGCTGGAGGTTTGATGGACATATCGTTTTTTGAAGTAAATTATGTGGCGGCCATCAAGGCTCCGGCGGCACAGCGTTTTGCCATCCCCGACACCATTCAAGGTCATCATCCACCTCTCCTGTCCCAACTCAGCAGGGCAGTAGTAACCCTAAATCCCTTCTTCCCTGGTCTGTTCTTCTCATTTTGAATTCATAATCAAACCTCCGGCTGCCACCTCATATGGGAACTACATATGGAAACCAATCGTTGAGTTCTCGCCACCGGGGAACAAATCACTGGACGTGGCAAGGTTTGATCGGTATGATGATAAGTATTGTTTCTTAGGTGTTATAGCATAATAAAGATTGATCTCATTGTGGTGAATTTTGTACCACAGGGGGAAGTTACTGTGGACGAAGAGATGAAGGAAACATCTCCAAGCGCTGCATTTGAAATCATCGATCAGGTTGTGGCGTGTCCAATTATGCAGCGGTCAAGTTTAACAGCTGCTCATCTGATTTTTTCGTGTTACACTGGTGCATACTGGAGAAGCCTCCTCTGCATCTTGCTGTTGTTGCGCTCTACTGTGTGTTCTTTGACTAGGGAAATACTTGATTGACAAGTACATGGTGACCACCTGCTGATCGATGCCTCACCGGCTGCTCACATCTGTTCTATGAGATTTGATTGCAAATTTACAATCTGTGACACGCTACCATGCAACATTAATGATTTTTACCCCGCAAAAAAACATTAATGATTTTTTTACTGGATCGCCCTTTCCAGGCTTTTGATTTGTGGTAAAACGTCACATTGCTTCGCCCTACTATGTGTCCGCTTTCATTGTTTAATCTATTATTGGCGTGCATATGTAAAGTTCATCTAAGTGTGTCTGAGTCTCCTGATTACAGCTAGGCGTGTATGATAGATTATGTTTTTTCTATATTATTATTGGTTTACCACTTCAGAACTTCACAAGCTAGTTTGATCTCATCAGGTTGTAAACAATATTACTTCGCAGCAACCCTGTGCAGTCCTGTTAGATGGCTGCCTCTATGATTCGGGGTACATAATTAATACTGATTAGATTATTCTAGCAATATGAAAAAATGATCTCTTTAAGTCTATGTAAACTTTTGAGCACTAATATCGGCCATGGAAGCTTCTGCCACTTCTCCCTGTCTTTAATTCTAAGTGGTTTTGCTTCGATATTTATAGGTTTAGCCTGACACTCTTGGTAAATATAGCTCCGTTTACCTTCTATTGGTCCATGGGGAACTATGCCTATAGCCGTAGAAAGAAACATCCGGAATCAACATCGACACAAATTCAATCAATAAAGTTAGATCGTATATGGCTTCACTATAATTTCATGGTTAATTATTTTGTGATATTTGAAGTATAACTTTCATGTAGAAATATCCATGGAAAATCATTGACAAAAAATATCAAAATATAATTGAAAAACATGGACCATGTTTTGGGCCTGCAAAGTGTATCTACAAGAATGTATGATGGCATATTTACTAATACAATAATGGTCAAAAAGTAGTGAAGTATCTAGCCCGTGCAGGTGCACGGGTTGATGACTAGTAGATCTAATCATAAACGCAAAGTTCATCGGATCCCAACAAACACACCACAAAAAGACTTACATTATATGGATCTCCAAGAGACCATTGTATTGATAATCAAGAGAGAGAGGAAGCCATCTAGCTACTAACTACGGACCCGAAGGTCTACAAAGAACTACTCACGCATCATCGGAGAGGCACCAATGGAAGTGGTGAACCGCTCCATGACGGTGTCTAGTTTGCATCTAGTGGTTCTGGACTCTGCGGCGGCTGGAATTGATATTCGTCGATTCCCCCAGGGTTTTTGGAATATTGGGGCATTTATAGAGCAAAGAGGCAGTTCAGGGGCACCCGAGGTGGGCACAACCCACCAGGGCGCGCCTTGGCCTCCTGGCGCACCCTGGTGGGTGCTGCTCCCCTCGAGCCACCCCCAGGTGCTTCATTGGCCCACTGGATGTCTTCTGGCCCAAAAAAATCCTCCAGGAGTTTCGCTGCGTTTGGACTTCATTTCATATTGATTTCAGGCGATGTAAAAAACATGCAGAAAACAACAACTGGCACTGGTCACTATGCCAATAGGTTAGTACCAAAAATGATATAAAATAACTATAAAATGATTGTAAAACATTCAGGAATGATAATATAACAGCATGGAACAATCAAAATTATAGATACGTTGGAGACGTATGTATCACGATGCCTCAAGATAGGCAAATAATGTGAGGTAAAAGTGGTAGATAGGATAAATAGATCGCGGAACAAATAAATTGCAGCAAGGTATTTTTGTATTTTTGGTTTAATAGATCTGAAAATAAATGCAAAGGAAAATAGATCGCAAAGGCAAATATGATGAGAAGAGACCCGGAGGGCGTAGGTTTCACTAGTGGCTTCTCTCGGAAAAAATAGCAAACGATGGGAAAACAATTACTGTTTGGCAATTGATAGAACTTCAAATAATCATGACAATATCCAGGCAATGATCATTATATAGGCATCACGTCGAAGATTAGTAGACCGACTCCTGCCTGCATCTACTGCTATTACTCCACACAACGACCGCTATCCAGCATGCGTCTAGTGTATTAAATTCATGGAGAAACGGAGTAATGAAATGATACGTCTCCAACGTATCTACTTTTCCAAACACTTTTGCCCTTGTTTTGGACTCTAACTTGCATGATTTGAATGGAACTAACACGGACTAACGCTGTTTTCAGCAGAATTGCTATTTTTGTGCAGAAACAAAAGTTCTCGTAATGACCTGAAACTTCACGGAGTCACCTTTTGGAATTAATAAAAAATATTGGCAAAAGAATCAACAGAGGGGGACCCACACCCTGTGCCCAAGGGTGGAGGGCGCGGCCCCTTCCTCGTGGGTCCCCTGGACCTCCACCAACCTCAACTCCAACTCTATATATTCACGTTCGGGGAGAAAAAATTAAGAGAGAAGGATTCATCGCGTTTTACGATAAGGAGCCACCGTCAAGCCCTAATCTTCTTCGGGAGGGCTGACCTGAAGTCCGTTCGGGGCTCCGGAGAGGGGAATCCATCGCCATCATCATCATCAACCATCCTCCATCACCAATTTCATGATACTCACCGCCGTGCGTGAGTAATCCCATCGTAGGCTTGCTGAATGGTGATGGGTTGGATGAGATTTACCATGTAATCGAGTTAGTGTTGTTAGGGTTTCATCCCTAGTATCCATTATGTTATAAGACTGATGTTGCTATGACTTTGCCATGCTTAATGCTTGTCACTAGGGCCCGAGTGCCATGATTTCATATCTCAACCTATTATGTTTCAATGAATATATGTGAGTTCTTGATCCTATCTTGCAAGTTATAGTCACCTACTATGTGTTATGATCCGGCAAACCCCGGAGTGACAATAGTCGGGACACTTCCCGGTGATGACCGTAGTTTGAGGAGTTCAAGTATTTACTAAGTGCTAATGCTTTGGTCTGGTACTCTATTGAAAGAAGGCCTTAATATCCCTTAGTTTCCAATAGGACCCCGCTGCCATGGGAGGTCAGGACAAAAGATGGCATGCAAGTTCTTTTCCATAAGCACGTATGACTATATTCAGAATACATGCCTACATTACATTGATGAACTGGAGATAGTTTTGTGTCACCCTATGTTATAACTGTTGCATGATGAATTGCGTCCAACATAATTATCCATCATTGATCCATTGCCTACGAGATCGTTTTGTATTGATCTTTGCTTAGTTACTTCTCCATTGCCACTGTTACAATTGCTACAAAACAGCTATTGTTACTCTTGCCACCATTACCGTTACTTCCATACTACTTTGTGCTACGTCTTGAGCTTGCGTTGGTTTTCCTTGAAGAGGAAAGGGTGATGCAGCAATAGTAGCTTAAGTATTTCCCTTAGTTTTGATAACCAAGGTATCAATCCAGTAGGAGGCTCCTCAAAAGTCCCACGCACCTACACAAACAAACAAAGAACTCGCAACCAACGCAATAAAGGGGTTGTCAATCCCTTCACGGCCACTTGCGAAAGTGAGATCTGATAGAGATAGTATGATAAGATAAATATATTTATGGTATTTTATAATATAGATGCAAAAAGTAAAGATGCAAATAAAAGTAGATTGAAAGCTTATAAGATAAAAGATAGACCCGGGGGCCATAGGTTTCACTAGTGGCTTCTCTCAAGATAGCATAAGTATTACGGTGGTTGAAGAAATTACTGTCGAGCAATTGATAGAAAAGCGAATAATTATGAGATTATCTAGGCATGATCATGTATATAGGCATGACGTCCGTGACAAGTAGACCGACTCCTGCCTGCATCTACTACTATTACTCCACGCATCGACCGCTATCCAGCATGCATCTAGAGTATTAAGTTCATAAGAACAGAGTAACGCATTAAGAAAGATGACATGATGTAGAGGGATAAACTCAAGCAATATGATATAAACCCCATCTTTTTATCCTCGATGGCAACAATACAATACATGCCTTGCAACCCTTTCTGTCACTGGGTAAGGACACCGCAAGATTGAACCCAAAGCTAAGCACTTCTCCCATGGCAAGAAAGATCAATCTAGTAGGCCAAACGAAACTGATAATTCGAAGAGACTTGCAAAGATAACTCAATCATACATAAAAGAATTCAGAGGAGATTCAAATATTTCTCAAAGATAAACTTGATCATAAACCCACAATTCATCGGATCTCGACAAACACACCGCAAAAAGAGTTACATCAAATAGATCTCCACAAGAGAGGGGGAGAACATGGTATTGAGATCCAAAAAGAGAGAAGAAGCCATCTAGCTAATAACTATGGACCCGAAGGTCTGTGGTAAACTACTCACAACTCATCGGAGGGGCTATGGTGTTGATGTAGAAGCCCTCCGTGGTCGATTCCCCCTCCGGTGGAGCGCCGGCGAAGGCTCCAAGATGGGATCTCGTGGATACATAAGGTTATGGCGGTGGAAATTGTTTTTTGTTGGCTCCCTGGATGTTTTCGGGGTATGTAGGTATATATAGGAGGAATAAGTACGTCGGTGGCCGCCCGAGGGGCCCAGGAGACAGGGGCGCGCCCAGGAGGGGTGGGCGCGCCCTCCTATCTCCTGGCCGCCTCGATTGCTTCTTGACTTGCACTCCAAGTCCTCTGGATCATGCTCGTTCCAAAAAACACGCTCCCGAAGGTTTCATTCTGTTTGGACTCCGTTTGATATTCCTTTTCTTCGAAATACTGAAATAGGAAAAAAAACAGCAATACGGGTTGGGCCTCCGGTTAGTAGGTTAGTCCCAAAAATGATATAAATGTGTAAAATGAAGCCCATAAACATCCAAAAGGGGTAATATAATAGCATGGAACAATCAAAAATTATAGATATGTTGGAGACATATCAAGCATCCCCAAGCTTAATTCCTCCTCGTCCTCGAGTAGGTAAATGGTAAAAACAGAATTTTTGATGTGGAATGCTACCTAGCATAATTCTCAATGCAATTTTCTTTATTGTGGCATGATTGTTCAGATCCAAATGATTCAAGATAAAAGCTTATAAAATATAAAAAATAATAATGCTCCAAAGCATACTAACAAATAATCATGTCCTATCAAAATAGCATAGCCAAAGAAAGCTTATCCCTACAAAATCATATAGTTAGGCTATGCTTCATTTTCATTACACAAAATACTCCCATCATGCACAACCCCGGTTTCAGCCAAGCAATTGGTTCATACTTTTTAACGCGCTTTAGCTTTTTCAACTCTTACGCAATACATGAGCGCAAGCCATGGACATAGCAACATAGGAGGACAAAAAGGGAGAAGATAGTCTCACAACAACTAGGCGTATCAACGGGCTATGGAGATGCCCATCAATAGATATCAATGTGAGTGAGTAGGGATTGCCATGCAACGGATGCACTAGAGCTATAAATATATGAAAGCTCAACAAAAGAAACTAAGTGGGTGTGCATCCAACTTGCTTGCTCACGAAGACCTAGGGCATTTTGAGGAAGCCCATCATTGGAATATACAAGCCAAGTTCTAAAATAAAAGATTCCCACTTAGTATATGAAAGTGATAACATAGGAGACTCTCTATTATGAAGATCATGGTGCTACTTTGAAGCACAAGTGTGGTAAAGAGGATAGTAGCATTGTCCCTTCTCTCTTTTTCTCTCATTTTATTATTACTTTTCTTCCTTTTTTTTCTTTTTTTTCTTTGGCCTTTTCTCTTTTTTTGGCCTTTTTAAAGTCCGAAGTCTCATCCCGACTTGTGGGGGAATCATGGTCTGCATCATCCTTTCCTCACTGGGACAATGCTCTAATAATGAAGATCATCACACTTTTATTGATTTACAACTCAAGAATTACAACTCAAAACTAGAACAAGATATGACTCTATATGAATGCCTCCGGCGGTGTACAGGGATATGCAATGAATCAAGAGCGACATGTATGAAAATTATGAAGGTGGCTTTGCCACAAATACGATGTCAACTACATGATCATGCAAAGAGCAATATGACAATGATGGAGCGTGTCATAATAAACGGAACGGTGGAAAGTTGCATGGCAATATATCTCGGAATGACTATGGAAATGCCATAATAGGTAGGTATGGTGGATGTATTGAGGAAGGTAAATAATGGGTGCATGATACCGGCGAAAGTTGCGCGGTATAATAGAGGATAGAAAAGTGGAAGGGTGAGTGTGCGTATATCCATGGACTCACATTAGTCATAAAGAACTCATATACTTATTGCAGAAGTATACTTGCCCTCAAAGCAAAGTACTACTACGCATGCTCCTAGGGGAAGGGTTGGTAGGAGTTAACCATCGCGCGATCCCGACCTCCACTCATAAGGAAGGCAATTAAAAGAGCACCTCATGCAACAAATTTGTCACACAACATTTAGCATACATGCATGCTACGGGACTTGCCAACTTCAACACAAGTATTTCTCAATTTCATAATTACCCACTAGCATGACTCTAACATTACTGCCTCTATATCTCAAAACAAGTATCAAGCATCAAATTGATCCTAGTGTTTTATGCACTTTCTATGATAGTTTTTATTATACCCAACTTGGATGCTCACTATTCTAGGACCAAATTTGTAACCATAGCAAATACCATGCTGTTCTAAAAGACTCTCAAAATAATATAAGTGAAGCATGAGAGACTAGCAATTTCTACAAAATTAAGCCACCGCCGTGCTCTAAAAGATATAAGTGAAGTACTAGAGCAAAAACTATCAAGCTCAAAAGATATAAGTAAAGCACATAGAGTATTCTAATAAATTCTAATCAAGTAGGCTTCTACCAAAAGGTGTGTACAACAAGGATGATTGTGGTAAACTAAAAATCAAAGACTAATATCATACACGACTCTCCAAGCAAAACACATATCATGTGGCGAATAAAAATATAGCTCCAAGTAAATTTACCAATGAACGAAGACGAAAGAGGGGATGCCTTCCCGTGGCATCCCCAAGCTTAGGATTTTGGCTATTATTGAATATCTTGGGGTGTCATGGGCATCCCCAAGCTTAGGCTTTTGCCACTCCTTATTCCATAGTCCATCAAATCTTTACCCAAAACTTGAAAACTTCACAACACAAAACTCAACAGGAAATCTTATAAGCTCCGTTAGTGAAAGAAAACAAAACCACCACATAAGGTACTGTAATGAACTCATTATTTATTTATTTTGGTGTTAAACCTACTGTATTCCAAGTTCTTTATGGTTCATACCACTTAATACTAGCCATAGATGCATCAAAATAAGCAAACAACACGCGAAAAAACAGAATCTGTCAAAAACAGAACAGTCTGTAGCAATCTGTAACTAACGCAAACTTCTCGAACTTTAAAAATCCTACCAAAATAGGAAGTCCTGGGCAATGTTTCTATTGATCATCAGCAAAAAGAATCAACGCAAAAGCACGTTTCTATGATTTAACAAAATTTTTCAGCAGAATCAAATTAACTATCACCATAGGTTATCCTATAGGTTCTACTTGGCAGAAATACTAATTAAAACATAAAAACACATCTAAACAGAAGGTAGATGCAAAATTTATTACTAAACAGAAACAAAAACAAAAAACACAAATAAAATTGGGTTGCCTCCCAACTAGCGCTATTGTTTAACGCCCCTAGCTAGGCATAAAAGCGAAGATAGATCTAAGTAGTGCCATCTTTGGCACTAAAATCCTCAATAGAGAACTTATAATCTTCAGGGGTTTCTCCCTTTTTAGCAATGATTAAACCTTTAGGCAAAAATTCAAGAAATTCGTTTGTAGCAAAAGGTTCCTTAACGATAGAGAGACAATTGGGATGAACACTTATGGATTTGAGATCCGCGTCTCCCTTACTAGAAGATTCACCGTGTTTTAGGCATAAATAAACTTGGCAGTTTTGGTAGGGGGTTTTGGAGTATTTTTCATGGAAGAAAATGCTGAACCCAAGTTGGTAATGATATCCTCAAGTTTACCGATTCTTGCAGAATCCAGATCTATTTTTTCATTAACTATAGGTTCTTTCTCTTTAAGATCTTTCAAAGTAACTCCAACCCTAGATCCATATTGGGTAATGTGATTATGAATATTTTTATCCAAATTTTCAATCAACTCAACAGTAGCAACTTTAATTTCAATAATATCAAGCCGTTGCATCACATGTTCTAAAGTTAAAACCGTTCCATTAACCAAAAGAGGAGGTGGTCCAAACAAATCTAACATAGCATTATAAGCATCAAACGTATGGCTACTCAAGAAATCCCCTCCGGTAATGGTATCAAGAACGCATTTATTCCAAGGAGTAATGCCTACATAAAAATTGCGAAGAAGTACGGAAGTAGAAAGCTTCCTAGTAGATCTATTTTGAGCATTGCAAATTCTATGCCAAGCATCTTTTAAATTTTCTCCATCCCTTTGCTTAAAATTGAGAATTTCATGTTCAGGAGTAATAACAAGGATATGAGAATGATACGTCTCCAACGTATATATAATTTTTGATTGCTCCATGCTACTTTATCTACTGTTTTAGGCAATATTGGGCTTTATTATCCACTTCTATATTATTTTTGGGACTAACCTATTAACCGGAGGCCCAGCCCAGATTTGCTGTTTTATGCCTATTTTAGTGTTTCGAGGAAAAGGAATATCAGACGGAGTCAAAACAGAACGAAATCAACTGGAGAAGTTATTTTTGGAAGGAAACCCACCTGATGGACTTGGACCCCACGTCAGATGATACGGGAGGTGCTCACGAGGGTGGGGGGCGCGCCCACCCCCCTGGGCACGCCCCCCTGCCTCGTTGGGCCCCCGTAGCTCCACCGACGTACTCCTTTCACCCATATATACCTACGTACCCTAAAACTTCCAGAACAGAAGATAGATCGGGAGTTCCGCCGCCGCAAGCCTCTGTAGCCACCAAAAACCAATCGGGACCCTATTTCGGCACCCTGCCGGAGGGGGATCCATCACCGGAGGCCATCTTCATCATCCCAGCGCTATCCATGACGAGGAGGGAGTAGTTCACCCTCGGGGCTGAGGGTATGTACCAGTAGCTATGTGTTTGATCTCTCTCTCGTGTTCTCTCTCGTGTTCCTCTATGGCACGATCTTGATGTATCCCGAGCTTTGCTATTGTAGTTGGATCTTATGATGTTTCTCCCCCTCTACTCTCTTGTGATGAATTGAGTTTCCCCTTTGAAGTTATCTTATCGGATTGAGTCTTTTATGAGAACACTTGATGTATGTCTTGCCGTGATTATCTGTGGTGACAATGGGATATCATTTGCCACTTGATGTACGTTTTGGTGACCAACTTGCGGGTTCCACCCATGAATCTATGCATAGGGGTTGGCACACGTTCTTGACTCTCCGGTAGTAGCTTTGGGGCACTTTTTGAAGTACTTTTATGTTGGTTGGATGAATCTGAGATTATGTGATGCATATCGTATAATCATACCCACGGATACTTGAGGTGACAATGGAGTATCTAGGTGACATTAGGGTTTTCGTTGATTTGTATCTTAAGGTGTTTTTCTAGTACGAACTCTTTTATAGATCGATCCGTAAGAATAGCTTTGTGGTGGTTTCATACCCGACCGTAATCTCTATGTTTGTTCTCCGCTATTAGTGGCTTCGGAGTGACTTTTTGTTGCATGTTGAGGGCTTGTTTTATGATCTATCTATGTTATTATTGTTGAGAGAACTTGCACTAGTGAAAGTATGAACCCTAGGCCTTGTTTCCTATCATTGCAATACCGTTTACGCTCACTTTTAACGCTTGTTACCTTGCTGTTTTTATTATTTCAGATTACAAAAACCTATATGTACTATCCATATTGCACTTGTATCACTATCTCTTCGCCGAACTAGTGCACCTATACAATTTACCATTGTATTGGGTGTGTTGGGGACACAAGAGACTTCTTGTTATTTGGTTGCAGGGTTGTTTGACATCTTCATCCTACGCCTCCTACGGATTGATAAACCTTAGGTCATCAACTTGAGGGAAATTTGCTACTGTCCTACAAACCTGTGCACTTGCAGGCCCAACAACGTCTACAAGAAGAAGGTTGTGTAGTAGACATCAAGCTCTTTTCTGGCGCCATTGCCGGGGAGGCTAGGTAAAGGGTACTCACACTCCGTCACTAAGCTCTTTTCTGGCGCCGTTGCCGGGGAGGTTAGCGCTTGAAGGTATATCTTTAGATCTTGTAATCGAATCTTTTTGTTTCTTGTTTTAGCACTAGTTTAGTTTATAAAAGAAAATTACAAAAAAAAATGGAGTTAAGTTTGTCTCATAGGCTTCACCTTTTTAATATCTTTCGTGAGTATGATGGAAAGGATATTGTGCTCAAGTACTAGAAGAAGAAATCTATAGAATGTTTTTATGATGAGCATGATTGCAATATTGTTAGTATGAATTCCTTGAATATCCGTGATGATAATGATATGCAAAGCCACAAGCTTGGGGAAGCTATGTTTGATGGAGATGATATGTTTTGTCCCCCAAGCTTTGATGAGCAAATTTACTATGAAGAAAGCATGCGTCCTATCTATGATGATTATTGTGATGATACATATGCTATAAAGAAGAAGTTTGCTTATGAAGAGAGTAGTAAATTTTTTATGCTTGTAGATCATGAAAAGAATGCTTTAGGTGCTGGTTATATTGTTGAATTCATTCATGATGCTACTGAAAGTTATTATGAGGGAGGAATATATGCTTGTAGGAATTGCAATAATATCAAGTTTCCTCTCTATATGCTTAAATTCTTGAAGCTATGCTTGTTGTGCCATCCTATGCTTATTGTTCCCATAAGTTGTTTGCTCACAAAATCCCTATGCATAGGAAGTGGGTTAGGCTTAAATGTGCTAGTCATATGCTTCATGATGCTCCCGTTATGTTTCAATTCTTATCTTTTATGTGAGCATCATTGTCATCATCATGCCTAGCTAAAAGGCATTAAAGAAAAGCGCTTGTTGGGAGACAACCCAATATTTATCCTTACTGTTTTTGTGTGTCCACATGATTATGCTACTGTAGAAATCGTGTTTTATAGCTTTTGTTTCAATAAAGTGCCAAGTAGAACCTTTGGGAAGACTTGGGTGAAGTTTATGTGATCTTGCTGTGAAAAACAGAAACTTTAGCGCTCACGAGTTTAGCTGCCATTTTTTATTCGAGAGTGATTTTAGGTTGATTCTTTTTGCATATGAGTAATAGACAAATTTCTCAGGTCCAGCAATTTATTTCATAATTTTTGGGGTTCCAGAAGTATACGTTTTATACAGATTACTACAGACTGTTCTGTTTTTGACAGATTCTGTTTTCTATGTGTTGTTTGCTTATTTTGATGAATCTATGAGTAGTACTGGAGGGTATGAACCATAGATAAGTTGGAGTACAGTAGATATTACACCAATATGAATTTATAATGAGTTCATCACAGTACCTAAGTGGTGGTTTTATTTTCTTATACTAACGGAGCTTACGAGTTTTGTTTTGAGTTTTGTCTGGTTGAAGTTTTCATGTTTTGGGTAACGATTCGATGGACAATGGAATAAGGAGTGGAAAGAGCCTAAGCTTGGGGATGCCCAAGGCACCTCAAGGTAATATTCAAGGACAACCAAGCAACTAAGCTTGGGGATGCCCCGGAAGGCATCCCCTCTTTCGTCTTCGTTCATCGGTAACTTTACTTGGAGCTATATTTTTATTCGCCACATGCTATGTGTTTTGCTTGGAGTGTCAATTTATTTTGTTAGCTTTTGCTTGCTTTTCGTTAGAATAATGTTTTGCATCTTTAGTTCCAATAAAAAAGTCAAGGATAGCCTTTTCCATGCTTATTTTGCTAGTATGCATGTTGCTGTTTGAAAACAGAAAGTTTACGCTGTTGCAAAAATTCCCTAGAAAAGTAAGAGAGTGGTATAATGTTGAAGCCTTTTGCATAATGAGATCTGATAAATTTATTACAGTGGGAATTTTAGTTCATAATTTTTTGAGTTAGCGAAGTATGATGACTCTTGCATTCTTTATAGACTGTACTGTTTTGACATATTGCTGTTATGTTTGCATTGTTTGCATATGTTTGCTTGTTTAATGATTCTATTTGGTGATAGGAGTATTAAATATGAAGATGCATTTAGTATTAAATGTTGAATAATAATTTTAGTGATTTGTTTCAGTAGAAAATGATAAGGTTTTGCATTAGTTTATACTAACCTATCTCACGAGTTCTTGTTGAGTTTGTTGTGAATGAAGCCTTTGATAAAGAGAGGAACCATGATATGAGAGGAATTAAGGAGACACAAAAGCTCAAGCTTGGGGATGCCCAAGGCACCCCAAGATAATATTTCAAGAAGTCTCAAGCATCTAAGCTTGGGGATGTCCCGGTAGGCATCCCACCTTTCTTCTTCAACAACTATCGGTTAGTATCGGTTGAGCCTAAGTTTTTGCTTCTTCACATGAGTTGTGCTATCCTTGCATTGTAGTTTTCTTTAGCTTTGCTTTCTGTTTTGATTAAAGTATCAAGATCTGAAATTCTTTAATGGGAGAGAGCCTTACACAAATTGGAATTTGCTAGAATACTCTATGTGCTTCACTTATATCTTTTGAGCTTGATAGTTTTTGCTCATAGTACTTCACTTATATATTTTGAGCATGATAATTTTTGCTCTAGTACTTCACTTATATCTTTTAGAGCATGGTGGTATTTTTATTTTGAAGAAATAGATGAACTCTCATGCTTCACTTAGATTATTTTGAGAGTCGTTAATAGCATGGTAATTCGCTTAATGTTAATATAGTTGGTGTTCAAGATATGTGAAACTTTCTTATGAGTGTGTTGAATACTAAGGAAAGTTTGCTACTTGATAATTGTTTTGAGATATGGAGGTGATAATATCAAAGTCGTGCTAGTTGGGTGATTATGAATTCAAAGAATGCTTGTGTTGAAGTTTGCAAGTCCCGTAGCATGCACGTATGGTGAAAGTTGTGTAACAAATTTGAAACATGAAGTGTACCTGGCTTGTGCATCCTTATGAGTGGCGGTCGGGGACGAGCGATGGTCTTTTCCTACCAATCTATCC
Source organism: Aegilops longissima (assembly GCA_021605205.1). Classification (NCBI taxonomy): domain Eukaryota; kingdom Viridiplantae; phylum Streptophyta; class Magnoliopsida; order Poales; family Poaceae; genus Aegilops; species Aegilops longissima. Next base: position 98,210,040 of record CM038682.1, on the reverse strand, counting down.
CCCTAGGAGCATGCGCTTAGTACTTGGTTTTTGATGACTTCTAAATTTTTGCAATAGGTATATGAGTTCTTTTGACTAATGTTGAGTCCATGGATTATACGCACTCTCACCTTTCCGCCTTTGCTAGCCTCTTGATGCACTGCATTGCCCTTTCTCACCTTGAGAGTTGGTGCAAACTTCGCCGGTGCATCCAAACACCGTGACACGATACGCTCTATCACACATAAACCTCCTTATATCTTCCTCAAAACAGCCACCATACCTACCTATCATGGCATTTCCATATCCATTCCGAGATATATTGCCATGCAACTTCCACCATCATCATGACATACATTACTTTTGTCATATTTCCATTGCATGATCTTGTAGTTGACTTCGTATTTGTGGCAAAGCCACCATGCATTATTTTCCATACATGTCACTCTTGATTCATTGCACCATCCCGGTACACCGCCGGAGGCATTCATATAGAGTCATATCTTGTTCTAAGTTTCGAGCTGTAATCCTTATGTTGTAATCAATAGAAGTGTGATGATCATCATTATTAGAGCATTGCCTGAAAAAAAGAAAGAAAGGCCCAAAAAAAAGAGAAAGGCCAAAATAGAAAAAAGGGCAATGCTACTATCTCTTTTTCCACACTTGTGCTTCAAAGTAGCACCTTGTTCTTTATGTAGTGAGTCTCATATATTGTGCTTCAAAGTAGCACCTTGTTCTTCATGTAGTGAGTCTCATAAGTTGTCTTTTTATACTAGTGGGAATTTTTCATTATAGAACTTGGCTTGTATATTCCTACGATGGGCTTCCTCAAATGCCCTAGGTCTTCATGAACAAGCAAGTTGGATGCACACCCACTAGTTTTCTTTTGTTGAGCATTCATAGCTCTAGTGCATCTGTTGCATGGCAATCCCTACTCACTCACATCGATATCTATTGATGGGCATCTCCATAGCCCGTTGATACGCCTAGTTGACGTGAGACTTTCTCCTTTTTTGTCTTCTCTACACAATCCCCATCATCATATTCTATTCCACCCATAGTGCTATATCCATGGCTCACGCTCATGTATTGCGTGAAGGTTGAAAAACTTTGAGATTATTTAAGTATGAAACAATTGCTTGGCTTGTCATCGGGGGTATAGAAGTTGGGAACATCTTTGTGTGACGAAAATGAATCATAGCCTAACTATATGATTTTGTAGGGATGAACTTTCTTTTGCCATGTTATTTTGAGAAGACATGATTGCTTTGATTAGTATGCTTGAAGTATTATTATTTTTGTGTCAATATGAACTTTTGTCTTGAATCTGATCTGAATATTCATATCACAATTAAGAAGATTTACATTGAAATTATGCCAAAGTATCATTCCGCATAATTTTTTTTATCATTTACCTACTCGAGGACGAGCAGGAATTAAGCTTGGGGATGCTTGATACGTCTCCAACGTACCTATAATTTTTTATTACTCCATGCTACTTTATCTACTGTTTTAGGCAATATTGGGCTTTATTATCCACTTTTATATTATTTTTGGGACTAACCTATTAACCGGAGGCCCAACCCAGATTTGCTGTTTTATGCCTATTTCAGTGTTTCGAGGAAAAGGAATATCAGACGGAGTCAAAACGGAACGAAATCAACTGGAGAAGTTATTTTTGGAAGGAAACCCACCTGATGGACTTGGACCCCATGTCGGATGATACGGGAGGTGCTGACGAGGGTGGGGGCGCCCCCCCCCCCCTGGGCGTGCCCCCTGCCTCGTGGGGCCCCCGTAGCTCCACCGACGTACTCCTTTCACCCATATATACCTACGTACCCTAAAACTTCCAGAACAGAAGATAGATCGGTATCCGCAAGCCTCTGTAGCCACCAAAAACCAATCGGGACCTTGTTCCGGCACCCTGCCGGAGGGGGATCCCATCACCGGAGGCCATCTTTATCATCCCGGCGCTATCCATGATGAGGAGGGAGTAGTTCACCCTCGGGGCTAAGGGTATGTACCAGTAGCTATGTGTTTGATCTCTCTCTCTCGTGTTCTCTCTCGTGTTCCTCTATGGCATGATCTTGATGTATCCCGAGCTTTGCTATTGTAGTTGGATCCTATGATGTTTCTCCCCCTGTACTCTCTTGTGATGAATTGAGTTTCCCCTTTGAAGTTATCTTATCGGATTGAGTCTTTTATGAGAACACTTGATGTATGTATTGCAGTGATTATCTATGGTGACAATGGGATATCATGTGCCACTTGATGTATGTTTTGGTGACCAACTTGCGGGTTCCACCCATGAACCTATGCATAGGGGTTGGCACACGTTCTTGACTCTCCGGTAGTAGCTTTGGGGAACATTTTGAAGTACTTTTATGTTGGTTGAATGAATCTGAGATTGTGTGATGCATATCGTATAATCATGCCCACGGATACTTGAGGTGACAATGGAGTATCTAGGTGACATTAGGGTTTTGGTTGATTTGTATGTTAAGGTGTTATTCTAGTATGAACTCTTTTATAGATCGATCCGAAAGAATAGCTTTGTGGTGGTTTCGTACCCGACCATAATCTCTATGTTTGTTCTCTGCTATTAGTGGCTTTGGAGTGACTCTTTGTTGCGTGTTGAGGGCTTGTTATATGATCTATCTATGTTATTATTGTTGAGAGAACTTGCACTAGTGAAAGTATGAACCCTAGGCCTTGTTTCCTATCATTGCAATACCGTTTACGCTCACTTTTACCGCTTGTTACCTTGCTGTTTTTATTATTTCAGATTACAAAAACCTATATCTACTATCAATATTGCACTTGTATCACTATCTCTTCGCCGAACTAGTGCACCTATACAATTTACCATTGTATTGGGTGTGTTGGGGACACAAGAGACTTTTTGTTATTTGGTTGCAGGGTTGTTTGAGAGAGACCAATCTTCATCCTACGCCTCCTACGGATTGATAAACCTTAGGTCATCCACTTGAGGGAAATTTGCTACTGTCCTACAAACCTGTGCACCTGTAGGCCCAACAACGTCTACAAGAAGAAGGTTGTGTAGTAGACATCAGAGGACTAGCCATAACAACATGGTAGACGATCTAACACACGAGAAAACGAAAAAGGCAAGCAAAAGAGATAGGAGAAGATTGGGAAAGAGAGGGCAAATAAAACGGCAAGGGTGAAGTGGGGGAGAGGAAAACGAGAAGCAAATGGCAAATAATGTAAATGCGAGGGAGATGAGTTTGTGATGGGTACTTGGTATGTCTTGACTTGAGCGAAGACCTCCCCGGCAACGGCGCCAGAAATCCTTCTTGCTACGTCTTGAGCTTGCGTTGGTTTTCCTTGAAGAGGAAAGGGTGATGCAGCAATAGTAGCGTAAGTATTTCCCTCAGTTTTTGAGAACCAAGGTATCAATCCAGTAGGAGGCTCCTCAAAAGTCCCACACACCTACACAAACAAACAAAGAACTCGCAACCAACGCAATAAAGGGGTTGTCAATCCCTTCAGGGCCACTTGCGAAAGTGAGATCTGATAGAGATAGTATGATAAGATAAATATATTTTTGGTATTCTATAATATACATGCAAAAAGTAAACAAATAAAAGTAAATTGAAAGCTTATATGATAAAAGATAGACCCGGGGGCCATAGGTTTCACTAGTGGCTTCTCTCAAGATAGCATAAGTATTACGGTGGGTGAACAAATTACTGTCGAGCAATTGAAAGAAAAGCGTATAATTATGAGATTATCTAGGCATGATCATGTATATAGGCATCACGTCCGTGACAAGTAGACCGACTCCTTCCTGCATCTACTACTATTACTCCACACGTCGACCGCTATCCAGCATGCATCTAGAATATTAAGTTCATAAGAACAGAGTAACGCATTAAGAAAGATGACATGATGTAGAGGGATAAACTCAAGCAATATGATATAAACCCCATCTTTTTATCCTCGATGGCAACAATACAATACGTGCCTTGCAACTCTTTCTGTCACTAGGTAAGGACACCGCAAGATTGAACCCAAAGCTAAGCACTTCTCCCATGGCAAGAAAGATCAATCTAGTAGGCCAAACCAAACTGATAATTCGAAGAGACTTGCAAAGATAACTCAATCATACATAAAATAATATAGAGGAGATTCAAATATTTCTCAAAGATAAACTTGATCATAAACCCACAATTCATCGGATCTCGACAAACACACCGCAAAAAGAGTTACATCAAATAGAGCTCCACAAGAGAGGGGGAGAACATGGTATTGAGATCCAAAAAGAGAGCAAAAGCCATCTAGCTAATAACTATGGACCCGAAGGTCTGTGGTAAACTACTCACAACTCATCGGAGAGGCTATGGTGTTGATGTAGAAGCCCTCCATGGTCGATTCCCCCTCCAGTGGAGCGCCGACGAAGACTCCAAGATGGGATCTCGCGGATACAGAAGGTTATGGCGGTGGAAATTGTTTTTCGTTGGCTCCCTGGATGTTTTCGGGGTACGTAGGTATATATAGGAGGAATAAGTACGTCAGTGGCCGCCCGAGGGGCCCAGGAGACAGCGGCGCGCCCAGGAGGGATGGGCGCGCCCTCCTATCTCCTGGCCGCCTCGATTGCTTCTTGACTTGCACTCCAAGTCCTCTGGACCACGTTCGTTCCAAAAATAACGCTCCCGAAGGTTTCATTCCATTTGGACTCTGTTTGATATTCCTTTTCTTCGAAATACTGAAATAGGCAAAAAAAAAACAACAGTAGGGGCTGGGCCTCCGGTTAGTAGGTTAGTCCCAAAAATGATATAAATGTGTAAAATAAAGCCCATAAACATCCAAAAGTGGTAATATAATAGCATGGAACAAACAAAAATTATAGATACGTTGGAGACGTATCACTTTGCTACTAAATACTTTGCTACAGATATTAAATCTTTCAGGTGTGGTTGAATTGACAACTCAGCTGCTAACACTTGAGAATGTTCTTTGGCTCCCCTTGTGTCGAATCAATAAATTTGGGTTGAATACTCTACCCTCGAAAACTTTTGTGATCCCCTATATGGGTTATCAAGACCTTTTTCTGGCGCCGTTGTCGAGGAGCATAGCTCTGTTCTTTGAGTCACTTGGGATTTATATCCGTTGATCACTATGAGGAACTTGAAAGATGAAAGAACCATGATTTTTCCCTCAACTACGAGGGGAGGTAAGAAACTGTCATCTAGCTCTGCACTTGATTCTCCTTCTGTTTTGAGTAAACTTGCGACACCTGCACCTGCTATTGATTCTGATATGTTGCATGTTATTGATGATGCCACTTCTGCTATGCATGATGCTTATGATGATACTACTTCTTTGCTTGATAATAATGTGTCATTAGGTGAATTTCTGGATGAACAACTTGCTAGGATTAGAGAGAATGAAATTATTGAAAATGATGATATTGATGTAAGTGATGATGAATATTCCCCCCCTAGATATGAATTGCCTGTTGTGCCTGAGGGTTATGTTATGGATTAAGAAATTGCTAGAGACCTTTTTGCTTGCAATGATAGATATGATCTTAAGAAACTGTTAGCTAAGCTGAAAGAAAAGTCTCTGAATGCTAGAATGAAATATGACCCTACTTTTGCTACTCCAGCTATCTGTGTTACTGATAAGGATTATGATTTCTCTGTCGATACTGAGTTAATTACTTTGGTTGAATCTGATCCTTTCTATGGCTATGAATCTGAAACTGTTGTGGCACATCTTACTAAATTGAATGATATAGCCACCCAATTCACTCATGAGGAAGAAATTCGCTACTACTATATTCTTAAATTGTTTCCTTTCTCATTAAAGGGTGATGCTAAGATATGGTTTAATTATCTTGCTCCTGGTTGGGTGCGTAGTCCCTATGATATGATTTATTACTTCTCTGCAAAATATTTCCCCGCTCATAAGAAAGAAGCTGCCTTAAGGGAAATCTTTAATTTTGTGCAAATTGAAGAAGAGAGTCTCCCGCAAGCTTGGGGGAGGCTTCTCCGATTACTTAATGCTTTGCCTGAACATCCTCTCAAGAAAAATGAAATACTTGATATCTTTTATAATGGACTAACCGATGCTTCCAGAGACCACCTGGATAGTTGTGCTGGTTGTGTTTTCAGGGAAAGAACTGTTGAGCAAGCTGAATTGCTATTCAATAATATACTGAGCAATGATAATGATTGGACACTTCCTGAACCAACTCCTAAGCCAACTCCGAAGAAAAGGGGTATTCTATTTCTCAGTCCTGAAGATATGCAAGAGGCAAAGAAATCTATGAAAGAAAAAGGTATTAAAGCTTAAGATGTTAAGAATTTATCTCCTATTGAAGAAATACATGGTCTTAATAACCCGACACAGTTAGTAAAGGTAAATTCTCTCTATAGATTTGATGAAGGTGATATTCCTCGTAATAAGTCTGCTAGTCAATGCTGGGATGAGTTTCATAATTTTATTGTTAAACAAAAAAACTTCAATGCTTATGTTGATAGACAATTGAAACGTAATGCTTATATGGTTGAACACTTAGTGATTATATATCTAGAGTTAAAGGTGACCTTATGCTTAGTAGTAAACACTAGTCGTCAACCCGTGCATCTGCACAAGCTAGCACTTTTAATAATAAATATGTCAGAAAGTTGTTACGAATTAAAAATGTTGAACAGTAATATAAATACGTTGTTATGGATTATTATTATATTGATGGACAACATGGTTAAAATTCAAAACACGTTACATGTATCATGTACGTGACCTATAAGTCTCTAAAAGGTATAAGAATAATTGCCCTATTGTAGTATATATCTTCCTTTCTTTCACGTACTGAAAAACCATACATCTTCCTTTTTGCCACAGAAGCACTTTAGATTTGATCTTAAAACACATCGTAGATTAGATCCTATATGTGCATCACAGTTAAGCGAAAGTCCTCTCTTGGGTACAATGGGGAGCAGACAATTAACTATTTTCTCATGCCTTTTTTTTTGGAAATTCTCATTCCTTAAGAGCCATAGATTATTCAGCTTTGATGTTGTTTTCTTAACCAATAAATTATTACATAATTACTTTTATTATTAACGTGGCTGGGAACTTCATAATAGATTATTCGGAATTAAGTTGTTCGTACCAAATATTCTTAAAGAATTTGTTTTATGATTGTTCCTAAGTTTTAATACTTACTATCCATTCTACGCAAATATAAATATCCCTTATAAAATCATGTGTTTACATGAGATATTTGTGGTGAATAACACATCCAGATTTTGTACTCTTACTGTAGTAATTAGGTGTTATTTTGAAGATATTTTAATAGCCACAATTTTCTCTTACTTATAAGGCAAAATAAAGTCATGCGTAGACTTAATACACATGCATATAATATGTATTGACAATCCGCACATGCGAATAATCATGTGGATCCATGTAATTCATGAATCACATGCATGGAAAAGTAGTATAGATGTCAAAACAATAGTATTATGTGCATGCATAATAATTATAATCAGTGCCTCGAGCTGATTTAGCATCTAGACTAAACTTGCAGGACACCCCTACATTGCACGTGTGGATGTCGGATCCAGCCATAGCCCGGCGGCGTTTAGGAGGAGCTCGTCAAGCCCGCCAGGACACGCCGTAGATTCATGAAATGAGTCGCTCCATAAAATATGATTTATCTTGGTCGGGCAAACACACTCTTCCACTCCCTAACCAATTAGTTAGTGAAGTAGATCAACCTTTCTTCGTAGAAGAACGACATGCTCCCTTGTTTATATTGTGTATTAGGAGTAGTAAGCAAAGCAGTACAAATTGACTGTATTTAAATTCGACAAAATACTTGTGGAGATGCGGGATAAATCTGAATTTTCCGAGATCACATGGATGTCCTTTGCTTTTCAATATCATGAACATATTTAATATTTAGAAAGCTTACATTTTTTTGTAGGACACCCAACGATAGGTGTTGGCTCGTATACACTATATTGGAAAAATGATGTGATGAACTACTCATTATTGGGTACATTGGCAGGCTTCCCCTATGCTAACTACACCAACATCACTCGCCAAGGAAACTGAATTATCATTTAAGTGGCCCAATGTCGCCAGCTCAAGAAATCAAAACTGTAATATGATTCCTCAAAAAACATTCAACTAACAGCTAATCTGATTTCCTAGGTTCTTCATCTCCAGGACTATATGCATTAGTCTTGAGTCTCGACTCAACCCAAGTTTTCCTTCGGGTGCGCCTCATCTAGCCACCAGTTTCAACCAACTCCACATCTATTTTTTTTGCGAGAACTCCACATATATAGTTGACAAACTTCCACGCCAACCTTTCTTGAAAAAGTATACTGTATCTACAAAACATGATAGATTTATTTTCAGTGCTAACATATAGAAAATATATTAGATGTATGTTAGATTGAAATGTGGGATAAAAAGGAAAATATAAATGCAAAACCCTCTCTTGCGACACTTAGCTCCAAATAGCCAATACATCTCCTTCTACTAAATCGACCATCTGAGATAGAAAAGGTAGGAGTACTATAATATTCAGAATATGGAAAACTGAGATTGAAAGGTCAAATAGTAACACAATCAGTAGATCGGGACATGCATGTTTTAGTGGATAGTACTTGCCAAATCAACATATCATGGGATAAAATTATGTACTAAAATATACATGCTAAATTGCTTGATTTGGTCATACGTGGTAAATCAGCATCGTGGGATTAATTCAGGTTTATATACATGATGGCTTTTTCTACATGGAAATTATGATTCAATGGGCCAGGCTTAATATACATGATTGTTGTTGTAGTTGCCAGGTGAGATTTAAAGGTTGGAGAGGAACACGATTAGGAGAGCCTAAGAAGTCAGATTCAAAGGTTGGAGAGGAACATGATTAGGAAAGCCGAGCACACTTTGACTTGAAAGAGAAAAATTAGCGCCACCGGCCTTAGAGATCAGGATTGAAAGGGGGAGGATGCAGGGGTCATGTACAGGAGTCCACCTATAGTTTAATTGGCATAATATTTTATTCATAGGTGTGGCTTTTGCGGGCACTCAGCAACATCGTGGAGTTTTCCCCCTTTTTACATTGGATTGGACTCCTTTCTTTAGGATCGGATTACATTCTTTATGGTTGCAGACTTGCCTTTTCTTTTCAGGAAACGGATGGATGCTTTTTTTTTCTTTTGTTGCACAAACAATGGACGTGTCATATGCCTTTTTTATGGCACGTCGGGACCATTTATGTTACGTATGTTATTCTTTAATACTGAATGTATATTCTACAATCCAACTGTATAATTAATGTTAATGATGTGGATTAATGAGAGGACTTGAAAGGTGCCTCCAATTAATAAATATAAGATATAAGATGCTTCCATGGTTACCACTCAAGTAGAACAAGTACTTAAGGCACAAGATGATTTTCTCAAATGAATTATAATAAGCACAATGATAATGCTGTTAGAGTTATGACTAGAGGTGGTAGAATGACTCAGGAACCTTTTTATCCTGGGGGCCATCCTAAGAGAGTTGAGCAAGATTCTCAGAGAACTAATGTTGATGCACCTAGTCCTTCTAAGAAATAGAAAAAGAAAATGATAGGGCCTTGCATTCTACTAGTGAACCTGTTATTGACACACCTGAGAATCCCAATGATATTTCTATTTCTGATGCTGAAACACAATCTGGTAATGAACATGACCCTAGTGATGATGTTCATGTTGATGCTCAACCTAGTAATAACAATGATGTAGAGATTGAACCTGCTGTTGATCTTGATAACTCACAATCAAAGAATCAACATTATGATAAGAGAGACTTCGTTGCTAGAAAGCACGGTAAAGAAAGAGAACCATGGGTTCAGAAACCCATGCCTTTTCCTCCGAAGCCCTCCAAGAAAGAGCATGATGAGGATTTTGAGCACTTCGCTAAAATGATTAGACCTATCTTTTTGCGTATGTGTTTGACTGATATGCTTAAAATGAATCCTTATGCTAAGTATATGGAAGATATTGGTATAAATAAAAGAAAGATACCGGAAGCAAAAATTTCCACCATGCTTGCCAATTACACTTTTAAGGGTGGAATACCAAATAAACTTGGAGATCCAGGAGTACCAACTATACCATGCTCCATTAAAAGAAACTATGTTAAAACTGCTTTATGTGATCTTGGAGCCGGTGTTAGTGTTATGGCTCTCTCTTTATATCATAGACTTGATTTGAATAAGTTGACACCTACTAAAATCTCTTTGCAAATGTCCGATAAATCAACTGCTATACCCGTCGGTATTTGTGAGGATGTGCCTGTTGTGGTTGCAAAGTTACTATTTTAACAGACTTTGTTATTCTTGATATTCCCAAGGACGACAGTATGTCGACCATCCTTCGTAGACCTTTTCAAAATATTGTAGGGGCTATTATTGATTGCAACAAATGCAATGTCGGTTTTCATGTTAATGGTAATGAGCATACGGTACACTTTTTGAAGAAACAACCTCAAGTTCATAGTATCAATTCTATTGGATAAAATCTCAACGATTACTATTGGAGGTTTTGAATTCCCTCTTCCTACTGTCAAAAAGAGATATGATATTCTTATTGTTGGGGACATGCATATCCCTGTTGAGGTAACCTAGTGTTATTCAAAATTCCTCGGTTTCATGTTATTCGAAGAAGTTTGTTAACAAGACTTGATCAACCTTGTTAGTGGATTCGTTTTGATGAGCATGAGATGGATGAAGTTAGAAAGCACAATTGTTTGTACCAACCTTTTTTTTTGTTATTTAGATTAAATAAAGCAAAAATAGTATTTTCTGTCTGTTTTTTGAATTATCCATGAAATAAAAAATACCCCACAAATAAAAGTTCTCCAAATGCCCTGAAAATTGAGTATGATTTTTTGTAGAATATTTGAGAATTTCTGGCACTTAGAACACACCAGGGGGACCCACCATTTGGTCACGGCGGTGGAGGGCGCGCCCTACCCCCTGCGCGCGCCCCCTACCTCGTGAGCCCCACGTGGACCCCTCCACTTATTCCAGCACCCACACACTTCGTCTTCCTCCAGAAGAAATCATCCCATAGCTCAAACTCGTGTTCTAGCTCATTTTTTGCTGCCATTTTTGATCTCCTTGCTCAAAGCTCCATTCACAAAACTGCTTTGGGAGATTGTTGTTTGGTATATGACTCCTCCAATGGTCCAATTAGTTTTTGTTCTAGTGCTTTATTTATTGGAATTTTTTGCTGCTGAGGCGTTCCTGTTATTGAGCTCACAAGTCAAATTTATATGGTCCAAGGTATTTTTTAATGCATGATATAGCCTCTAGGCACTTGTGGGAGTAGTTGCTATCAATCTTGTTGAGTTTGGTGCTTTTATTTTGAGTCGCTAAAAATTTCAGAAATTTTTGAGAGGAAGAAAATTGTTTAGGAAAATGTACCAAGGTGGTTCTTCAAGGAAGCAAGAACCAAGGCTCGCGATACATAAGCTGGACCTTGAACCACCAAGGGAAGCTCAAGTGCTGCTGATCTTGAGGACTTCAGACGATAATTGCCGACAATACTATTACCTCACTGATTCCTTTGTGAGGAGGTTTAAATTTTCATCCACGCGCAACACTCACACTGTTTCATTTGACCTCTATGATAAATCATATACCACGGACCTTGAAGATTTTAACACTGCTTGTAAAATCCCACACTGGGGAAACTTTAGTGAACCTTGCAGATCCGAATATCATGATTTCCTTGCTAGTATCACTGTGGGAGAAACTAGAGATATCACACAAGCTACCATAGGGAGCATTCATTTTCCTTCCATACATTACTTTGCTCTCTTTATAGGTAGATGCATTAACGGTAACGATGAACTTTGTCACATGTGCGTCCCAGATCTTAGTGTCCTCAAAAGTGCAGATTAGGCGATAAACGATATAACTTGGGGCCATTGTTGCATGGAGGTTACATCCTAATGGTAAAAGTGGGGATCTATTTGGTGGAATTTATGCAACTCGTTTAGCTGATTATCTTGGTGTGCCTATAAATGGAAATGATATTGAGTTGCCACCGCTTTTCTAGATTATAATGATATGGTTCGCCATCGTTTCTTGAGAGGAAGGAATAGTTCCTCCAAGATCGACTAATCTTTGACAGACGGCATGTTGTTCATATTACTCTCCCTGCTCCTACTTCCTTTAACTTTCGTGCAAACACGAGATATTTTATAACCAGGAGGAGGCAAATGAATATGAAAGGAGGACGGAGGCAGCTCGCCTCCGTGCTGCAGCTCTCGAGCAGTGAGCTGCTGCATCTCAAGACAACCCGACTACAACTTTGGATATCTGCCAGCCGAGCCATGGCCATAGACCAACTTAGGCCAAAAGCCTAAGCTTTGGGGAGTACGTATTTCTCACGGACATTACATTCAGGTTCACACACTCATTCTAGTGTTCATACTTTTTCATTGTACTATTCATGCTAGTTTATTTTCTTTTCTTGCTTTCTTCTTGTGTGTTTGAAAAACCTTGAGAAAAAACCCAAACAAAATTTAGTTGTAGCTTTCAGCTAGTTTACTTTCCATGTTTGTAGTATTAATATTAAAAGAAAACCCAAAAGTATTTCCGTTCTTCTTTTGCTTGTTGGGAGCTTTTCCGTAAATAGTTTATGCTTGCAGTAGTAATATTAAAAGAAAACCCAAAAAAATTCCCGTTCTTCTTTTGCTTGTTGGGAGCTTTCCCGTGTAAATAGTTTTATTTTTCTTTGAAGTTATTTTATTTTCTTTGGGGGTCGAGAGGAGAAGACCACGATGAAAATGTTGAGTGGCTCTCATATGCATTATTGCTGATCTAACCAAAAGCCCATATTACCTTGTATTCTCCTTTGTATTAAATGCTTGCAGATTCCAGCTTAGTTCAATGCTCGTGCACTATTATTATTATCCACACCGTTCGATCGTGCAAGTGAAAGGCAATAATGATGATATATGATGAAATGATTGAGATAAGAGAAGCTGGTATGAACTCGACCTATCTTGTTTTTGTAAATATGATTAGTTCATCGTTCCTGATTCAGCCTATTATGAATGAAACATGTTTGCAATGACAATTATAGATTATAGTTGCTCATGCCATGCTTAATTAGCTAGGAGTTTATAATGGTTTACCTTATGTGCCAACATGCTATTAAAATGGTTGTGATGTGGTATGATAGGGTGGTATCCTCCTTTGAATGATTCGAGTGGCTTGACTTGGCACATGTTCACGCATGTAGTTGAAAAAATCAACATAGCCTCCACGATATTTATGTTCATGGTGATTTGTATCCTACTCATGCTTGCACTCATTGTTGGTTTATCTTAATGCATGTTCATGACTGTTGTCGCCTCTAGTTGGTCGCTTCCAGTCTCTTTCTAGCCTTCACTTGTACTAAGTGGGAATACTGCTTGTGCATCCACTTCCATAAACCCCAAAGCTATTCCATATGAGTCCACCATACCTACCTATATGCGGTATTTACCTGTCGCTCCAAGTAAATTTGTATGTGCCAAACTCTAAACCTTCAAATAAAATTATGTCTTGTATGCTCGAATAGCTCATGTATCAACTAGGGCTGTCTATATCTTCCATGCTAGGTGGGTTATTCTCATGATGAGTGGACTCCTCTCATCATTCACGAGCAAATGGCCGGTAACCAGGATGCCCAGTCCCATGCTCAAATCAAATCAAAATAATTGCAAACAAAACTCCCCCAGGAATGTTGTTAGTTGGACGGTACCCGTTGTTTCGGACCAGTCATGGAATGTGCTCGTTGGTGGTGGGGGAGTATAAACTTTACCATTCTGTTTGGGAACCGCCAATAATGTATGTAGCATGGAAGATATCGAGATCTCTTGGTTGTTACGTTGACAATGAAAGTATGCCGCTCAAAATATTATTTATCTCTGTTTCAAAACTCGAGCTCTGGCACCACTGCAAATCCCTGCTTCCCTCTACAAAGGGCCTATTTTTTTACTTTTATGTTGAGTCATCATCCTCTTATTAAAAAGAACCAGTTGGAGAGCACCGCTGTCATTTGCATGCATTGTTATTAATTTACATTGGGTATGACTATGACTGGATCTCTTTTGCCATGAATTAGAATGTCTAGTCAGTCCTTAATCTTCAGGGGTGCTCTGCATTTATGTTTTGTGGTCTCAGAAAGGGCTAGCGAGATACCATCTTGTTATATCATATTATGATTGTTTTGAAAAAGTGTTGTCATCCGAGATTTATTATTATTTCTCACTAGTTGATTATGCCATTGATATGAGTAAATGTGAGACCTAAGTGTTATTGTGAATGTGGTTAGTTCATAATGTTTGTTGAAAACTTGAATGCTGACTTTACATATTTGCAACAACAAGATAAAACAGAGTTTGTAAAAGTTTTCCTTTATCACTTTCAGTTTGTGAACTGAATTGCTTGCGGACAAGCAAAGGTTTAAGCATGGGGGAGTTGATACGTCTCCAACGTATCTACTTTTCCAAACACTTTTGCCCTTGTTTTGGACTCTAACTTGCATGATTTGAATGGAACTAACCCGGACTGACGCTGTTTTCAGCAGAATTGCCATGGTGTTATCTTTGTGCAAAAACAAAAGTTCTTGGAATGACCTGAAACTTCACGGAGTCACGTTTTGGAATTAATAAAAAATATTGGCGAAGGAATCAACAGAGGGGGACTCACACCCTGTCCACAAGGGTGTAGGGCGCGCCCACCCCCCTGGGGCGCGCCCATGCCTCGTGGCTACCCTGGACCTCCACGGACCTCAACTCCAACTCTATATATTCACGTTCGGGGAGAAAAAAATCGGAGAGAAGGATTCATCGTGTTTTACGATCCGCCGCCAAGCCCTAATCTTCTTCGGAGGGCTGATCTGAGTTCGCTCGGGGCTCCGAGAGGGAATCCATCGCCATTGACATCATCAACCATCCTCCATCACCAATTTCATGATGCTCACCACCGTTCATGAGTAATCCCATCGTAGGCTTGCTGGACGGTAATGGGTTGGATGAGATTTACCATGTAATCGAGTTATTTTTGTTAGGGTTTGATCCCTTGTATCCATTATGTTCTAAGATTAATGTTGTTATGACTTTGCCATGCTTAATGCTTGTCACTAGGGCCCGAGTGCCATGATTTCAGATCTGAACCTATTATGTTTCCATGAAAATATGTGAGTTCTTGATCCTATCTTGCAAGTTATAGTCACCTACTATGTGTTATGATCCGGCAAACCCCGGAGTGACAATAGTCGGGACACTTCCCGGTGATGACCATAGTTTGAGGAGTTCATGTATTCACTAAGTGCTAATGCTTTGGTCCGGTACTCTATTAAAAGTAGGCCTTAATATCCCTTAGTTTGCAATAGGACCCCGCTGCCAAGGGAGGGTAGGACAAAAGATGTCATGCAAGTTCTTTTCCGTAAGCACGTATGACTATATTCAGAATACATGCCTACATTACATTGATGAATTGGAGCTAGTTCTGTGTCACCCTATGTTATAACTGTTGAATGATGAATTGCATCCGACATAATTTTCCATCATTGATCCATTGCCTATGAGCTCGTTTCGTATTGATCTTTGCTTAGTTACTTCTCCGCTGCCACTGTCACGATTGCTACAAAACTGCTACCGTCACTCTTGCCACCGTTTCTGTTACTTCCATACTAGTTTGCTACTAAATACTTTGCTGCAGATATTAAGTGTTTTGGGTGTGGTTGAATTGACAACTCAGCTGCTAAAACTTGAGAATATTCTTTGGCTCCCCTTGTGTCAAATCAATAAATTTGGGTTGAATACCCTACCCTCGAAAACTGTTGCAATCCCCAATACTTGTGGGTTATCATGCAATAAGAACGATGACATGATGTAAACAAGATCTATTTATGTAGAAATAGACCTCATCTTCTTATCCTTAATGGCAACGATACATACCTGTCGTTTCCCCTTTTGTCACTTGGATCAACCACCGTAAGATCGAACCCATCACAAAGCACCTCTCCCCGTTGCAAGATAAATAGATCAAGTTGGCAAAACAAAACCCAAATATCGGAGAAGAATACGAGCCTATAAGTAATCATGCATATAAGAGATCAAAGAAGACTCAAATAACTTCCATGGATAAAAACATAGATCTGATCATAAACTCAAAGTTCATCAGATCCCAACAAACACATTGCAAAAAGGCTTACATCATATGGATCTCCAAGAGACCATTGTATTGATAATCAAGAGAGAGAGAGAGAGAGAGAGAGATAGAGAGAGAGAAGCCATCTAGCTTCTAACTGCGAACCCCGATGGTCTACAAAGAACTACTCATGTATCATCATAGAGGCACCAATGGAAGTGGTGAACCCCTCTGTGATGGTGTCTAGATTGGATCTGGTGGTTCTAGACTTTGTGGCAGATGGAATTGATTTTCGTCGACTCCCCTAGGGTTTCTGGAATATTGGGGTATTTATAGAGCAAAGAGGCGGTTCGGGGGGCACTCGAGGTGGGCACAATCCACCTGGGCACGCCTGGGCCTCCAGGCGCGTCTTGGTGGGTGCTGCCCACCTCCAGGCACCCCCAAGTGCAGCCCTGGCCCACTAGATGTCTTCTGGCCCAAAAAATCCTCAAAAAGTTTCGCTGCGTTTGGACCCCGTTTGGTATTGATTTCCTGTGATGTAAAAAACATGCAGAAAATAGCAGCTGGCACTGGGCACTATGTCAATAGGTTAGTACCAAAAAATGATATAAAATGATTGTAAAACATCCAAGAATGATAATATAACAACATGGAATAATCAAAAATTATAGATACGTTGGAGACGTATTAGCGTCCCCAAGCTTAATTCCTGCTCGTCCTCGAGTATGTAAATGAGAAAAACATATTTTTTTATGTGGAATGCTGCCTAACATGTTCATCATATTTCTTTTCTTCATAGCATGGACATATGGACTTTTATATGATTCAAAGCAATAGTCTAGTTTTGACATGAAGACTTTAATACTCAAGCCTACCAACAAGCAACCATGTCTTTCAAAATATCAACACTAAAGCAAGTTATACCTAGCCCATTATGCTCAATAATTGATCCATTCATGAAACACACTCGAATATTAGCTACACCCAATGCTCAAATACGATCATAGTGCCCCTTAGTTGGTACTTTATAAGAGAAGAGGAGACTCAAATTCAAAATAAAA
Organism: Aegilops longissima; assembly: GCA_021605205.1. Classification (NCBI taxonomy): domain Eukaryota; kingdom Viridiplantae; phylum Streptophyta; class Magnoliopsida; order Poales; family Poaceae; genus Aegilops; species Aegilops longissima. The sequence continues at coordinate 98,192,805 of CM038682.1, read as the reverse complement.
ATTTGCATAAGTAAAAGAAAGGCCCTTCATAGAGGGAAGTAGAGATTTGTAGAGGTGCCAGAGCTCAAAGCTTAAATTAGATAAAAAATATTTTTGAGAGGCATACTTTTCCCACCAACAAAAACGACTTAGAGATCCCAACACTTTCCATGCTAGATACAACATAGGCGGTTCCCAAACAGAAAATAAAGTTTATTCCTTTTTCCTCCTTTAGTTTCACTTCGCATGGCTAACTGTATCCACGGGTGCCCTCCATACTAACACTTTCCATGGAATTTATTATTTGACAACATAAAGTAAATTCATTTTTCATTTCGGGACTGGGCATCCCTAATACCTTTGTCGTACTCTCATGCAATGACAAGTGAATAAACACTCATCATGAGAATAACACATCTAGCATGGAAAATATTGGTCACCCTTCACCGCCTCGCGAGCGGTAGAGGACACAAAAGAGAAAATTATTTTGAAAATTAGAGATGGCACATGCAAATTTGCTTAGAATGGAATGGAAATACCGCATATAGGTAGGTATAGTGTACTCATAAGGCAAAACTTGTTTAAAGGGTTTTGGATGCACAAGTAGTCATCATACTTAGTGCAAAATGAAGGCTAGCAAAAAGATTGAGAAGCGACCAACCAAAAAGCAAAAAATCTCATACCCAAGCATTAAGCATAAGTAACATCGAATAATGCACCACAAGTAGGATATAAATTTCATTGTATAACTATTGACTTTCGTGTTTGCATAGGGAATCACAAACCTTAACATCAATATTCTTACTAAAGCACAATTACTCATCAACATGACTCACATATCGCATCGTCATATCTCAAAACCATTACTAAGAATCAAGTTTATTTTGTCCAGTGATCTTCATGAAAGTTTTTATTATATCCTCCTTGGATATCTATCGCTTTGGGATTATTTTCATATGTTTCTTTTGTAACATCCCAATTTCAATTTGGATGTTATACATAGATTATCATATGCATATCATATTCTATTTTTGAATTTTGTCATGATCCTAGAAATCTTATGCAACTCAAGGACCCAAGGAGACAGTTGGAGGTTTCACAAAATTCATATTTGAATTTATTTCAAATTTGGAAAGAGGATCAATTTGATTTTAATATTTTTCGCTCCAATTATTTCTAATAATAAAAATACATGAGAGAAGATAATATGACTTCTTCGACCTAACAGAAATAATGGAGAAAGAAAATTTAAAAGCAAATTATTATTTTATTTGCTATTTTATTTGAATTAGAAAGAAAATGCATTTTTGAAAACTGCATTTTAGTTCATAAAAATGTTCATCTTCTCCTAAATATTAGGTTTGAACGGTGAAAATTCTTTCTCGAAATTTTAGAATTTATTTTATTTTTATTTAGGATTTTTCTCCGTGATGAAATTGTTAAAAAAAAGAGTCATGCGAACTGGGCTGAAGCCCAGCCGCCCGTCTGCCGCCGCCTTCCCTCGCTCGGCCGTCATCACGCCGGACTCCTCGAGTCCGTGCCCGCCGCCAGACCGACTTGGACCCCAAGTCGGGAGCCCCCTCGAGGCCTTTCAATGTCGCCCGCCATCGCCTCTCCTCATCACCAAAGCCACCGCCATCGCAGCCCTCCACCTGCCGCCGCCGCCGCCGCCTTGCAGCCGCCCGCCGCTTGTTGTTGGGCGCCACCGCCGCTTCTTCTTGTTGTTGCCCTTCTGCGCCGCCGCCTCGCCCGCCCATAACGCCTCGCCCGAGCCGAGCCGTCGTCGTCACCCTCCGCTGACCGCCGCCGTTGACCGATAAGAACCGGCCGGTTCTTACGATTTCTTTAAGGGTTTTTTTGTTTTAGATTAGATCAGTTTTTTAGGTTAATCTAATTAACGTTCGTTTATTTGTTTTAATGAACGGTTTTCGTTAGATTCGTTATGTTAAAGAATGTTCGCGGTAGATTTTTTTAGTTTTATTTTGGCGAGACCTATCCGTGAATAGTTTTCACACGATTTAGCCCCGATCTTAAAACCAGCACCTAAATCATTTTTATGTTCTGTTCTTTCTAGTTAACCAACTTGAACATGATTTTGACAACGTAAAATTTGACTTTAGTTCAGATTAGTAAACGATCTTGTTTCGTTCGCATCTTGAGTTTCGTTTCTCCGTTTGAGTTGTTTCTTTTGCAAGTCGTAGATAATCACATGTACCTACAGTTAAGATCTAATCCACATGATAATAACGTTGTTAGGCTTTGTTTTCTGTTCAGTTTAGCCATGTTCTTGTTTCGTGTTTGATTTGGATCTTTTCTCGTTTTCTCGTTGGTTTCGTTTGATTGATTGCTTATGTATGCTACTGTTTGTCTACGCTAGATTACCCGAAGTGTGAAGCTTGTTACTACGAATCTCTAGAGTTTGCAGATCATCAGCAAGGCAACTTACACTTTGATCATACTCTTCTATACCCAATTTTTTACTATGCATTAGTATTGCCCCTCAAATATTTGCATGAGTAGGATTGGGAACATGTGGTTTGGTTGTAGTACTTGAGGTAGGAACGTAATAACTTTTGATCACCCCGGGAATATACGTTATGCTTATTATTGCTTAGCCATGCTCGTAGATGGGGATTGGATAGTGATTCACTTGGAAGTTTTGAGAGTTATTAATTATGGATAACATTAAGGTGGCAACTTTAATACACATCTAGGTGGAATTGTTGGGGCACCTGGGGAACCCAGTCTTGTCCATTAAGGTAAATCCCGGGGTATCCATGTGATTTTTCCTCTGTTCGCCACCCAGGCTCAAAGGGATCATATGATATTTCATGACTAGAAACTTCCGTGTGCAGCCACAAGCCATGATGGGCTCTGGCATAGTTGAGTAAGTTGTATGAGCTCTCGAAGAGGTGGACTAGCAGATGTAGAGAGAAAGTAGGTGTACCGGTCTGCCCAGAGTAGAGAGTTAATACTTCAGAAATACTATGTCTCGATCATCCGATCATGGATGCGGTCGAGTCTTGTGGGGAAAAGTGTGCAACCTCTGCAGAGTGTATAAACTAATCATGGTTAGCCGTGTCCTCAGATATGGACATCTTGAGTATCTGCAATTGGATATTATTGTTGATTTCATCACTCTTTAATTAACTGAGATGGGGTTTAATGATGATACTTGTTTAATTGGGATTTGAGTTGGAGGAACCTTCTCAAATATTGGAACAACTTGGGAGTAGTTTAAATAAATTTATTCCTTTGTTGTAGGGAAAAACTAGATTTATGCCAAATCATAAACGAGAGCCTCCACCATCTAAATATTGCATGTAGATATAGTTCTTGCATTTATTGCTTTACAGTGTAACTCTGCCAGCATATTCAATGTGCTGACCTACACGGCTGCAACGTCTCATGTTGCAGACTACTCAGACGAAGAATAAGGTGTGATAGGTCGTTGTCTTGCACTCAGCTATGCCGTTGGAGTTGATGGACTCATTTACCTTCGAAGCTTTCACAGTTATTTAGTTTAGATGGCCTTCAGCCTTGATATTTTTGTGTAATCATACTCTTTATGAGGACTCGATGTAATAAGTGTGTGATTTGAACTCTGTTATAATTCCTCGAGTACAGTTTGTGTCAGCATTACCGATCCAGGGATGACACTGAACACAGAGACTTTGGTCCATTGGGATCGTCATCGCTACAAGATGGTATCAAAGCACACGCTGATTGTAGGACGCGACCACTAGAATAAGCCACAGGAATTCTCTTCTCTGCTCATTCTAATTCTCCTCTATTTCTACTCTATAGATGGCGGACCCCAGGAACAAGTTAACCCAGCCGGATGATAACACCCCTTTTGGACGACACTTGAAGGAAGTCACTAATTACCTGAACATCGGACTACCAAGCTTCATTGGGACTTTCTCTGCAACTGTACCGAAAGAGGAGCGCTGGAAGATCAAAGTCTGGGTACCTGGGAGGACATTCGCGCCAACAACGGAGCCTATTGATTTCTACTTGGATGCACCAAGCTGGAGTTTAGGAAAGAGCTTGGCAGCCCATATCACTTTTGGACGCATATGTGAGGTGTACCACAAGGAGCTGGAAAACACTATCTACCAAATATGTGACCACCGAAACAAAGAATGGGAGATGATTCGTACCAGAAAGGATGGATCAATTGCAGCTTACATTCAGGAGATGGGTGATCATATTCACCGACAAGAGAATCAACTATGCTTCAACATGAAGAAGATCAAGAAGCTGATGAAGAAGAACAACGAGCTAGAAGAGGAAATCAAGTTCACACGTGATGGATATGAGGAAGAAATTGTCGTACTACTGCAGAAGCATGAAGATTTGAAGAGGAAGCTAGGACTACCAGTGGAGAATCACAAGCGAGAACCAGCCAAGGTGATCTGTTCGGAGGACTACATCATCTTGGACGACACCAACACGGATAGTGATGCAAATGATGACAGTGATGACGACTATGTTGACAAAGCTGGAGCAGATATCATGGAATCTTCCTCTATTCATAATTTCTAGATGACCACCATGTAACTAGTAGTATTCCCCCAAGTAGTTAGTAACGATCGAGTTGTAATCGTAGTTTAGATTGCTTGTGTGAACCTTGTGTTTTATTGAATGAAGTGAATTGATTGTGTTTGTCTCATGAGCATATGGGTAGTGATCTCTCTTAGAACTATTTCTATTCTGTTTTATCACCCCTTCTAACCCATCAGATGCCTCCGAGACGTGACAATGGATTTGCATTCCCACCGGAGCTCACTTAGTTGATCTAGCAGCAGAATGCCTTGATGCAGATGCTAGTTCAGAACCAGAACCAAGGCAACAACAACAACAACCCACCGCCTCCACCCCTATTGACAACCTAGCCCGCTTTCTGAGGTTGAATCCGCCGGTGTTCTCTAGCAGCACCGAGTCGATTATTGCAGATGATTAGCTCCGCAAGATTGGAAGAGAGCTGACCACTTCAGGATGCACAGATGCGGAGAGAGTGCGCTTTGCCGGACATCAACTTGATGGACGCGCAGCATCTTGGTGGGAGAATTTCACTGCCACTTACCCCATTGAAACAGTTACATGGGATCAGTTTCAGCAGGCTTTCCGCACCGCCCACGTTTCAGCAGGAGCTATGAACATGAAGAAGCGCGAGTTTCGCAACTTGCGCCAAGGAGGACGAACAGTGGGGAAGTGTATGGATGAGTTTAGCAAGTTAGCACGCTATGCCCCAGACGATGTGGCAACAGATGCCGCAAAGCAGGAGAAGTTTCTTTAGGGACTCAATGATGAGCTGAGTATGTAGTTGATGGTGGCAAAATTCAACAACTACCAGGAGTTGGTAGATAGGGCCCTCATGATAGAAGGCAAGCAATAGCATATTGCCAGTCGCAAGAGAAAGTATGGACAGGGGAGGAACATTTATGGAGCTCGGTAGAAGCCCCGCTATACCCCGTACTCGGGAGGACATACTCATAACCATGGAGGCCATAACCATGGAGGAAACACGCACAATGGAGCAAGTTAGCACAACCACAGTGGCCCCAGGAATGGCAATGAGAATGGAGGAAGCAGCAGTCATAACCGTTCCAACACCTCAACACAAGCCAAGAGGGATCTGAGCCACATTACTTGTTTCAAGTGCTAGAAGACTGGACATTATGCTAATGATTGTCCTGAAGCCAACAATGGAAATGGCAATGGAGGTTCTACCAAGAAGCCCAACCCCTTCACCAAAGGTTAGGTGAACCACGTCAGTGTGGAGGAGATTGAGGATCAACCCGACGTAGTGGTCGGTAAGTTTTTGATTAATGCATTTACAGCACTTGTTCTCCTCGATACTGGTGCATCACATTCATTCATATCAAGGGGATTTATGGATAAGTATAAATTGCCAACAGTAGCCCTTAAGTCACCTATGTTAGTAAGTTCCCCAGGAGCGGAGTATATGGCTAGTAGGGGATGCTATCAGTTGCCAGTAGCCATAGGTAGACATGTTTTCCCCACCGACCTGATTGTTCTAGAGTCACAAGGATTGGATGTGATACTAGGCATGGATTGGCTATCCAAGTTTGAGGGAAACATCGATTGCACAAGTAAATCACCCTGAAAGGAAAGAGGATCAAGTATGTATCCAGGCATGCGCCGAGGAGGACTCAGGTGAATTCCTTATCAGGAGTTGTACAGGAGGAAGTACCAGTGGTGAAGGATTATCCCGACGTATTTCCGGGGGATTTACCAGGCATGCCACCAGATCGAGACATTGAGTTTTCGATTGATCTATTGTCAGGCACTGGACCAATATCAAAGAGACCTTATCGGATGCCAGCAAAGGATCTGGAGGAAATTAAGAAGCAGATTAAGGATTTACTGGAGAAAGGTTGCATTCAACCAAGTTCATCACCTTGGGGAGCCCTAGTGCTTCTAGTGGAGACGAAGGATGGATCTTTCAGGATGGTTGTTGATTATCATGCGCTGAATGAGATGACGATCAAGAACAAATACCCTCTACCGATGATCAATGATTTGTTTGACCAGTTGCAAGGAGCTAAAGTTTTCTCCAAGATCGATCTTCAATCAGGTTATCACCTGTTGAAGATCCGAGAGCAGGATATACCTAAGACAAATTTTACCATGAGGTATGGGCTATATAAGTATACGGTTATGTCATTTGGTTTGACTAATGCCCCTGCCTATTTCATGAGTATGATGAATGTGACGCCCCCGATTCAATCGTACACTAATCATACACGCAAACGTGTACGATCAAGATCAGGGACTCACGGGAAGATATCACAACACAACTCTAAAACATAAATAAGTCATACAAGCATCATAATACAAGCTAGGGGCCTCGAGGGCTCGAATACAAGTGCTCGATCATAGACAAGTCAGCGGAAGCAACAATATCTGAGTACAAACATAAGTTAAACAAGTTTGCCTTAAGAAGGCTAGCACAAACTGGGATACAATCGAAAGAGGCGCAGGCCTCCTGCCTGGGATCCTCCTAACTACTCCTGGTCGTCGTCAGCGGGCTGCACGTAGTAGAAGGCACCTCCAGTGTAGAAGGAGTCGTCGTCGAAGGTGGCGTCTGGCTCCTGGGCTCCAATGTCTGGTCGCAGCAATCGGGTTTAAAAAGGGGAAAAGGGGAAACAAGGAAACCGTGAGTACTCATCCAAAGTACTCGCAAGCAAGGAACTACACTACATATGCATGGGTATATGTGTAAAGGACCATATCAGTGGACTGAACTGCAGAATGCCAGAATAAGAGGGGATAACTAATCTCGTCAAGACTACGCTCGCAGCCTTCGCCTTGCAGCATATAGAAGAGAGTAGATGAAGTCCTCCAAGTAGCATCGCATAGCATAATCCTACCGGCGATCCCCTCCTCGTCGCCCTGTTAGAGAGCGATCACCGGGTTGTATCCGCACTTGGAAGGGTGTATTTTATGAAGTATCCGGTTCTAGTTTTCATAAGGTCAAGGTACAACTCCAAGTCGCTCATTATCAAGATCACGGCTATTCAAATAGATTAACTTCCTGCAGGGTGCACCACATAACCCAACACGCTTGATCCCATTTGGCGGACACACTTTCTGGGTCATGCCCGCCACGGAGATCAACACGCCGCAGCCCCACCTAGGCACAACAGAGAGGCCAGCACGCGGTCTAAACCTAAGCTCACAGGGTGCGGGCCCATCGCCCTTAGCACACCTGCACGTTGCGAGGGAGGCCGAAAGCAGAACTAGCCCCCTTAATACAAGAGCAGGCTTACGTTCCAATCCGGCGCGCGCCGCTCAGTCGCTGGCATCACGAAGTGCTTCGGCTGATACCACGACGTCGAGTGCCCATAACTGTTCCCACGTAGTTGGTTAGTGCGTATAGGCCAGTAGCCAGACTCAGATCAAATATCAAGATCTCGTTAAGCATGTTAAGTATCCGCGAATGCCGAACAGGGCCAGGCCCACCTCTCTCCTAGGCGGTCTCAACCTGCCCTGTCGCTCCGCCACAAAGATCCACTCGCGGGTACTCCTACGAGCCGACCCGTCTTTAGTCACCACATGTATCATGTATAAGTATATAGTATATACCCGTGATCACCTCCCGAGTGATCACGGCCCGATAGTATAGCATAGCAGACGGACAAGAATGTAGGGCCACAAATGGAAATACTAGCATCCTATACTAGGCAAATAGGATTGCAGGTAAAGGTATCAACAGAAGTAACAAAGACAGGCTATGCATCAGGATAGGAATAACGGAAAGAAATAACATGCTACACTACTCAAATGCAAGCAGTATAGAGGAGAGTAGGCGATATCTGGTGATCAAGGGGGGGCTTCCCTGGTTGCTCTGGCAAGAGAGAGGGGTCGTCAACTCCGTAGTCGAACTGGGCAGCAGCAGCGTCGGTCCCGTAGTCTACCATAGAGGAGGGGGAAGAAACAATGAATACCATGCAAACAGATGCATATCGATGCATGACATGACAAGTAACTATGCTAGGGGTGCCCAATCGCGGTAGTAGGTGATACCGACGAACGGGGAAATCATCCGGGAAAGTATTCCCGGTGTTTCGCGTTTTCGGATAGATGAACCGGAGGGGGAAAGTTGCGTGTTTGCTATGTTAGGGATGTGTGCCGGACGAACGGGCTGCGTATCCGGATTCGTCTCGTCGTTCTGAGCAACTTTCATGTATAAAACTTTTTCATTCAAGCTACGGATTATTTTCTATTGATTTTCAAAGCTTTAAGCAATATCCTAAAAATCCCTGAAATTCTACTAAGTCTGAGATTTCGCCGCTTTTAAACATCACTTTGCTGTTTTAAAAACCTACAACTATTGTTCTGCATCGTGACACTCGGGTAATTAAGCTACAGAATCCCCACTAATGATGCCACGCCACCTCGGTTCTTCGTGGATAAACTCGCGTTAGTTCGAACCGTTCAATTCAAATTCAAAATCAAGCAAACAATAAAAGTTTTCAAATATTAAAACTAAAATGTTCGGAGGAGCCAAATAATGCATAGGTAATTATGGTGGTGAAACCACACTTTTATAAAATGTTTAAATACTCTAAAATGAATAAAACAGTAGCAAATACAATTATTTAAGTGCTTTAAAAATAATAAACATTTTCAAAACTAATTTGTTATAAGTATTATACTATTGTGGCAAAGGGCATAAATTGTAAAATCCATTTTGGTGCCACTTTAGTAATTTACTAAAACTAAAATAAAAGAGAAACTAAAAGTAAAACGGTAAAAGAAAAATTAAGAAAAACAAAATACAAAGAAAAGAGAACACCCCCCCCCCCACTGGGCCACCCGGCCCAGCCAGTAACCTACCAGCCGCCCACCCGCCCACCGGCCGACCCGCCTGCCTTATCCACGGGAGGGGAAACCCTACCCCCCTCCCCACTCCTCTCGCCCCCACGCCCTCCCGATCCATCGCCCGCCGCCCCCACTCCCCGATCCCCTCTGGATCGGGGCAACGACCTCGACGCCCGGCGCCCCGCTGCCGACCCCGTCGCCCCGCTCCTCCCTCACCCGCCGCCACCACACACACACACACACACGCACGCACGCACGCATCATGGCGGGGAGAGGAGCTCCCCGCGCCCGATCCACTCGCGTGCATCGGTGCCCCGCCTCCCTCCGTCACCGGCGACCACCAGCAGGCCGCCGCCCCGGTCCGCCGCCGCCAACGGCCCCATGTTGGCTGGCAACCAGTCCCCGACGCCGCCCGTCGCCTCGGTCCCCGACGCCTCCGTCGCACCTACGCACCACCCCACCCCATGCTGCGCCGGAGCCCCACCACCGCTGCAGCCCCCACGACCGGGGATCCTCTGCCTATCGCCGTCACCTCATCGCCGGACGCCATCGCCGGCCTTCTTCCTCCCCGTCGCCCGGTCGTCCCCGTCGACCCCCTCGACCCCCGCTGCCCCGTCCCTGCTTACCCCCTGTGAGGCCCTCCTCCTACTCTGCTCCTCACGCCATCCCGCTCGTCGCGCCCTCACGCCTCGTCGTCCTTGGTCACGTCGCCGCGCCAAGGCCAACCCGCTCCCAGCTGTCCTGCTTCACCGCGCTCACCCACACCACAGCCCGCCTCTGCGTCACAGGCGCGTCGCCCTGCCGCTTCCTTCTTCGTCACCGATCAAGAACGGCCGCTCGGGTGCCCATCTGGGCTCGCCCGTTAACCTGTTAGCCCACACACGCTATGGCCCCTGTACATCACTGTAGGGCCCGCCCCGAAACGATTTAAAAAATAATAAAAATAAATAAAAAGTATTAAATAAATAAATAAATAATAATTAAAATAATTAAAATATTAATTAATTAATTAATTAATTAATTAATTAATGTTAATTAATCCTGATTAGATTAACCTAATCACTAATTAAACTAATTAATCTGTTTTAGTTAATCTTAGTCAATGACAATGGGACCCACATGTCACTTGACCACCAACACCTCTGTTGATCTGCGATGTCATGTTGACGTCATGATGATGTCAAGAAACACTGTTTTGGATAATGTTGAATTAAATTAATTAATTAAATTCTAAAAATGATTTAAAACTTTAGAAAATCATATACAATAAACCGTCACTCGGATGAAAATGTTGGAGACGTATGTATCACGACGCCTCAAGATAGGCAAATAATGTGAGGTAAAAGTGGTAGATAGGATAAATAGATCGCGGAACAAATAAATTGCAGCAAGGTATTTTTGTATTTTTGGTTTAATAGATCTGAAAATAAATGCAAAGGAAAATAGATCGCAAAGGCAAATATGATGAGAAGAGACCCGGAGGGCGTAGGTTTCACTAGTGGCTTCTCTCGGAAAAAAATAGCAAACGATGGGAAAACAATTACTGTTTGGCAATTGATAGAACTTCAAATAATCATGACAATATCCAGGCAATGATCATTATATAGGCATCACGTCAAGATTAGTAGACCGACTCCTGCCTGCATCATCGCTATTACTCCACACAACGACCGCTATCCAAAGATGCGCCTAGTGTATTAAGTTCATGGAGAAACAGAGTAATGAAATGATACGCTCCAACGTATCTACTTTTCCAAACACTTTTGCCCTTGTTTTGGACTCTAACTTGCATGATTTGAATGGAACTAACACGGACTAACGCTGTTTTGAGCAGAATTGCTATTTTTGTGCAGAAACAAAAGTTCTCGTAATGACCGAAACTTCACGGAGTCACCTTTTGGAATTAATAAAAATATTGGCAAAAGAATCAACAGAGGGGACCCACACCTGTGCCCAAGGGTGGAGGGCGCGCCCTTCCTCGTGGGTCCCCGGACCTCCACCAACCTCAACTCCAACTCTATATATTCACGTTCGGGAGAAAAATTAAGAGAGAAGGATTCATCGCTTTTACGATAAGGAGCCACCGTCAAGCCCTAATCTTCTTCGGGAGGGCTGACCTGAAGTCCGCTCGGGGCTCGGAGAGGGAATCCATCGCCATCATCATCATCAACCATCCTCCATCACCAATTTCATGATACTCACCGCCGCATGTGAGTAATCCCATCGTAGGCTTGCTGAATGGTGATGGGTTGGATGAGATTTACCATGTAATCGAGTTAGTGTTGTTAGGGTTTCATCCCTAGTATCCATTATGTTATAAGACTGATGTTGCTATGACTTTGCCATGCTTAATGCTTGTCACTAGGGCCCGAGTGCCATGATTTCATATCTCAACCTATTATGTTTCAATGAATATATGTGAGTTCTTGATCCTATCTTGCAAGTTATAGTCACCTACTATGTGTTATGATCCGGCAAACCCCGGAGTGACAATAGTCGGGACACTTCCCGGTGATGACCGTAGTTTGAGGAGTTCAAGTATTTACTAAGTGCTAATGCTTTGGTCTGGTACTCTATTGAAAGAAGGCCTTAATATCCCTTAGTTTCCAATAGGACCCCGCTGCCACGGGAGGTCAGGACAAAAGATGGCATGCAAGTTCTTTTCCATAAGCACGTATGACTATATTCAGAATACATGCCTACATTACATTGATGAACTGGAGATAGTTTTGTGTCACCCTATGTTATAACTGTTGCATGATGAATTGCGTCCAACATAATTATCCATCATTGATCCATTGCCTACGAGATCGTTTTGTATTGATCTTTGCTTAGTTACTTCTCCATTGCCACTGTTACAATTGCTACAAAACAGCTATTGTTACTCTTGCCACCATTACCGTTACTTCCATACTACTTTGTGCTACGTCTTGAGCTTGCGTTGGTTTTCCTTGAAGAGGAAAGGGTGATGCAGCAATAGTAGCTTAAGTATTTCCCTTAGTTTTGATAACCAAGGTATCAATCCAGTAGGAGGCTCCTCAAAAGTCCCACGCACCTACACAAACAAACAAAGAACTCACAACCAACGCAATAAAGGGGTTGTCAATCCCTTCACGGCCACTTCATGAAAGTGAGATCTGATAGAGATAGTATGATAAGATAAATATATTTATGGTATTTTATAATATAGATGCAAAAAGTAAAGATGCAAATAAAAGTAGATTGAAAGCTTATAAGATAAAAGATAGACCCGGGGGCCATAGGTTTCACTAGTGGCTTCTCTCAAGATAGCATAAGTATTACGGTGGTTGAAGAAATTACTGTCGAGCAATTGATAGAAAAGCTTAATAATTATGAGATTATCTAGGCATGATCATGTATATAGGCATCACGTCCGTGACAAGTAGACCGACTCCTGCCTGCATCTACTACTATTACTCCACGCATCGACCGCTATCCAAAGATGCATCTAGAGTATTAAGTTCATAAGAACAGAGTAACGATTAAGAAAGATGACATGATGTAGAGGGATAAACTCAAGCAATATGATATAAACCCCATCTTTTATCCTCGATGGCAACAATACAATACATGCCTTGCAACCCTTTACATCATTTGGGTAAGGACACCGCAAGATTGAACCCAAAGCTAAGCACTTCTCCCATGGCAAGAAAGATCAATCTAGTAGGCCAAACGAAACTGATAATTCGAAGAGACTTGCAAAGATAACTCAATCATACATAAAAGAATTCAGAGGAGATTCAAATATTTCTCAAAGATAAACTTGATCATAAACCCACAATTCATCGGATCTTGACAAACACACCGCAAAAAGAGTTACATCAAATAGATCTCCACAAGAGAGGGGGAGAACATGGTATTGAGATCCAAAAAGAGAGAAGAAGCCATCTAGCTAATAACTATGGACCCGAAGGTTTGTGGTAAACTACTCACAACTCATCGGAGGGGCTATGGTGTTGATGTAGAAGCCCTCCGTGGTCGATTCCCCCTCCGGTGGAGCGCCGGCGAAGGCTCCAAGATGGGATCTCGTGGATACATAAGGTTATGGCGGTGGAAATTGTTTTTTGTTGGCTCCCTGGATGTTTTCGGGGTATGTAGGTATATATAGGAGGAATAAGTACGTCGGTGGCTGCCCGAGGGGCCCAGGAGACAGGGGCGCGCCCAGGAGGGGTGGGCGTGCCCTCCTATCTCCTGGCCGCCTCGATTGCTTCTTGACTTGCACTCCAAGTCCTCTGGATCATGCTCGTTCCAAAAATCACGCTCCCGAAGGTTTCATTCTGTTTGGACTCCGTTTGATATTCCTTTTCTTCGAAATACTGAAATAGGAAAAAAAACAGCAATACGGGTTGGGCCTCCGGTTAGTAGGTTAGTCCCAAAAATGATATAAATGTGTAAAATGAAGCCCATAAACATCCAAAAGGGGTAATATAATAGCATGGAACAATAAAAAATTATAGATATGTTGGAGACATATCAAGCATCCCCAAGCTTAATTCCTCCTCGTCCTCGAGTAGGTAAATGGTAAAACAGAATTTTGATGTGGAATGCTACCTAGCATAATTCTCAATGCAATTTTCTTTATTGTGGCATGATTGTTCAGATCCAAATGATTCAAGATAAAAGCTTATAAAATATAAAAAATAATAATGCTCCAAAGCATACTAACAAATAATCATGTCCTATCAAAATAGCATAGCCAAAGAAAGCTTATCCCTACAAAATCATATAGTTAGGCTATGCTTCATTTTCATTACACAAAATACTCCCATCATGCACAACCCCGGTTTCAGCCAAGCAATTGGTTCATACTTTTTAACGCGCTTTAGCTTTTTCAACTCTTACGCAATACATGAGCGCAAGCCATGGACATAGCAACATAGGAGGACAAAAAGGGAGAAGATAGTCTCACAACAACTAGGCGTATCAACGGGCTATGGAGATACCCATCAATAGATATCAATGTGAGTGAGTAGGGATTGCCATGCAACGGATGCACTAGAGCTATAAATATATGAAAGCTCAACAAAAGAAACTAAGTGGGTGTGCATCCAACTTGCTTGCTCACGAAGACCTAGGGCATTTTGAGGAAGCCCATCATTGGAATATACAAGCCAAGTTCTAAAATAAAAGATTCCCACTTAGTATATGAAAGTGATAACATAGGAGACTCTCTATTATGAAGATCATGGTGCTACTTTGAAGCACAAGTGTGGTAAAGAGGATAGTAGCATTGTCCCTTCTCTCTTTTTCTCTCATTTTATTATTACTTTTCTTCCTTTTTTTCTTTTTTTTCTTTGGCCTTTTCTCTTTTTTTGGCCTTTTTAAAGTCCGAAGTCTCATCCCGACTTGTGGGGGAATCATAGTCTGCATCATCCTTTCCTCACTGGGACAATGCTCTAATAATGAAGATCATCACACTTTTATTGATTTACAACTCAAGAATTACAACTCAAAACTAGAACAAGATATGACTCTATATGAATGCCTCCGTGATGTATGTGGATATGCAATGAATCAAGAGCGACATGTATGAAAATTATGAAGGTGGCTTTGCCACAAATACGATGTCAACTACATGATCATGCAAAGAGCAATATGACAATGATGGAGCGTGTCATAATAAACGGAACGGTGGAAAGTTGCATGGCAATATATCTCGAATGACTATGGAAATGCCATAATAGGTAGGTATGGTGGATGTATTGAGGAAGGTAAATAATGGTGCATGATACCGCGAAAGTTGCGCGGTATAATAGAGGATAGAAAAGTGGAAGGGTGAGTGTGCGTATATCCATGGACTCACATTAGTCATAAAGAACTCATATACTTATTGCAAAAGTATACTTGCCCTCAAAGCAAAGTACTACTACGCATGCTCCTAGGGGAAGGGTTGGTAGGAGTTAACCATCGCGCGATCCCGACCTCCACTCATAAGGAAGGCAATTAAAAGAGCACCTCATGCAACAAATTTGTCACACAACATTTAGCATACATGTATGCTACGGGACTTACCAACTTCAACACAAGTATTTCTCAATTTCATAATTACCCACTAGCATGACTCTAACATTACTGCCTCTATATCTCAAAACAAGTATCAAGCATCAAATTGATCCTAGTGTTTTATGCACTTTCTATGATAGTTTTTATTATACCCAACTTGGATGCTCACCATTCTAGGACCAAATTTGTAACCATAGCAAATACCATGCTGTTCTAAAAGACTCTCAAAATAATATAAGTGAAGCATGAGAGACTAGCAATTTCTACAAAATTAAGCCACCGCCGTGCTCTAAAAGATATAAGTGAAGTACTAGAGCAAAAACTATCAAGCTCAAAAGATATAAGTAAAGCACATAGAGTATTCTAATAAATTCTAATCAAGTAGGCTTCTCCCAAAAGGTGTGTACAACAAGGATGATTGTGGTAAACTAAAAATCAAAGACTAATATCATACACGACTCTCCAAGCAAAACACATATCATGTGGCAAATAAAAATATAGCTCCAAGTAAAGTTACCAATGAACGAAGACGAAAGAGGGGATGCCTTCCCGTGGCATCCCCAAGCTTAGGATTTTGGCTATTATTGAATATCTTGGGGTGTCATGGGCATCCCCAAGCTTAGGCTTTTGCCACTCCTTATTCCATAGTCCATCAAATCTTTACCCAAAACTTGAAAACTTCACAACACAAAACTCAACAGGAAATCTTATAAGCTCCGTTAGTGAAAGAAAACAAAACCACCACATAAGGTACTGTAATGAACTCATTATTTATTTATTTTGGTGTTAAACCTACTGTATTCCAAGTTCTTTATGGTTCATACCACTTAATACTAGCCATAGATGCATCAAAATAAGCAAACAACACGCGAAAATACAGAATCTGTCAAAAACAGAACAGTCTGTAGCAATCTGTAACTAACGCAAACTTCTCGAACTTTAAAAACCCTACCAAAATAGGAAGTCCTGGGCAATGTTTCTATTGATCATCAGCAAAAAGAATCAACGCAAAAGCACGTTTCTATGATTTAACAAAACTAATCTCGTGCACGCAAAGTTTCTGTTTTTCAGCAGAATCAAATTAACTATCACCATAGGTTATCCTATAGGTTCTACTTGGCAGAAATACTAATTAAAACATAAAAACACATCTAAACAGAAGGTAGATGCAAAATTTATTACTAAACAGAAACAAAAACAAAAAACACAAATAAAATTGGGTTGCCTCCCAACTAGCGCTATTGTTTAACGCCCCTAGCTAGGCATAAAAGCGAAGATAGATCTAAGTAGTGCCATCTTTGGCACTAAAATCCTCAATAGAGAACTTATAATCTTCAGGGGTTTCTCCCTTTTTAGCAATGATTAAACCTTTAGGCAAAAATTCAAGAAATTCGTTTGTAGCAAAAGGTTCCTTAACGATAGAGAGACAATTGGGATGAACACTTATGGATTTGAGATCCGCGTCTCCCTTACTAGAAGATTCACCCGTGTTTTTAGGCATAAATAAACTTGGCAGTTTTGGTAGGGGGTTTTGGAGTATTTTTCATGGAAGAAAATGCTGAACCCAAGTTGGTAATGATATCCTCAAGTTTACCGATTCTTGCAGAATCCAGATCTATTTTTTCATTAACTATAGGTTCTTTCTCTTTAAGATCTTTCAAAGTAACTCCAACCCTAGATCCATATTGGGTAATGTGATTATGAATATTTTTATCCAAATTTTCAATCAACTCAACAGTAGCAACTTTAATTTCAATAATATCAAGCCGTTGCATCACATGTTCTAAAGTTAAAACCGTTCCATTAACCAAAAGAGGAGGTGGTCCAAACAAATCTAACATAGCATTATAAGCATCAAACGTATGGCTACTCAAGAAATCCCCTCCGGTAATGGTATCAAGAACGCATTTATTCCAAGGAGTAATGCCTACATAAAAATATGAAGAAGTACGAAGTAGAAAGCTTCCTAGTAGATCTATTTTGAGCATTGCAAATTCTATGCCAAGCATCTTTTAAATTTTCTCCATCCCTTTGCTTAAAATTGAGAATTTCATGTTCAGGAGTAATAACAAGGATAGGAGAATGATACGTCTCCAACGTATATATAATTTTTGATTGCTCCATGCTACTTTATCTACTGTTTTAGGCAATATTGGGCTTTATTATCCACTTCTATATTATTTTTGGAACTAACCTATTAACCGGAGGCCCAGCCCAGATTTGCTGTTTTATGCCTATTTTAGTGTTTCGAGGAAAAGGAATATCAGACGGAGTCAAAACAGAACGAAATCAACTGGAGAAGTTATTTTTGGAAGGAAACCCACCTGATGGACTTGGACCCCACGTCAGATGATACGGGAGGTGCTCACGAGGGTGGGGGGCGCGCCCACCCCCCTGGGCACGCCCCCCTGCCTCGTGGGGCCCCCGTAGCTCCACCGACGTACTCCTTTCACCCATATATACCTCACGCACTAAAACTTCCGAACAGAAGATAGATCGGGAGTTCCGCCGCCGCAAGCCTCTGTAGCCACCAAAAACCAATCGGGACCCTATTTCGGCACCCTGCCGGAGGGGGATCCATCACCGGAGGCCATCTTCATCATCCCAGCGCTATCCATGACGAGGAGAGAGTAGTTCACCCTCGGGGCTGAGGGTATGTACCAGTAGCTATGTGTTTGATCTCTCTCTCTCTCGTGTTCTCTCTCGTGTTCCTCTATGGCACGATCTTGATGTATCCCGAGCTTTGCTATTGTAGTTGGATCTTATGATGTTTCTCCCCCTCTACTCTCTTGTGATGAATTGAGTTTCCCCTTTGAAGTTATCTTATCGGATTGAGTCTTTTATGAGAACACTTGATGTATGTCTTGCCGTGATTATCTGTGGTGACAATGGGATATCATTTGCCACTTGATGTACGTTTTGGTGACCAACTTGCGGGTTCCACCCATGAACCTATGCATAGGGGTTGGCACACGTTCTTGACTCTCCGGTAGTAGCTTTGGGGCACTTTTTGAAGTACTTTTATGTTGGTTGGATGAATCTGAGATTATGTGATGCATATCGTATAATCATACCCACGGATACTTGAGGTGACAATGGAGTATCTAGGTGACATTAGGGTTTTCGTTGATTTGTATCTTAAGGTGTTTTTCTAGTACGAACTCTTTTATAGATCGATCCGTAAGAATAGCTTTGTGGTGGTTTCATACCCGACCGTAATCTCTATGTTTGTTCTCCGCTATTAGTGGCTTCGGAGTGACTCTTTGTTGCATGTTGAGGGCTTGTTTTATGATCTATCTATGTTATTATTGTTGAGAGAACTTGCACTAGTGAAAGTATGAACCCTAGGCCTTGTTTCCTATCATTGCAATACTGTTTACGCTCACTTTTAACGCTTGTTACCTTGCTGTTTTTATTATTTCAGATTACAAAAACCTATATGTACTATCCATATTGCACTTGTATCACTATCTCTTCGCCGAACTAGTGCACCTATACAATTTACCATTGTATTGGGTGTGTTGGGGACACAAGAGACTTTTTGTTATTTGGTTGCAGGGTTGTTTGACATCTTCATCCTACGCCTCCTACGGATTGATAAACCTTAGGTCATCCACTTGAGGGAAATTTGCTACTGTCCTACAAACCTGTGCACTTGCAGGCCCAACAACGTCTACAAGAAGAAGGTTGTGTAGTAGACATCAAGCTCTTTTCTGGCGCCATTGCCGGGGAGGCTAGGTAAAGGGTACTCACACTCCGTCACTAAGCTCTTTTCTGGCGCCGTTGCCGGGGAGGTTAGCGCTTGAAGGTATATCTTTAGATCTTGCAATCAAATCTTTTTGTTTCTTGTTTTAGCACTAGTTTAGTTTATAAAAGAAAATTACAAAAAAAATGGAGTTAAGTTTGTCTCATAGGCTTCACCTTTTTAATATCTTTCGTGAGTATGATGGAAAGGATATTGTGCTCAAGTACTAGAAGAAGAAATCTATAGAATGTTTTTATGATGAGCATGATTGCAATATTGTTAGTATGAATTCCTTGAATATCCGTGATGATAATGATATGCAAAGCCACAAGCTTGGGGAAGCTATGTTTGATGGAGATGATATGTTTTGTCCCCCAAGCTTTGATGAGCAAATTTACTATGAAGAAAGCATGCGTCCTATCTATGATGATTATTGTGATGATACATATGCTATAAAGAAGAAGTTTGCTTATGAAGAGAGTAGTAAATTTTTTATGCTTGTAGATCATGAAAAGAATGCTTTAGGTGCTGGTTATATTGTTGAATTCATTCATGATGCTACTGAAAATTATTATGAGGGAGGAATATATGCTTGTAGGAATTGCAATAATATCAAGTTTCCTCTCTATATGCTTAAATTCTTGAAGCTATGCTTGTTGTGCCATCCTATGCTAGTTGATTATTGTTCCCATAAGTTGTTTGCTCACAAAATCCCTCTGCATAGGAAGTGGGTTAGGCTTAAATGTGCTAGTCATATGCTTCATGATGCTCCCGTTATGTTTCAATTCTTATCTTTTATGTGAGCATCATTGTCATCATCATGCCTAGCTAAAAGGCATTAAAGAAAAGCGCTTGTTGGGAGACAACCCAATATTTATCCTTACTGTTTTGTGTGTCCACATGATTATGCTACTGTAGAAATCGTGTTTTATAGCTTTTGTTTCAATAAAGTGCCAAGTAGAACCTTTGGGAAGACTTGGGTGAAGTTTATGTGATCTTGCTGTGAAAAACAGAAACTTTAGCGCTCACGAGTTTAGCTGCCATTTTTTATTAGAGAGTGATTTTAGGTTGATTCTTTTTGCATATGATTAATAGACAAATTTCTCAGGTCCAGCAATTTATTTCATAATTTTTGGGGTTCCAGAAGTATACGTTTTATACAGATTACTACAGACTGTTCTGTTTTTGACAGATTCTGTTTTCTATGTGTTGTTTGCTTATTTTGATGAATCTATGAGTAGTACTGGAGGGTATGAACCATAGATAAGTTGGAGTACAGTAGATATTACACCAATATGAATTTAGAATGAGTTCATTACAGTACCTAAGTGGTGGTTTTATTTTCTTATACTAACGGAGCTTACGAGTTTTGTTTTGAGTTTTGTGTGGTTGAAGTTTTCATGTTTTGGGTAACGATTCGATGGACAATGGAATAAGGAGTGGAAAGAGCCTAAGCTTGGGGATGCCCAAGGCACCTCAAGGTAATATTCAAGGACAACCAAGCAACTAAGCTTGGGGATGCCCCGGAAGGCATCCCCTCTTTCGTCTTCGTTCATCGGTAACTTTACTTGGAGCTATATTTTTATTCGCCACATGCTATGTGTTTTGCTTGGAGTGTCAATTTATTTTGTTATCTTTTGCTTGCTTTTAGTTAGAATAATGTTTTGCATATTTAGTTGCAATAAAAAAGTCAAGGATAGCCTTTTCCATGCTTATTTTGCTAGTATGCATGTTGCTGTTTGAAAACAGAAAGTTTACGCTGTTGCAAAAATTCCCTAGAAAAGTAAGAGAGTGGTATAATGTTGAATCCTTTTGCATAATGAGATCTGATAAATTTATTACAGTGGGAATTTTAGTTCATAATTTTTTGAGTTAGCGAAGTATGATGACTCTTGCATTCTTTATAGACTGTACTGTTTTGACATATTGCTGTTATGTTTGCATTGTTTGCATATGTTTGCTTGTTTAATGATTCTATTTGGTGATAGGAGTATTAAATATGAAGATGCATTTAGTATTAAATGTTGAATAATAATTTTAGTGATTTGTTTCAGTAGAAAATGATAAGGTTTTGCATTGGTTTATACTAACCTATCTCACGAGTTCTTGTTGAGTTTGTTGTGAATGAAGCCTTTGATAAAGAGAGGAGCCATGATATGAGAGGAATTAAGGAGACACAAAAGCTCAAGCTTGGGGATGCCCAAGGCACCCCAAGATAATATTTCAAGAAGTCTCAAGCATCTAAGCTTGGGGATGCCCCGGTAGGCATCCCACCTTTCTTCTTCAACAACTATCGGTTAGTATCGGTTGAGCCTAAGTTTTTGCTTCTTCACATGAGTTGTGCTATCCTTGCATTGTAGTTTTCTTTAGCTTTGCTTTCTTTTTTGATTAAAGTATCAAGATCTGAAATTCTTTAATGGGAGAGAGCCTTACACAAATTGGAATTTGCTAGAATACTCTATGTGCTTCACTTATATCTTTTGAGCTTGATAGTTTTTGCTCATAGTACTTCACTTATATATTTTGAGCATGATAATTTTTGCTCTAGTACTTCACTTATATCTTTTAGAGCATGGTGGTAGTTTTATTTTGAAGAAATAGATGAACTCTCATGCTTCACTTAGATTATTTTGAGAGTCGTTAATAGCATGGTAATTCGCTTAATGTTAATATAGTTGGTGTTCAAGATATGTGAAACTTTCTTATGAGTGTGTTGAATACTAAGGAAAGTTTGCTACTTGATAATTGTTTTGAGATATGGAGGTGATAATATCAAAGTCGTGCTAGTTGGGTGATTATGAATTCAAAGAATGCTTGTGTTGAAGTTTGCAAGTCCCGTAGCATGCACGTATGGTGAAAGTTGTGTAACAAATTTGAAACATGAAGTGTACCTGGCTTGTGCATCCTTATGAGTGGCGGTCGGGGACGAGCGATGGTCTTTTCCTACCAATCTATCCCCCTAGGAGCATGCGCTTAGTACTTGGTTTTTGATGACTTCTAAATTTTTGCAATAGGTATATGAGTTCTTTTGACTAATGTTGAGTCCATGGATTATACGCACTCTCACCTTTCCGCCTTTGCTAGCCTCTTCGGTACCGTGCATTGCCCTTTCTCACCTTGAGAGTTGGTGCAAACTTCGCCGGTGCATCCAAACACCGTGATACGATACGCTCTATCACACATAAACCTCCTTATATCTTCCTCAAAACAGCCACCATACCTACCTATCATGGCATTTCCATATCCATTCCGAGATATATTGCCATGCAACTTCCACCATCTGTCACAGCCCTAGAGCTTGTTTGTAACTAGTAGCATTGCATCCATGCATCATGTTTAATTTCCATGAAATTTGAAATGGGGATGATCAAGCCCTAGCACTAAAGCAATTCAAATAGGTTCAAATTCAAAAATATCTTCAAAGAACCCAAAGTGGTTTGCAAAAATGTTCATGATTAATGGAAAAAGGTGAAAACCATATCCAGAGGTGATGGATATTTTTCCAAGGCATTTTTGGATTTTTGTAAACCATATTGTATTTGAATTGGGGCATTTAAATACTATTAATATTTTAAATGCTCCAACAAATTTTGAAAATAGTCAAGGGCCTCTGTAATAATTCAGTTAATGCCCACAATTATTTTCAGGATTTATTTAGTTGGTTTAGTATTTTGCTAAACTAAAACAAAACAGAAAATTAGAAAACTAAAACAGATAAAAGAGAACAGAGCAACTCACCGGCAGCCCAGCCAGCCCACCTAGCAGCCCATCGGGCCGCCAAAGATCTGGCTGGCCGTGCCAGCCACTGCTTCCTCTCGCCAGCAGGCAGAGAGGAGCGCATCAGCGTCTTGGGCGCCACGCCACCAGGCTGCTGCGTCTCGTCGCCACCACCGCGACGCCTCGCGTCTCCCTCGGCGCCGCCCGACCCCTGGACCCCTCGCTCTCTCCCTCCTCCTCGTTCCTCCTCTGCTCCCTCTCTCGCCGGACCGAAGCGCCGCCGCCGCCGCTCACTGCCCCTCAAGCCACAGCCGCCCCCCGAGCCTCCCGACATGCCCCGAGCCCCCGCCACCCGGAATCTCCCGCCGTCACACGCGACCGGAGAGGCCCTACATCGCCGCCCCGAGTCGTCTTCCCCGAGCACGGCCGCCGGACTCCATCGACGAATTCGACGTCATCCGGCCTTCCCCGAGCCGGTGAGCTTGCCTTCGACCTCCCTGTGAGCTCGCCGTCGTTTCCCTCATCTCTCTCTCGCTGCGCGCCACTCAGCCGCCGCCCCATGAGCACCCGACCGCGGCCGCCATTGCCGACGAGCTCGACGCTCCCGAGCCCCTCTGCTCGAACCTGTGGCACCAGCGTGTTTCTGGTGGCCCGCGGATGCCGCCTAGCCCATCGGGCCCTCCTGCACCGTGGCATCAAACCCGACCAAACCCGAACTCCGCCGCCGCCTTGGAGCTCGCCATTGCCGATCCCGGCCGCCCCAACCCCGGCTAACCCCACCAAGAGCCTCGGCTCCTCCCAGCTCCTCCTAGATGCTTTCCGCGCCCCATTTGGTGGCGGAACGCAAAAAAGCACCTTGCTCCGCCGCTGCCCTCGCCAAGCGACTCAACGCCGGTGGATTAGCCCCGGTTGACCAGGATTTGACCCCGGTCATCAAGCGAGTGGGCCCGCCACTAACTAACCGGGTTAACACTAACCAAACTAGTTAGTTAAACTAACTATCGACCAGTGGGTCCCAGCGTCGAGTTGACCTGGACAGCGACCCAGTTGACCCGCTGACGTCATAGTGACGAATGTCAAGCGCAATATTCCTTTTCTAGATTTAATTTAATTCAGGAAATTCAGAAAATACCCCAAACTTCTAAAAATCATATAAATTCAACCGTAACTTCGGATGGAAATAATTTATATATGAAAATGATCAGAAAAATATGAAGAATCTGTTTATGCCATGATCATGCATGTTTGAACAAGTTAACCTCACTGAATAGGAGGAATCATGATTAGGGTAATTCATGAAATAGCATTTGGGGTTGGAGTCCAAGCTTGTTTGAATTCCACTTCAACTAACTTGGATTATTATTGCATTAGGTGAATTCAGTACCTTAATATGACATGTCATTCATGTGAATGTGCATTGCATTGATTGTGTTCTCTCTTGTTTGCGGTAATTGTCCCTCCCTAGAGCGAGGTAAGCGATGAGTTCGATAACACCGATGAAGAACTATATTATCTTCGAAGTGCCGTGCAAGCAAAACCCCTTGTTCATTCCGATACAATCCCACTCTCTCGCCCTGCTCTATTTTACTGCATTAGGACAACAACGACTCATGTGTTACTTGCTGCGGTAGCTGAACCCCTTGATCCTTTGCATGACTGTCATTCCACAAGAATTAGATGAAACCCACTAGCATGAGTAGGAATTGTTTGAGCCATGTTGTGCCTACTCATTTATGCTTGTTTGTCATGCCTGCTACTGCTTAGAGTTGAGTCGGTCTGATTCATCGGGAATGAATTGGAATTGTTATGAACATGTCCTGTTGTGTGTGAGCTAAGTGTGTGAACACGATTTGGTAAAGGTAGCGGTGGGAGGCCATGTAGGAGTACATGGTGGGTTGTCTCATTGCAGCCGCCCTCGTGAACTGAGTTCGTGTTTGTGATCCATGATACAGCTTACTACCACGCATTGGGCCCAAACCAATGGACCCTCTCGGCTTCTTGACCACCCTTGTCCTCATCCGGAGTTGCAAGTAGTTTCGTGTTTGTAGCATGTCAGGGCCGCACGCAACGCTGACCTTAGGGGTGGGTTGTGTTGCGGTAGGCACCGTGGGTTCGTGTACCGAGTGCCCGTTTGGTATCTCGGGAACCCTGCACACATCGTTCGGGCTGTATGGGAAACCTCGGCGGACTCCCATGGATGGAACCCGAATAGGCGATAAACCTGGACTAGGGATTTGAGTGTTTAGGTAGGCCGTGGCCGACACCCACGTTGGGCTTCCGCTTGAAGGTTGCCGAGTACATGTCGTAAACGGCGTAAGTGGTGAGAGCGTGTGAA
Source organism: Aegilops longissima (assembly GCA_021605205.1). Lineage (NCBI taxonomy): Eukaryota > Viridiplantae > Streptophyta > Magnoliopsida > Poales > Poaceae > Aegilops > Aegilops longissima. The sequence goes on along the minus strand of CM038682.1, from coordinate 98,167,651 downwards.
GAAGTACACCCTGCAGGGTTTAATATGATCTATTCAATAGCCGTGTCCGCGAAAAGGACTTCGGGTTGCCTATATCAGTTCATAGACAAGTGAAAGTGGATACTCTAAAATGCGCAAGATAAGCATGAGTGCTATGGATGGCGTTCTCGTGGGGAGACAGGAGCGGGTCCATAGTGGTGTATTGCCATGGTGAATATGTGGACTCGTAGCGCCCACCTCAAAAGAGTTACTTGCAATGTAGTTCAGATAGCCACCGAGTCAAAGCTGGCTTGCTGCACCAAACTCCACCACCCCTTTTGATAATGATGCATATGTAGTTAGTTCGATGTAAGTCTTGCTGAGTACAATTGTACTCACGCTTGCTTATTTTATGTTTTGCGAGAGACGCTGGTCTCGCTAGTAGTTCCACGTGGACTTGACGCTTAGCTTGTTACCTCAGCTACGATCTTGTGCCCTCGGCAGATCTGGTAGATAGTCGCTTCTCAGCCTTTTCCCATTTATAGTTGTCTCGTACTCGGACATGATTAGCTTCCGCTTGTGCTTTGACTTGTATGCTCGAGTGTTGGGTCATGAGACCCATGTTTGTAATATCTCGCTCTTGAGCCTAATGAATAATATTTTGAGTCGAGAGTTATGTTGTGATGCCATGTTGTATCTACACATATTGAGCATATTGTGTGTATGTTTGAAATGCTTGGTATGTGTGGGATCCGACAAACTAGTTGTTTATCCTTGGCAGCCTCTCATATGGGGAAATGTAGTCTCGTGCCTCCGAGCGATAGTAGTCCGCTACAGCCCGGTTCACCGAGTCCTGCTAGCTCAGCACTACCGCTTGGACACTTGACTGGCGGCATGTGTTTCACTTCGTTCCTATGTATGTCCTTCGGGAAATGTCACGCGGTGGTATTCGAGTCCTGCCTAGCTCTGCTACAGCCGGGATACCGAGTCCTCATAGCCCAGCGCTACAGCCCGAATACATACGTTGATGACCAACATGCTCGATGTGATTCATGTATGCCTGTCCCCATGGGTTAGCGCCGCTTTGGGTTCACGACTAGCCATGTCGGCCCGGTTCTTCGTCATATGGATGCTAGCGACACTATCATATACGTGAGCCAAAAGACGCAAACGGTCCCGGCCATGGTAAGGCGACACCGCTGGAATACCGTGCGTGAGGCCGCAAAGTGATATGATGTGTTACATGCTAGATCGGTGTGACCTAGGATCGGGTCCCGACAGCGCTGGTATCGAGCCCGACTGCTCAGAGGATTACCAAGCCAAACTGGTCGGGTTGTGTCTAGAAATGCTTTACCTATGTAAGGGAATTGATTGTGGAAGGAACGTAAGGCTCTTTTACTCCTTGTACCTCATGGCCTTCGATCCGAGTCATCCTCTTCTCTTCTACGGGTTTACTGAACTAGGCTTCTCATCTATCTATCGAGATGACGTGTTACTAATCCATAGACTTATAAGATTGTTGGTTTTAATCCCCGCTCAGTTCCTACTACTCCTGTATGATAACCGTTGATCCCGAATCTTGTTATGATGTTGTTGAGTGGTTATGCCACCGTTTTCTGCAGGATGTCTCAAATCATTTTGAGCATTTACAGCCGTTATGCTGTCCGAGTCATCCTGTGTCTCTAAATAGTCTGATGCATTTGCAAGTTCTTTCCTTCCGTTCCCGATGACCTTTTGGTCAGAATAAGCACACTAATCGGTGAGTTGAGGTATTTTGTTACCTCGACATATATGTTGGAACTACTATTATGACCTTAGGTGTTTAGGAAGTCACCTAGCAATTTAGCTATGCTTTTGTATCCCCAGTGTGATGATTCTGGCCATCATTTTCGAAAGCATCCCGTGATGCCATTTAGTAGCAGGTATTCTACTCCTGGGTTTCTGAACCCGAGATTCATCCTCCTTCATGTTGCTAGTATTTGCTAGTGCCTTTAGGATATTAGTAACCTTTGCGATAGTCCTCAAGGTCCGTGGTATTTCCTTCCTCCAAATACTACGAACCGCTTATGGCAGAAGTTCCTTGTTGAACCAAAACATCACGATAAGAGTGCTCTTGAGGAGTTCTCCATTCATAATTGTGAATCTGCCAATTCTACCTTTCCGCATGGGATATCCGGAAGAAATGTTGAACTTGGCTCGACATACTAATCCATGCCTCCATAACTCGAAAAATTATATGTTCCTCTGAGTTGCTCTCTTAGATGCCTTCTGACCTTCATCTATCAATTGATAGCCAAGGGTATGTGTGCATTTGTGTTCATCGATGCATTTTATCCTTGTGGTCCGTCAAGCCATTCTATTCCGAATGACTAGGAGAAACAAACTCCAGACCTCATCCATTTCTAGGATTGGGTCAAAGTAGTTGTATCCCGCAGATCAAAATGCCAATTCAGCTTTTGATTCTGTTCTACCTCAAGTATTGCCATCTTATGTCAAGAATGTCATGGGAATTGCACAACCTCCTAGGAATTCTTGATGCAGTGATACTTCTCATCATCATTGTTCATTTCTCGGTTCCGTGTTGATGCAACCGAAAGCCGACAAGTGAATTGTGATGTGTGAAATCAATACCCGAGCAACTTGTTGCTTGGTAGTGAATGGACCATATTCTCATTCTTAGCATGTTGGTTATTAAACCATCATCCTAAGATTGATCGTGCTACCTAGTCCTTATTTCTGGTGCACACTTCGATTGATGAGTTAGGATTGTGTCAAGTCCTCACTCATTTGATCATATCGTCTTGCCCTGAAAAGCAAGATTGTTCTCGAGCTTAGTAACATACCGGTGGTTCGTGACTTTCCAAATATCTTCTTGGAAGTGTTACCGGGTTGTTTCCTGACTGTTATGTTGAGCTCGTGATCAAGTTGGTTTCTTGTGAACCACCCTTTCTCCAAGAATCTGTGTTGGATATCCCTAAGCTAGTTGGTTAAGCTAGACAACAACTTGGAGAGTTGGAAGATAAAAGCTTGCCTAACTTAGTTCGTTCGAAGGATATTTTTGTGTAGTGTGTATTGAAGAAAGATGATATATCATCGATTGGTCCTCGTGATCAGTTGTTGGATCTATTGTCCTATCAACCCTTTGACTTGAGTGTGGGCAATCGTCAAGTCAAATCAGAACCAACGATATGCGTGATGTTGTCTTACTCGTGGTTGATCCCGCGAGAATACACCATTACATCTTTGGTCTAACCAATGCTATCAACGTGTTCACATGATGGTGGAAGTCCAAAGGATATGGAAATTCCGATGAGTTGCTGTTGAGCCCATCAAGAGCATTTTGTCTCCCCATAAGTCATGTTGAACCTCAACCTAGTGTTGGAAAATTGTATAAGCATTTCTTCGTGTGCCGCTCATGAAGCTTATGCTTGGATGGTTGAAGAGACTTCCTCAATTTATGTGCTTTAGGTGTAAGTTGCCGCCATGAATTTGAGAAAGGTTTGTTTTGCTTCCTCCGAATCACTCCAAGTCAGTCATGCATGTGCGAAGTATTCTATGGTTTGATAGACTGATCATCTTCATTCCGTATGTATTCCTAGCACACCAAGCCACTAACTGATTTGCACAAGGAGAAGAAGTTTCTTCATAAGAGCTAATCATATGACTTATGTTAAACTCCGATATCCTCGATGATGGTTCCCAACCTGAACTCGGTAGTGTTTTATGATAAGACTACTATGTGGTCATCCTTGTCTTGGACAACATGTTCACATGTTAGTAGCGAACCAGCTCATGTTTTGGAGCTTGCTATCGTAGTTCATATCCCGAGAATCTCGCAACGCCATCTCGTCAATTGTGTTGCAACCCTTCCTTTTCGACAGGATGAGTCTGAAATATCCTAACACCAACCAGATCTGAATCTCAAAGGACATGATGGTTGGAACATTCAACAGCTGCATTTCGCTCCCAGCTTGCACCGTCCTTGTGCTATCTCGCTATAGACTGTCTTCTTAGCAATTCTTGTCCAGGTTTATCTTCGAAAGTAGACTTACCATGGGTCCCCCCACCTTCGATGATAAGCAAAATCATCCATTGCGTTGTCTTCAACAAGGTAGTCTACATCATCCATTCTAGTCCGAGTGTACCATTCCTTTGCACTCCACCAAATGATCGCTTGTGATTGCCTTTGGCTGGTATAAAGAGTTCCAATGGTCTCTATATCAAAAGTAATTCTTTTTGCCACTTAAGGAATAGTTCTTGTGTCACCTTTCTCGAGGTATCCCGTTACGGGATCATGATAAATATTTCCTCGCCACCTTGACACCATCCACCATCTCCCTAAGCGTGGAATTGTTGCCACCAATCAAACCCCGTTGTTGTTCTTCCATCCTCTCGATGTATTTTGTGTCTCAACTCGAGATGTGTCACCGCCTCAGTCCGTGAGTTGATCATGTTTACTTGATCTTCATGAAGATCGAATCATGTAGGGTTTCCCTTTCTTTCTATTGTCGTGTCGAGTGAAGACCTCGAAAGCAAGGACGCCAAGACCAAGATGATGGAATGAATCAACAATTTCGAGGAGGGCAAATGGATTATGAAGATTGTGATAGTTTGTGACCTCCCTTTTCCTCTTGCTCACGCCTTGAATCTCGGCGAGATTCTTGTTTAGTGGGGGTGAGTTGTCACAACCCTAGAGCTTGTTTGTAACTAGTAGCATTGCATCCATGCATCATGTTTAATTTCCATGAAATTTGAAATGGGGATGATCGAGCCCTAGCACTAAAGCAATTCAAATAGGTTCAAATTCAAAATATCTTCAAAGAACCCAAAGTGGTTTGCAAAAATGTTCATGATTAATGGAAAAAGGTGAAAACCATATCCAGAGGTGATGGATATTTTTCCAAGGCATTTTTGGATTTTTGAATAAACCATATTGTATTTGAATTGGGGCATTTAAATACTATTAATATTTTAAATGCTCCAACAAATTTTGAAAATAGTCAAGGGCCTCTGTAATAATTCAGTTAATGCCCACAATTATTTTCAGGATTTATTTAGTTGGTTTAGTATTTGCTAAACTAAAACAAAACAGAAAATTAGAAAACTAAAACAGATAAAAAGAGAACAGAGCAACTCACCTGGCAGCCCAGCCAGCCCACCTAGCAGCCCACTGGCCGGCCCAGCACTGTGCTGGCCCGTGCCAGCCACCTGCTTCCTCGCCAGCAGGCAGAGAGGCGCGCACAGCGTCTTGCTGGGCGCCACGCCACCAGGCTGCCTGCACTGCCGCACCACCACGACGCCACGTCATCTCCTGGCGCCGCCCGACCCCTGGACCCCTCGCTCTCTCCTCCTCCTCGCTCCTCCTCTGCTCCCTCTCGCCCGGACCGAGCGCCGCCGCCGCCGCTGCTGCCCAGCCACCACAGCCGTCCCGAGCCTCCCGACATGCCCCGAGCCCCGCCTCGCCACCCGAATCTCCCGCCACACGCGACCGGAGAGGCCCTACATCGCCGCCCGAGTCGTCTTCCCGAGCACAGCCGCCGGACTCCATCGACGATTCGACGTCATCCGCCTTCCCGAGCCGGTGAGCTTGCCTTCGACCTCCTGTTAGCTCGCCGTCGTTTCCCTCATCTCTCTCCCTCGCGCGCTTCAGAAGCCGCCGCCATGAAAGCACCCGACCACCGCCGGCCGCCATTGCCGACGAGCTCGACGCCCCGAGCCCCTCTGCTCGAACCTGTGGCACCAGCGTGTTTCGGTGGCCCATGGATGCCGCTTAGCCCATCGTTTCTCCTCCTGCACCGTGGCATCAAACCCGACCAAACCCGAACTCCGGCCGCCGCCTTGGAGCTCGCCGCCGTCGATCCGGCCACCCCAACCCCGGCTAACCCCACCAAGAGCCTCGGCTCCTCCCAGCTCCTCCTAGATGCTTTCACGCCCCATTTGGTGGCGGAACGCAAAAGCACCTTGCTCCGCCGCTGGCTGGCCTCGCCAAGCGACTCGACGCCGGTGGATTAGCCCCGGTTGACCAGGATTTGACCCCACAGGTCATGGCGAGTGGGCCCGCCACTAACTAACCGGGTTAACACTAACCAAACTAGTTAGTTAAACTAACTACTGACCAAAGGGTCCCAGCGTCGAGTTGACCTGGACAGCGACCCAGTTGACCGCTGACGTCATAGTGACGAATGTCAAGCGCAATATTCCTTTTCTAGATTTAATTTAATTCAGGAAATTCAGAAAATACCCCAAACTTCTAAAAATCATATAAATTCAACCGTAACTCGGATGGAAATAATTTATATATGAAAATGATCAGAAAAATATGAAGAATCTGTTTATGCCATGATCATGCATGTTTGAACAAGTTAACCTCACTGAATAGGAGGAATCATGATTAGGTAATTCATGAAATAGCATTTGGGGTTGGAGTCCAAGCTTGTTTGAATTCCACTTCAACTAACTTGGATTATTATTGCATTAGGTGAATTCAGTACCTTAATATGACATGTCATTCATGTGAATGTGCATTGCATTGATTGTGTTCTCTCTTGTTTGCGGTAATTGTCCCTCCCGGTAGAGACGAGGTACCGACGATGAGTTCGATAACACCGATGAAGAACTATATTATCTTCGAAGTGCTGTGCAAGCAAAACCCCTTGTTCATTCCGATACAATCCCACTCTCTCCTGCTCTATTTTACTGCATTAGGACAACAACGACTCATGTGTTACTTGCTGCGGTAGCTGAACCCTTGATCCTTTGCATGACCTGTCATTCCACAAGAATTAGATGAAACCCACTAGCATGAGTAGGAATTGTTTGAGCCATGTTGTGCCTACTCATTTATGCTTGTTTGTCATGCCTGCTACGCTTAGAGTTGAGTCGGTCTGATTCATCGGGAATGAATTGGAATTGTTATGAACATGTCCTGTTGTGTGTGAGCTAAGTGTGTGAACACGATTTGGTAAAGGTAGCGGTGGGAGGCCATGTAGGAGTACATGGTGGGTTGTCTCATTGCAGCCGCCCTCGTGAACTGAGTTCTGTGTTTGTGATCCATGATACAGCTTATTACCACGCATTGGGCCCAAACCAATGGACCCTCTCGGCTTCTTGACCACCCTTGTCCTCATCCGGAGTTGCAAGTAGTTTCGTGTTTGTAGCATGTCAGGGCCGCACGCAACGCTGACCTTAGGGGTGGGTTGTGTTGCGGTAGGCACCGTGGCCCGTGTACCGAAAGCCCGCTTGGTATCTCGGGAACCCTGCACACATCGCTCGGGGTTGTATGGGAAACCTCGCCGGACTCCTCGCGGATGGAACCCGAATAGGCGATAAACCCGACTAGGGATTTGAGTGTTTAGGTAGGCCGTGGCCGACACCCACGCTGGGCTTCCGCTTGAAGGTTGCCGAGTACATGTCGTAAACGGCGGTAAGTGGTGAGAGCGTGTGAAGAAGTACACCCTGCAGGGTTTAATATGATCTATTCAATAGCCGTGTCCATGAAAAGGACTTCGGGTTGCCTATATCAGTTCATAGACAAGTGAAAGTGGATACTCTAAAATGCGCAAGATAAGCGTGAGTGCTATGGATGGCGTTCTCGTAGGGAGACGGAGCGGTCCATAGTGGTGTATTGCCATGGTGAATATATGGACTCGTGTGCGCCACCTCAAAAGAGTTACTTGCGATGTAGTTCAGATAGCCACCGAGTCAAAGCTGGCTTGCTGCGCCAAACTCCACCACCCCTTTTGATAATGATGCATATGTAGTTAGTTCTCGATGTAAGTCTTGCTGAGTACAATTGTACTCACGCTTGCTTATTTTATGTTTTGCGAGAGACGCCGGTCTCGCTAGTAGTTCCACGTGGACTTGACGCTTAGCTTGTTACCTCAGCTACGATCTTGTGCCTCGGCAGGATCTCGGTAGATAGTCGCTTCTCAGCCTTTTCCCATTTATAGTTGTCTCGTACTCGAGACATGATTAGCTTCCGCTTGTGCTTTGACTTGTATGCTTCGAGTGTTGGGTCATGAGACCCATGTTTGTAATATCTCGCTCTTGAGCCTAATGAATAATATTTTGAGTCGAGAGTTATGTTGTGATGCCATGTTGTATCTACACATATTGAGCATATTGTGTGTATGTTTGAAATGCTTGGTATGTGTGGGATCCGACAAACTAGTTGTTTATCCTTGGCAGCCTCTCATATGGGGAAATGTAGTCTCGTGCCTCCGAGCGATAGTAGTCCGCTACAGCCGGTTCACCGAGTCCTGCTAGCCCAGCACTACTGCTTGGACACTTGACTGGCCGGCATGTGTTTCACTTCGTCCCTATGTCTGTCCCTTCGGGGAAATGTCACGCGGTGGTACTCGGAGTCCTGCCTAGCCTGCTACAGCCCGGATACCGGAGTCCTGTTAGCCCAGCGCTACAGCCCGAATACATACGTTGATGACCGACATGCTCGATGTGATTCATGTATGCCTGTCCCCATGGGTTAGCGCCGCTTTGGGTTCACGACTAGCCATGTCGGCCCGGGTTCTTCGTCATATGGATGCTAGCGACACTATCATATACGTGAGCCAAAAGACGCAAACGGTCCCGGGCCATGGTAAGGCGACACCCGCGGGAATACCGTGCGTGAGGCCGCAAAGTGATATGATGTGTTACATGCTAGATCGGTGTGACCTAGGATCGGGGTCCTGACACCATCATCATGACATACATTACTTTTGTCATATTGCCATTGCATGATCTTGTAGTTGACTTCGTATTTGTGTCAAAGCCACCATGCATTATTTTCCATACATGTCACTCTTGATTCATTGCACCATCCCGGTACACCGCCGGAGGCATTCATATAGAGTCATATCTTGTTCTAAGTTTCGAGCTGTAATCCTTATGTTGTAATCAATAGAAGTGTGATGATCATCATTATTAGAGCATTGCCTGAAAAAAAGAAAGAAAGGCCCAAAAAAAAGAGAAAGGCCAAAATAGAAAAAAGGGCAATGCTACTATCTCTTTTTCCACACTTGTGCTTCAAAGTAGCACCTTGTTCTTTATGTAGTGAGTCTCATATATTGTGCTTCAAAGTAGCACCTTGTTCTTCATGTAGTGAGTCTCATAAGTTGTCTTTTTATACTAGTGGAATTTTTCATTATAGAACTTGGCTTGTATATTCCTCGATGGGCTTCCTCAAATGCCCTAGGTCTTCATGAACAAGCAAGTTGGATGCACACCCACTAGTTTTCTTTTGTTGAGCATTCATAGCTCTAGTGCATCTGTTGCATGGCAATCCCTACTCACTCACATCGATATCTATTGATGGGCATCTCCATAGCCCGTTGATACGCCTAGTTGACGTGAGACTTTCTCCTTTTTTGTCTTCTCTACACAATCCCCATCATCATATTCTATTCCACCCATAGTGCTATATCCATGGCTCACGCTCATGTATTGCGTGAAGGTTGAAAAAGTTTGAGATTATTTAAGTATGAAACAATTGCTTGGCTTGCCATCGGGGGTATAGAAGTTGGGAACATCTTTGTGTGACGAAAATGAATCATAGCCTAACTATATGATTTTGTAGGGATGAACTTTCTTTTGCCATGTTATTTTGAGAAGACATGATTGCTTTGATTAGTATGCTTGAAGTATTATTATTTTTGTGTCAATATGAACTTTTGTCTTGAATCTGATCTGAATATTCATATCACAATTAAGAAGATTTACATTGAAATTATGCCAAAGTATCATTCCGCATATTTTTTTATCATTTACCTACTCGAGGACGAGCAGGAATTAAGCTTGGGGATGCTTGATACGTCTCCAACGTACCTATAATTTTTTATTACTCCATGCTACTTTATCTACTGTTTTAGGCAATATTGGGCTTTATTATCCACTTTTATATTATTTTTGGGACTAACCTATTAACCGGAGGCCCAACCTGATTTGTTGCTTTTATGCCTATTTCAAGTTTCGAGGAAAAGGAATATCGACGGAGTCAAACGGAACTAAATCAATCGGAGAAGTTATTTTTGGAAGGAAACCCACCGATGGACTTGGACCCCATGTCGGATGATACGGGAGGTGCTGACGAGGTGGGGCGCCCCACAGGCGTGCCCCCGCCTCGTGGGGCCCC